>WOXC01007944.1:0-572990 GCA_011680675.1 Gymnobelideus leadbeateri | reverse complement strand
CACTTATCAATTGGGGTATGACTTGTATTCATATAGATTTGGCTCAATTCTCTATAAATTTTAGAGATGAGTCCTTTATCAGAGACACAAGTTGTAAAAATTCTTTCCCAATTTCTCACCTCCCTCTTGATCTTGGTTACATTGGCTTTGTTTGTACAGAAGCTTTTCAATTTAATGTAATCAAAATGATCCATTTTGCATTTTATAATGTTCTCTAATTCTTGTTTGGTCCTAAAGTCTTCCCCTGTCCACAGATCTGTCAGGTAAACTATTCCTTGCTTTCCCAAATTGCTTACAGTATCATCCTTTACACCTAGATCATGCACCCATTTGGACTTGACTTTGGTATATGGTGTTAGATAATGGTCTATGCCCAGTTTCTGCCATACTGTATTCCAGTTTTCCCAGCAGTTTTTATCAAATAGTGCATTCTTATCCCAAAAACTGGGGTCTTTGGGCTTATCGAACAATAGATTGCTATATTCATTAACTGCTGGGTCTCCTGCACCTAATCTATTCCATTGATCCACTACTCTACACCTCTGCCAGTACCAAGCAGTTTGATGACTGCTGCTGTATAATACAGATTAAGATCTGGCATAGCTAGTCCACCTTCCCTAGCGTTTCTTTTCATTAATTCCCTTGATATTCTAGACCGTTTGTTTTTCCAAATAAATTTTGTTATTATTTTGTCTAACTTTAGAAAGTAGTTTTTTGGTAAATTGATTGGTATGGCACTAAATATATAGTTTAGTTTGGGTGAAATTGTCATTTTTATTATATTAGCTTGACCCAGCCATGAGCAATTGATATTTTTCCAACTATATAGATCTGCTTTTATTTGTGTGAGAAATGTTTTGTAGTTGTGCTCATATAGATTCTGGGTTTGTTTTGGCAAGTAGATTCCCAAATATTTTACAATGTCTACAGTGATAAGTGGGATTTCTCTTTCTATCTCTCACTGTTGAGTTTCATTAGAGATGTACAGGAATGCTGAGAATTTATGTGGGTTTATTTTATATCCTGCAACTTTGCCAAATTTATTTATTGTCTCAAGTAGTTTTTTACTTGATTCTCTAGGATTCTCTAAGTATATCATCATATCATCTGCGAAGAGTGATAGCTTGGTCACTTCTTTACCTAATTTGATTCCTTTGACTTCTTTTTCTTTTCTAATTGCTACTGCTAGTGTTTCTAGTACCAGATTGAATAAGAGGGGTGATAGTGGACACCCTTGTTTCACTCCTGATCTTATTGGAAAGGCTTCTAGTTTATCCGCATTGCATATAATACTTGCTGATGGTTTTAAATAGATGCTATCAACTATTTTGAGGAAGGCTCCATTTATTCCTATACTTTCTAGTGTTTTTAATAGGAATGGGTGTTGTACTTTGTCAAAAGCCTTTTCTTCATCTATTGAGATGATCATGTGGTTTCTGCTAGTTTTATTGTTGATGTGCTCAATTATACTGATGGTTTTCCTAATATTAAACCATCCTTGCATTCCTGGAATGAATCCTACCTGATCAGGGTGTATTATTTTTGTGATAAGTTGTTGGAGTCTTTTGGCTAATATTTTATTTAGAATTTTGCGTCTAAATTCATGAGGGAGATTGGTCTATAATTTTCTTTCTCTGTTTTATCTCTTCCTGATTTAGGAATCAGTACCATATTTGTGTCATAGAAAGAGTTTGGTAGGACTCCTTCTTCACTAATTTTCCCAAATAGTTTGTAGAGTATTGGAATCAATTGCTCTTTAAATGTTTGATAGAATTCACTAGTAAACCCATCTGGCCCTGGAGATTTTTTCCTAGGGAGTTCTTTGATGGCTTGTTTGATTTCTTTTTCTGACATGGGGTTATTTAGGTAATTCACTTCCTCTTCAGTTAATCTGGGCAACTTGTGATTTTGTAAATATTCATCCATTTCACTAAGATTATCATATTTATGTGCATACAATTGGGAAAATACTTCCTCATTATTTTTTTTGATTTCCTCTTCATTGGAGGTAGATTCACCCTTTTTATTTTTGATACTCATAATTTGGTTTTCTTCTTTCTTTTTTTTTTATCATATTGACTAAGGGTCTATCAATTTTGTTGATTTTTTCATAAAACCAGCTCTTAGTTTTATTTATTAATTCAGTGGTTTTCTTAATTTCAATTTTATTAATCTCTCCCTTGGTTTTCAATATTTCTAATTTAGTACTAAATTGGGGATTTTCAATTTGTTCTTTTTCTAGCTTTTTCAATTGCATGTCCAATTCATTGACCTCCCTTCTCTCTGCTTTAATTAAGTATGCACTCAGGGATATAAAACTTCCCCTGAGAACTGCCTTTAGTGCAGCCCACAAATTTTGGTATGTTGTTTCATTATTATCATTCTCTTGAATGAAATTATTGATTGTTTCTATGATTTCTTGTTTGACCCACCAATTTTTTAGGATTAAATTGTTTAATTTCCAATTAGTTTTTAGTCTATCTTTCCATGGCCCTTTATTGCATATAATTTTTATTGCATCATGATCTGAGAATGATGCGCTTACTATTTCTGCCTTTCTGCACTGGATTGTGAGGTTTTTATGCCCTAGTACATGGTCTGTTTTTGAGTATGTACCATGCACTGATGAGAAGAAAGTAAAGTCCTTTTTATCCCCATTCAGTTTTCTCCAGAGATCCATCATATCTAGTCTCTCTAAGATTCTATTCACCTCCTTAACTTCTTTCTTGTTTATTTTGAAGTTAGATTTATCGAGTTCAGAGAGGGGAAGATTAAGGTCCCCCACTAGTATAGTTTTGCTATCTATTTCTTCCTCTAATTCCTTTAACTTCTCCTCTAGGAATTTAGATGCTATACCACTTGGTACATATATATTAAGTAGTGATATTGCTTCATTCTCAATGGTGCCTTTCAGTAGGATATAGTTTCCTTCCTTATCTCTTTTAATTAGATCTATTTTTGCTTTTGCTTTATCTGAGATAAGTATTGCTACCCCTGCTTTTTTTACTTTAGCTGAGGCATAATAAATTTTACTCCAACCTTTTACCCTTACCCTGTGGGTATCCCTTTGTTTCAAATGTGTTTCTTGTAGACAGCGTATTGTAGGATTATGGTTTTTAATCCATTCTGCTATCCGCCTCTGTTTTATGGGAGAGTTTATCCCATTCACATTCACAGTAATAATTACTATCTGTCTCTTCCCCTCCATCCTATTCCCTCCCCGTTTATGTTTTTGTTTCTTCCTTCTCCCTTCCCCTCCTTGAAGTTTTCCCTTTTGACCACCCGCTCCCTCAGTGTTCCCACCCAGTGATCCCTCTTCTTAACCTACCCTCTCCCCTTATAACTGTTTCCCTCCCTTCTAAACCCCCCTTTAGTCTCTTCTTTTTCACCCCCCCCTTACCCTTCTTCTTTCTATAGGACGAAATAAGTTTTTATACTTATCAGAGTGAATTACTCCCCATTTGATTCCAAACCAATGAGAGTAAATTTCAAACATTGCTCCTCTCCCTCCCTCCTTTTCCTCTATTTAATGAATTTATGTGTCTATTCACCTTAAAATCTTAAACTTCACTGATTTAAGTTGATCCCTCTTTGAACCAGAACCAGTGAGAATAGTGTTTGAATGATGTTCCTCTCCCTCTTTCTTTCCCCTCTTCTATAGTGTGTTTTAATGTCCCTTCAGATGGCATATTTTACCTTTTCCTATGTAATCCTTTCCTTTTTCCCATTACAGTCTCTTTGATCCCCTTAATAGTTTTTTTTTTTTAGACATCACATTAGTGCATTCATACCCACACCCTCTATCTAAGTATAACCCTTTTGAAGGTCATGATAATCATAAATATTTTGAATATTGACAGTTATCAGCTCCACATATAGGGATGTGAACATTTTGCTCTTGTTGCATCCCAAGTAATGAGCGTGTGTTTGTGCGTGTGGGTGTGTGCACTTATGTATGTGTGAGTCTGTGTTTCTCTTGTTTACCTTTTTATGTCTTTCTTGAGTCTTGTAATTGGAAATCAAATTTTCCATTGAGCTATGGCTTTTTCATCAGGAACATCTGGAAGTCCCTTATTTCATTAAACAGCCATCTCCTTGCCTGGAAGATTATGCTCAGTTTTGCCGGGTAGTTAATCCTTGGTTGTAGTCCTAGCTCTCTTGCCCTACGAAATATCAAATTCCAGTCCCTCCAATCTTTTAATGTAGAAGCTGCTAGGTCCTGTGTGATCCTAACTGTAGTTCCTCGATATTTGAATTGTTTCTTTTTGGCTGCTTGTAGAATTTTTTCTTTAATCTTGTAATTCTGGAATTTGGCTACTATATTTCTTGGAGTTTTCAGTTTGGGATCTCTCTCAGGAGGAGTCCGGTGAATTCTGTCGATAGTTATTTTATCTTCTGATTCCAGGACCTCAGGACAGTTTTCTTTGACAATCTCTTGGAGGATGTTGTCTAGGCTGCTTTTTTCATCATGGCTTTCTGGTAGACCAATAATTCTTAGGTTGTCTCTCCTGGATCTGTTCTCTAGGTCAGTTATTTTTCCAGTGAGATATTTTACATTTTCTTGCAATTTTTCGATTGTCTTGTTTTGTTTGATTGACTCTTGCTGCATCATAGAGTTCTGAGCTTCAATTTGATTGTTTCTAATTTTTATCGAATTACGGTCTTCAGTTATTTTTTGAAGTTCCTTTTTTAGGGAGGTATTTTCTCCAATTACTTCACTGAGATGTTTTTCCAAGTTGGTCACTGTCTCCCTGATTTGGTCTTTAAAATTTTTCTTAAGCTCCTCCAGGAATGCTATTTGGGCTTGAGACCAGATCATGTTTCCTTCTGTGGTCTCAGGTGTGGGTAGAGAGTCTATATTGTCCTGTGTATTTTGTTGTTCTTGCCCTGCATAGTATGCTCGAATAGACTTTTTTTGCCTTCCCCTTTTCCTTCTCAGCTTCTTTTTTTCCCATTTTGACTTCCCGTTTCTTAGTTTCTCAGGCTATGAGTTTAGGGCCTGATCCTTGACTTTGAATACCTCTGGGTGGCTAGTTTATGGCTAAGTCAGGGAAGTCAATGAGGGATGTAGATGAGTAGGTATGGGTGCATCTGACCACTTCAGATTTCTGCCTCTCTACCCCTGGACTATAAGTAGGCTTTTGTTGGTGAGGAGAGGTGAGGCTTGTTGGGACCCCACCCTCTCTTCTCTTCAGACTCCCGGCTATCTCAGTTACACCCCTTCTTGGAGACTCTCAAGCCTGGGGATATTTCCATTAACTTGGGATTTCAGTCTGTGTGGGAGACTTATCTTTGGGTTTTCTGCTTCATGAAGGAGGGATGGGAGGATCTGAGCAGCTAGGATTTACTTTGCCATTCCAGCCCCTGTATTATACAGGCAGGCAGTTTCTAAACTTCCAGGCTGGGGGCCGAATGCAGCTAGAGAAGCCGCTCTTTCCACTGAGAGCCCAGCTCTCCTACCTGATTCCAGTGATCCTACCCGTCTGAGAGAGACTGTGATTCGTCCTCGGTAAGTCTGCAGGTGGGGCTTTTGCTCTCTCTGGTGTAGTCTGCTTGTCTGCTCTTAGGTCTGGGCTGTGCAGACCCCACCCGCTCTGCGCTCGACCGGTCCAGACACACTGGGCAACCTCCTGGGCTGGACTCTGCCACACTTCGTCTTCCAGTGGGCTCCGTTACTCAGGATTCCACTCAGATTCACCCTCTGAGCCTTAGTAACCGAGGAGCTCTATTTAATTTTTTTTAAAGCAATTGGGGTTAAGTAACTTGCTCAAGGTTACATGGCTAATCATTATTTATGTGTGGATGCTCATTTTCTGAGGCCGGATTCGATCCTGGGTCATCCCAACTCCGAGGCTGGCACTCTTACTCACTGCGCCACCTAGCCGCCCCTCTATTTAATTTTTTAAAAGAGGAAAACCAAATGACTAATATCAAAAATGAAAAAAAGGAAACCTTCCAACATAGTAATGTTGTGACAAAAGAAGCAAGACAAGACACCCCCTGAGAGTAAAATTTGGAAGTGGATTTTATTTTTCCATGGGACTATCTGGGGTCAGGCCCAAATAGAACAGTGGCTCTGCACGGACAATGTGCCAGCTTTTTAAAGGGATGCCATGTGTCCAATGGTTAGGTATTATGCAAGCAGAAACCTTCAGAGGCCACAATCAGTGATTGGTCAGTACACACCTTAAAATTCCCACCAGCCAGCACCAAGTCTCTCTGACCTGGAAGCCCTCCCACCTCTGTGAAGGTGAGCTGACTGGGGGAGGGTGGAGCTGAACCTGGCAGTTTGCTCACTTCTGTGAGGGAGAGCTGAGGTTGGGGAAGGGGCAAGCCAGGTACAACAGTAAGATGAAATAAAGGATAATATTAGAAACTATTTCACCCAATTATATGCCAATAACACTTAAAACTTAATGAAAATGGATGAATATTTACAAAAATATAAAATACTTAGGCTAATAGAACAAGAACTAGAGAATTTAAATAATCCAACACCTGAAAAAGAAATTGAAAAAGTGATAAGCAAATTACAAAACAAAAAGCTACAGGAGCAAATGAATTTAAAAGCAAATTCTATCAAACATTCAAAGAATAATTGCCTCTAATATTATAAAAACTGTAAAAATAGAAAAGGAAAGTATTCTGCTACATTTTTTCTATGATATAAATATGATCTTGATAAAGATCCTAAACCTAAACCAAAGAGAGTCAAGACTGAAAAAGAAAACTATCTAGGGGTGGGAAACTGCAAGTTGATTGGCCTGGGGCATAGGGGAAGGCAGAAGTTATGCTTTTCTTGATGCAGCTTCCTGGTAGCCTCTAGATCCACAAAAACCTAAGGCATGTCCTAAATGAAGTCTGTGTTCCATTTGGATAAGAGGGGTAAGTAATGAGATAGTTATAGAGGAGAGACCATGGGGAGAAGGGCTATCATGTGCTCTTGGGAATGATTTATGTGTGTGGGCCCTTTCAACAATGTCTAAGTGGGTTATTGTGGCTGGGCTGGATAGAAACCATTAGAGTAGTCAAATCATCCCAATCATCCCATGTGTAGTTAACACCATAGGATATCAGGTGCTCAGAGGTATGAAAGATATTGCTTCTATAGAGTGATGGAGATAAAGGAAGCTGGGGCACTTTGTTATATATATATATATATATATCAGCTCCCTTTATAGCAAATCTGCCTGATTTGTAAGAAAGGCAGATGATGGTGGAGTCAAGATGGCAGGGTAGAAAGAGGACTTCCATGGGGATCCAGCTTCCACCTCCCCCGATTTATGTAAAAGGGGACTCTGAACAAACTTTGGAGCTACAGAAATCACAAAATGACACAGAGAAGCTAACCTCCCACTGGACAGCCCAGCAGGCCAGCAGGAATTGGCCAGTGCAGTGCTCTGGGAGCAGAGCCCAGCCCTGAGTGAGCCGGAAGTTTTAGCCCCAGAGTGGGCCTGACCAGCCACTGGCTGGAGGGACTCCAGAACACCAGCAACTGTGGCAGTTTTCCAGAATTATCAACACATAGATGCTAAGGACAAAGTGAGAGGTCAGTGCAATGTGGACTTTGGGATGCAGTAGTTGGGAGTGCATTGGCTTTTGCTCCTGGGGCAAGAAGCTGCTGAGGGCTGTGGCACAGCCGCCACAACATGGCAACTTCAGCTCCTGGCCTGCAGACTGTAGGGAGACCAAGCAACTAGTCTCAGGGGTAATCTTGCTTTAACTTTCTTGGATCTAGATTGCGTTCTAGGGTGGAGGTCCTGGGTTGTGTGACCAGCTTGCCAGAGTGTGTGTCGGCTTCAGAGAGGGCACTCAACTAACACCTCTGGCAGCTAAGAAAACACCAGCGTTTGGGACAGAAGCTCCCCTGTCTGGTGGCAGAATCCTACTGTGGCAACAAGCCCAAAAGTCAAGTTATTGAGTGGCAACATGACCAGACAAAGGAAGCAAAGCAAACAGAAGAATCCGACATTAGACACCTATTTTGGGGACAAAAAGGATCAAAGCATGGAACAGGAGGAAGACAGTGAAGTCAGAACTCCTGCATCAAAAGCTTCCAAGAAAAATAGGAGCTGGTTACAGGCCACTGACCTGGAAAATAGATCCAGGAGAGAGAATTTAAAAATTATTGGACTATATGAAAGCCATGATCAAAGAAAGAATCTAGAAATCATCCTCCAAGAAATTCTCAAGGAAAACTGCCCTAATGTTTTAGAACCAGAAGGCAAAATAGAGGATGAAAGAATCTACCAATAACCTCCTGAAAAAGATCCCAAGAAGAAAACTCCTAGGAATATTATAGCGAGGTTCTGGAATTCCCAGATCAAGGAGAGAATATTACAAGCAGCCAGGAAGAAACAATTTCAATATTGTGGAAACACAATCAGGATAACACAGGATCTGGCAGCTTCTATACTGAGGGATCAAAGGGCCTAGAATATGATATTCTGTAGATCAAAGGACCTGGGATTAAAACAGAGAATCACCTACCCAGCAAAACTGAGTATCATGTGTCAGGGGAAAATATGGTCATTCAATGGAATAGAGTACTTTCAAGCATTCGTGATAAAAAAACCAGAGTTGAATGGAACATTTGACATTCAGATACAAGAAGCAAGAGAAGTATGAGAGGGTAAACAGGGAAAAGAAATCATAAGGAACTTATCAAAGTTGAACTATTTACATTCCTACATGGAAAAACTATAATTGTAACTGATGAAACTTTTCTCAGTATAAAGATAATTGAAGATAATTTATATATATATATATATATATATATATATATGCATACACACACTTATATAATCTATATCAGAGGGTATCTGGGCATATGTATACATTTGTGAATGTGTCTATATATGTTTACAGGTATACATAGATAGAGGGCACAGGACCAATTTAATAGGAAGGGATGATACTTAGAAGGTGAAATTAAGAGATGAGAGGGGAATATAATGAGAGGAAATGGAGAGAGACAGAATGGGGTAAACTATCTTATATAAAAGAGGCAAGGGAAAATGGTTACAATGGAGGGGAAGAACAGGAAGGCAAAGAGGAATGGGTCAACCTTATTCTTATTGAATTTGGCTCAGGAAGGGAATGACATACATACTAAATAGGGTATCTCACCCTATAGGAGAGTAGAGGGGAAGGGGATGAGAGGGGGCATGATGAAAGGGAGGGCAGGCTGGTGGGGGGAGAGAAGTAGGAAGCACTCACTTTTGAAAAGGGACAGGATCAAAGTAGAGAATAGAACAAATGGGAGGTGAGATAGGAGGGAGGGAAATATAGTCAGTCTTTTACAATATATCTACTATGGTAATGTTTTGCATAGCTACACATGTACAACCTATACGGAATGGCTTATATTCCCAGTAAGGGTGGCTGACAAGGGAGAAAGGGAATAAATCTGGAATTCAAAGTTTTAAAACTAAATGTTTAAATATATATATATATATATATATATATATATATATATATATATATATATATATATAGTATCATTAATACTATTTTACATGTAATTGGGAAATAAGATATACAGGCACTGGCACATAGAGATCCACCATGCCCTACTGGAAAAGTCGAAGAGGGTATGGGAGAAGATATGGGAGAGAGCAGACTGGAGGAGGGGATATCCTGTGGGACCACTATTTTAGGAAAAATGGGGAGAAAATTTGTAACTCAAAATCTGGCATAAATGAATGATGTAAACCAGAAGTTAATAAAGCATTTGAAAAAAAGAAAGGCATATGATATGTGTCTGCTTGTTCTGCAGGGAGCTGAACAAAATCATCATGTACATCTTCAGAGCTATTCCTGGTCTTGTCAAGGTCATAGAACAGGTAGTCCTGGCCATGATTTCACCAGTGCTTGTTTCTCTATTCCTGTGACTGACTACTCAAGAGCAGTTTGCTTTGACCTGGGAAGGAATTTCACTATCCTTCCTCATATTATTTCACTATCCTTCAGCATATTATGGTGGGTAAAGAATGAAAGAGGTTTCCTTTCCAGTGTTCATTGATGTACACTACTACATTGATGGGGCCAGATGAGATCACAATAATTGATGCCCTACCTCAGCTGGCATCCCATATGAGGGACAAATAGCAGAAAATCTATCCTAAGAAAATCCAGGGTCCAATAAGATGACCCTTTAACATGATGGGTAGAATAAAGGAAACTTCTTTTGTTTAGTGGAAATGGCATATGCAAAATCACATTTGCTTAGGCACATTTGGTATTTGCATCCTTCACAAACAGGTGATGACTATGCCAGAGATTGAGGGCTCTAGGCAAGGCCCTGGAATCTGTCTCCTCCTTTATTTCAATATGCCTATATAAGGCAATCTATAAGTATATGGCTCCTGAGGAATACTATTTTGCCTGGTTCACTGATGGGTGCATCTGCTACAAGAGAGGCATTCAAGAAATTTCAAAGTCCACTCATCAAGTGATAGAGAATTCCCTAGGGCAGGACTTCTTAAACTTTTTCCACTTAGGACCCCAGAAATTTTAATGCAACTCTGGGTATATAGGTATATAAAATAGATATGCAAACAAACATTTATTAACAATAAATCACAAATTTATTTTTAAAATAATTCTTTGGTATGTGTATATATACATATATAATTTTACCATTTATTAAAGATGAAAGTGAATTTGCATACTAGTGAGATGAATGTGCTTGTCTACTTTTGCATGAAGAATTAAATCTTGGTGGAATATTTGATATTACAAGATGTAGAGCATCTTTAGTATTTTTCAGAGTTGATCAATATTTTGATTTTATAATCACCAATGCTGAGAATGCCACTTCACATAAATATATAGTGTAAAGTAGCAGAAGTATGTTTAAGGTCATTTCAGAAATTGTTGGAAATTCTTTTGTTGTTTTTGTTATTGATATGGTCAATTATATTGATAATTTTCCTAATACTGAACCAGAGCTGAATTTCTGGTAAAAACCTACCTAATTGTAGAGTATGATCTTGGTGATACTTTGCTGTAATCTCCTTGAAAACATTTTACTTAAAATTTTTGCATTGATATTCATCAAATTAATTGGTTTATAGTTTTCTTTCTCTGTTTTTGTTCTCCCTGATTAAAGTATCAAAACCATAGCTGTGTCATAAAAGGAATTAGCTAGTGCTCCTTCTTTACTTATTTTTTCAAATACTTTCTATAATGTTGGGATTAATTGTTCCTTAAATATTTCATAGAATTCACTTCTAAATCCATCTGGTCCTGGGGAATTTTTTCTTATGGAGCTCATCCAAGGCTTGTTCAATCTCTTTTTCTAAGAAAGGGTTATTAAGTATTCTATTTTCTCTTCTGTTACTCTGGGCAGTTATTAAATATTTGTAAATATTTATCCATTTCATTTATATTGTCAGTATTACTGGCATATAATTGGGCAAAATAACTCCTAATAAATGTTTTAATTTCATTTTTATTAGTGGTGCATTCACTCTTTTCATTTTTGATACTAGTAATTTGGTTTTCTTCTTTCTTTCTTTTTTAAAATTGAATTAACCAATGGTCTGAGATGATTCAAAACAACTCCTTCCCTGAAATGGCTTGGAGGACCAAAGACTGGTATTGTTGGCAGGTGTCTTGCTTGATAATAGCACTGGGAAGATAAAACTGTCACTATATAACTGTTGTTAATGTATATTTACTTGGAAAAAATGGGATCACTTAGTAAATTGGGCGATAATTCTGATTCTCTGGATAAAGGTAAAGGAGAGTCCTTATTTAATCCCTATAGAAGAAGGGGGAAGCCCCTTTGCAGGGGCCTCTATGGGAGCAAAGATTTTATATCATTCCATTGATATACTTCCCAGACCACCATTCCTGCATCCAGCCCAGCCCTCACAAGTCCTATGGAGAACTGGCAAGTCATCCCCACCAAAGGTTAACCTACTGCCACATACAGGGTGGGCAGGTCAGCCTACCCAAGGCAGGAAGTCAAACAGGAAGCAGCAAGTTAAGGAGAAACAGGAAGCAACAGTATGATCCATCACCTTGACTACTATCTCATGATCCTTAGAGTGCAGGATGGAGACAGCCCAGGACCCTGAACCAAGAGTCCTAGGAGTAGTGGCATTAAATAATGACATTAAAGAAGGATCATTACTATCAGTTTTCCTGCCACACCCTAAAGACCATGAGACTTTTCCATCCAACTTAGAATGGAAACCTTCCATTTATGCTATCTCTCCATTAGAATATGAATTCCTTGAGAGTAGGGACTGTCTTTTCTATTTGTATCCTCAGTGCTTAACATAATGCTTTGCACATAGTAAACCCTTAATGAGTGCTTCATTCATTCATTCATTGGTTCATTCATTCATTGGTTCACTCATCTATTCATGTGGCTCTCCAGGAGGGGAAGGTTTTCATGAGTGATCCAGGGAATACTATGTAGGTGGTAGTTTGGGAGAGTCTCTGGATCAAGTCAGATGCTAAGACAAGTTATATGTAAGAGACTTATCATCCATTTAGCCTTTGTATTAAAGATGGCCCTGACATGATAAAGAATCTGTGGCTAGGGGGCGGCTAGGTGGCGCAGTGAATAGAGCGCCGGCCCTGGAATCAGAAGGACCTGAGTTCGGAGCCGGCCTCCGACACTTAATCCGCACAAACAAAAAAAACCTAGCCATGTAACCTTGGGCAAGTTACTTAACCCCAGTTGCCCTAAAGGGGCGGCTAGGTGGCGCAGTGAGTAAGAGCGCCGGCCTCGGAGTTTGGATGACCTGAGATCAGATCCGGCCTCAGAAAATGAGCACCCACGCATAAATCAAATGACTAGCCGTGTAACCTTGAGCAAGTTACTTAACCCCAATTGCTTAAAAAAAAAAAAAGGATCTGTGGCTATGCAAATTAAAACAACTCTGAGGTACCATCTTGCACCTATTAGATTGGCTAAAATGATAGAAGGGGAAAATGGCAAATGTTGGAGGGGATGTGGAAAAATTAAGACACTAGTAATTGTTGGTGGAATTGTGGATCAATCCAGTCATTTTGGAGAGTAATTTAGAATTATGCCCAAAGAGTTATAAAACTGCACATATCCTTTGACCCAGGAATACCAGTATTAGATCTGTTTCCCAACATGATCAGGGAAAAAAGAAAAGAACCCCTATTTTTAAAAATACTTATAGCATTTCTTTTTGTGGTGGCAAAGTATTGGAAACTGAGGGTATGCCCTTTAATTCGGGAATGTGAATAAGTCATGGTATGTGATTGTGATAGAATACTACTGTACTGTAAGAAATGATGAGCAGAAAAAAAATGATGAGCAGGTTGGTTTTAAAAAAACATGGAAAGCTTTGCCTGAAATAATGAAGAGTGAAATGAATGGAACCAAGAGAACATTGTATACAGTAACAACAATATTGTTCAAAGGGTAACTGTGAATGACTAAGCTTATTCTGAGTAAAATGAACATTCAAATTAGCTACAAATGCTATCCACTTCCACAGAAAGAACTGGTATATGAAAGTATGTAAGTATGTACTATTTGGTTTTATATACATATACACACACACACACACACACACACACACACACACACACACACATATATGTATATGTCTGTGTATATATCTAATTGGCTAAAATGATAGCTAGATGGCACAGTGGATAGAGTGCAGGGCCTGGAGTCAGAAGTTCTCTCCTTCCTGAGTTCAAATATGACTTCAGACACTAGTTGTGTGACCCTGGGCAAATCACTTGCCCATGTTTGCCTCAGTTTCCTGACCTGTAAAATGAGGTGGAGAAGGAAATAGCAAACCATTCCAGTATTTCTGCCAAGAAAACCCCAAAAGCGGTCACAAAGAGTCAAATACAACTGAAAAATGACCGAACAACAACAAATATATCTGTATCAGGTGTTGGCCTTCTCTAATGTGGGGTTGGGAGGGAGGAGGGAGGAATGGAGAAAACTCATTACTCAAAATATAACCAAAAAAATCAAATAAATGATAAATAAGCAAACAAATAATAAAGTTGATGATCCTAAAAAAAAATCTGTGACTGTGCTGGAGGCATCGTTATCTGTTCTGTGGCTCTGGAGCCCCTGCTCCTGCTCCTCATTGTCACCACCTTACCTCAAGGGATAGATTTTCATCAGCTTCAACAATTTGTCAACATTCGCCATATGGACCAGATTGTTGAGATTTGGGACTTAGGCCTCACATCTTTTTGGTTGAGTTTTTTCTTCCTCTTACACCCCTCCCCCCCAGTTGCCTGTTCCAGTCTCCTTAGGATTGTCTAGTGTCATATTCAAAGTTCTTTAAGTGGTAGAGGGTCTCCTAGAGGACATGAAGGACCTTAGTGTGGTTGCAAAGGGGTGGGGACCCTGCTGGCTGTGAGCACTTGCAGAACAGAGTTCCTGGTTTCAGTTCCAGGGTAGAGAGGACAGCTGTAGTTTGCAGCCACAGGAGGGACTACAGGGAGCAAGGGCATTTGTGGGACAGTGTGTCAAGTTGCTCTAGTTGTGGCTTAGGGGTAGAGAAGAGGGTCTAAATTTGAGCCCTGGGACAGGGCTCAGAAAATAACAGTAAGAAGGACCTGAGACCTGGAACATCATTACCTACACCTTGGGACTAGAACTTGATGATAATAGTAGCTGATAAAAACAAAATAAAAATGAGTAAGCAAAGGAGAAAAAACCCAACCATAGATAGCTACTATGGGGATAGAGAAGATCTGGGTTCATATTCAGAAGAAGACAGTGGAGCTAAAAAAGCCACTCCTTTTTTAATGAGAAATGTCAAATGGTCCCAAGCCCAAAAGGATTTCTTGGAAGAATTTAAAAAGAATTCTAAAAATCAAATAAGAGACATCAAGGAAAAATTAGAAAAAAAATAAGAGCAATCCAAGAAAATCAAGAAAATTATCAAAAAAAAGTTAACCAACTGGAAATAGAGAATCAAAAACTTAAAGAAGAAAAGAATTCCTTGAAAACTAGAATTAGGCAAGGGAAAACTAATGACATTATAAAATACCAAGAAATGATAATACAAAATAAAAAGAATGAAAAATAGAAGAGAATGTGAAACAAATATCTCATCAGAAAAACAACTGATCTGGAGAACAGATCAGGGAAAGACAATATACTCTTCTTATATAAAATAAAAGAAGGAGACTACTTGAAATTTATGATCAAAAAAAGAATCTTGATACAACATTGCAAGAAATTAAGGAAAATTGCCCTGAAGTTGTAGAATAAGAAGGCAAAGCAGAAATAGAAAAAAATACACTGATCACCACCTGAAAGAGATCCCAGAGGAAAACTTACAGGAATATCATAGCCAAGTTTCAAATCTCCCAGTTTAAAAATAAAATATTTCAAGCAACAAGAAAAACAATTTTAATATCATGGAGCTACAAGAAGGATTACACAAGACCTAGTAGGTACAACACTGAAGGACCTTAGATCTTGGAATACTATATTTCAAGACCAAAGGGGGGTTATGACCAAGGGTAACTTACCCAGCAAAGTTAAGTATAATCTTGAATGGAAAAAAATAGATATTTAATTAACTGAAAGACTTTAAGGTATTTGTGAACTTAATGGAAAATTCAACATATAAGGTACAGGAGAAATATAAGGTAGGTGTTAAAGACCAATTAAAAGGTACTCAATATGGTCCAACTGTTAGCTTCTTATATGTGAAAATGTTATCAGTACTCTTAAGACTGTCATCATTATTTGGGTAGTTTAAAAGAAAGGCTTGGGTTGAGCTGTGTGTGATAGGGTGATTCTAAAACATAAAACTGGGTAGGGAGAGATAAAAAGGAACAATTTTACCAATGAGGCATGAAAAGAAAAGCTGATACAGAAGAAGCTAGTGGGGGTGGAGAACTGGAAGTGCTAGACCTTTACTCTCATAAGAAATGGGTTAAAGAAGGAACAACATATATATCTAGAAGGGTATAAAAGTCTTCTAAATTTAGAAAGAAATAAGAGGCCAAGAGAGAGGATAAGGGAGAAACTCATAGAAAGATAGATTAAGGTGGGTGGGGGGGAGAGGATAAGGGAGGGACTCTTAGAGGGCCAGGGTAGTGGGTAGAAGTAAATTAGATGAATGAGGCAGATTATGGTAAATAAGGCAAGAAGGACAGTGAGAAAAAATAGCATGAAAGGAAATATACAAAAAATAATTATAACATATATATGAACAGAACAAATAAACCCATAAAATGGAATCAGCAGAATGGATTAAAATTTTGAATTCAATAATATGGTGCTTTCAGGAAACACAATACAAATGAAAGATATACACAGAGATAAAATAAAGGACTGGAGTTTTATTTATTATGTAAAAAAAAACTGACAAAAAAAGCAGGGGTAGTGATCATGATCTCAGACAAAGTTAAAGCTAAAATAGATTTAATTAAAAGAGAAAAATAGGGAAACTATGTGCCTCCAATATTATTCAATATTGTTTTAGACCATTTAAAATAACTAGACACCATAAAATACCTGAGACTCTGCTTGCCAAAACAGACACAGGAACTACATGAACATAAACATCAAATATTCTTTATACAAATAAAGTCATATTTAAACAATTAGAGAAATATTTATTGTTCATGGGTAAAGTCAATATAATAAAAAATGAAATTTAACCTAACTAATCTATTTACCCAATGCCATTCCAATTGAATTACTAAAGAATTATTTTACTGAGTTAGAAAAAATAATTTTAAAAACCATTTGCAAGAAAAAAAAGGTCAAGATTTCAAAGAAACTAAGAAAAAAAATATAAAGAAGGAGATTCAGCAGTACCAGGCCTTAAAATATATTATAAAGCAAGAGCATTGTCAGAATGTAAAATGTATAATTTTGATTATTTTAAATGAAAAAAAAATTTAGTAAGTAAAACCAATGTAGCTGAGATTAGAAGGAAAGCAGAAAACTGAGAAAATATTTTCATAGACAATCTTTCAGATGGGATATGGTTGTGATGGAATACTGCTGTGATACAAGAAATGGTGAGTTGGTTGATTTAGAACAACATGGAAAGACTTGGACCTTTGAAAAGAAGATGCTATCCACCTCCAGAGAAAGAACTGACAAATAAAAATATGCACAGTTTAGTCTTACATATATGCATATGTGTAGGTTTATAAATATATGTATATATATTACACTTCTGTAAGATGTTCAATTGTAGCCTTGCCTAAGGCAGGACAGTGAGTAGGGGAGGGAGGGAGAGGAGAGAGAGAAAAAAATAAAATAAGAAGTACACAGCAGAGACCAAAAGAAAACCTAGAGGGAAGCACAGAAAAGCTGGGTTGCTTTGAAAACAATGTGTGGGATTTATTACATAGGTTTTTGAGAAATGGAAATTTATTGTTTTATATTGAATCCCTTCTTATGTTCTCCTGTGTTCTTTTTTTCTTTTCTTGTTTTGTTAAAATATATAGTTCAAAATGAATTTAAAAATTTTTTAAAAGATTTTTGAAAATTGTGAGAGTCAGTACATTCCTGCCCTTCTGTCCACATTAGTTTCCCTATGAAGATTAGAGATGTTTCTACTCAAATTAAATGCTGGAGTATTGTTGTTTAATATACTTTTTAATGCTATTGCTAAATAATACTCCTGTTAACTGTTGAGTCACCTGTGAGGACCTCATTTCTTTCCAACATCAAATCTTAACAAGCAGGATACTAGCTTGAATCAGGTCTACCCTTACATCCCATGAAAATCACTTAACTTTTTGTGCAGCTTCCTGGGATTTATCTTTCTTGCTCAGATACCACCTCCTACATGAAGCTTTCTTGATTTCTCCAACTGCTAGAGACTCCTTCTCAAAATTTCTTTGTATTTATTTTCTATGTGTGTGCATGAGATCTTTCTGTGCAGAGTTAAGTTCTTTGAGGGCAGGGATTATTTAATTTTCCTTTGTATCTCCAGTGCTTACCATAGGGGCTCTCACATAGTAGGTACTTAATCAATACTTTGATATTAATTAATTGGTCAGCCTACTTGCCATAAAACTCTTATGTTTGCTTCTGACTAGTTGTACTATAGAATTGCCTTACGTTTAAGTTTCAAGTTTTCAGTTTTAGATTATCTGGCATCGTTGTGAAGTGATAAAACTTGGGAGCCAGAGGACCTGGACTTAAAACTTAACTGCCTCTTAGTAGTTATGAGACATGAGGACAGTTAATTTCTCTTCTCTGGACTTCATTTTCTTCTGGTGTAAAATGAGGGGGCTCTCCTCGGTCAGAGGTTCGTAACCTTTTTTGTGTCACGGGCCTCTTTGGCAGTATGGCTAAACCTATGGATGGGCTTCTTAGAACAATGTTTTAAAATACATAAATATAAGTCCATATGATTACAATAGAAACCAATTATATTGAAAATACAATTACCAAAATATTTTTAAAAACAAGTTCATGGACCCATTGTTAAGAGCCCCTGTGCTTTAAGAACCCTGTTTCTTTCTGTTCTAACTTCCTATGATCTGCATATTTAAAGAGAGAATAGGCAGTCATTATAGATTGGCTGTCACCAATCAGAATATTTGAAGGGATCACTTTAGAGCTAGCATCTTGTAGATTTGTTATGTAAATGTTATTATTCCTTTAATACCTTCTTCCCAAAATACACATTCATAGTCAAGGGCATATATACACAATCATACAGAACAAACAAATATTTTCTACTTACTTCAAAATGGATCCTGTGGGAACTCTGGGGATCAACTTCTCCATTCCCTCACTAGAGGAAGGAAGAAAAAAAGATAGAAGTAAAAAAATGGAAGGTGTGAGGATAGTGAAGATCATCACCCATTTTTATAAATGTACTTAGGGATAAATAAGGAAGACCTCAAAGGTCATCTAGTCCAACTCCCTCCTTTCATAAGTGAGGATTCTGAAGCATGGAGGAAAGTCATGGAGGAAAGAAACTGAAAGAGTAAGAGATCTGTAGACATATATTTAACAATCCAGGTTTTCAAAGATCCAGACTTAATCATGCTCAATTCTTTCCTCCCAACTTCTTCCACCTTCTTCCCATTGGTCTTTTGAGACAGAACTACTAATTTTCAATCAATCAGCAAGCACTTATTAAGTGTCTACTGTGTGCTAAGCATTGGATGGTCCTTGCCCTCAAGTAGTTTCCTTTCTATTGGAATGGAAGGCACAAGCTATACTGATAATAACTAGCATTGATATAGCACTTTGTGATTTCTAAAGTGCCTGATAAACCTTATTTTATTTGAGTTTTACAAGGTACTGCAGGTATTGTTATGCCCCATTGTACAGCTGAGAAGACAAGTAGGTGACTCAGTGGATAGAGTACTGGGCCTGGAGTCAGGAAGACCTGAGTTCAGATCTGGTCTCCGACACTTACTGTGTGACCCTGGGCAAGTCATTTAACCTCTGCTTGTTGGAGAAGGAAATGTCAAACATTCCAATATCTTTGCTATGAAAACCCCATGGGCAGTACTGGCATGCTGTGGTCCCCAGGGTCATGAAGAGCGGACACAACCGAATGACTGAACAAAACAACAACAACAACGTTGTATAGCTGAGGAAAGAGGTTTACAACTAGCAAGTGAGAGAGATAGCATTTAAGTCCCCAGCTGTCCTGATTCTAAGGCTAGTATTCTTCCTGCTGTACCATCATGCTGCTTTTATGTTATAGGATGTCAAAAGTACCTGAAAGTCTTCTTTAATGCTCAGCAAGTCAATCTGTGAGACCTTTTCCGTGAAGATGTGGGAAATACTTTTGTGACCTTGGGCAAGGCATTTACCTCTATGGACTTTACTTCCCATCTGTGAGATGAGTGCTATTGGACTAGAAAGGTCTCAAAAGCACCTTTTATCTCCAAGTTTATGATTCAGTGATCTCAGACTTATATATGTGGCTTCAGAGTGAGCTATCCCTAGAAGGGGTTTGGGGGCAGGACACATTCTCTTCTATAATCTTGCCTGTCATATGCCATTTCTTCCTAATTTCCTATTCTTTACCATTTTTATAAAAGAGGGGAAATTGGTTCAAATACAAAAAGGTCACAAAGAGGTAATGTGCAATGACTCTGTGGGAGAAGAGAGGGGTAGTCCCAGGTACTTTGCTTTGTTGATGATGGAATAGGGCAAGGAATAGGCTAATTCTGTGTGTTAGACCTATAAAATTTTTTTAGTACTGATTAGAAGTCATTTTCTTTAGCATGGGCAGCTAGGAGGCACAGTGGGTAGAGTATTGGGACTTCATTTCCCTGAATTCAAATCTAGTCCCAGATTCTTGCTAGTTGTGTGACCCTGGGCAAGTCACTTAACCCTATTTGCCTTAGTTCCTCATCTGTCTGGAGAAGGAAATGGTAAACTACTCTGATAGCTTTACTGAGAAAACCCCAAAGGAGTCACAAAGAGTTGGACATGCCTGAAAAACAACTGAACAACAAATCTTTAGCATGAAAAATGGAAAAGACCCCTGGTTTCACAGTCACAAGAAGTGGGTTTTAACCTTGGTTCTATTGCTGTTGTTCATCCTTTATTTTCAAAGAGCATCAATGACATCATAGGGTGATGTCTTGACTTTCAAGTGAATTAGATGGAGTTGTACAAAGTCATCAGCCTCACTCTCTCTTCCAGTCATCAAAGTTCAGTGCAAGACAAAAGTCAAGATGACCAGGGATGGCCTAGGATGTAGTGGATGTCTGACCAAACTCTGAAGCCTCTTCATGGCCTTTGGAACAAATTGTTCTCATCCACCTATACTTCCAGGGGAGGTCTTCACACACCTGAGGTAGACTTCCTTCTGACTCGCTGATCCCATTGTAAGAGGTCTTCAATGCTAACTTGGCAGGGGTGCTGTAGAAGGAATTCCTAATCAGGAATGGATTCAGATTCAATGACTTCTTGGCTCTGTTACATATAACCCATGTTGACTTGAGCAGGTGACATTACCTCAGTATGCCTCAATTTCATTATCTGCAAAGTAAAGGCAAAGCTAGATACCTCAGAGACCTCTTATAACAATATGGTCTAGTTGTAAAGGGTACTGGATTTGGAATAAGAAGACCTAAGTTTTTCCATTGTGAAAAGACTTGTGGATTTGTAGTTACAGGCGTTGAATCTGAACCCCAGCTCTCTTACTCCCTGGGTGCTATTAGGTAAGCTACTTAAACTTCAAGAGACTTCAGATTCCTCCTCTGTCATATTAGGGGAAATAAACTAAGTGCCCTTCCAGCTTTTAGTCTACAGTCCTGTGATCTTGTTTCCTCTCAGGAAATCACTGCGTTTTCATGGTAGGTCTGGGCTTGATTACCCAGTTAGTTGTGTCCTAGGGATGGCTTGACTATGGGTCTTCCCTTTTCATAATGTTCATCTGTCGTCTCAGACAAGGGGTTCTGGTAGCTGGATTTTGAGGACCTGATAGAATGAACATGATTATAGGCTGTGACTTCACTGGGTAGGAAAATAGACTCACAATTTTAACTGAGAGGACACAAGACCATTAGTATCACTGGAAGGAGTCTATACTGAAAGCCAGTTGAAGTATTTGGGAAAGTCGAGCAAGAGTTCAAGCTGACATTCATTTTTTTTGTTTGTTTACTTACTCAACCAATCTCTAGTAAACACCTGGTATGTGTAAGGGACTGTACTAGGTATTTGTTGAATTTATCTGTAAAATGAATGGGTGGGACTGAATGACCTCTAAAGTCTATTCTTGCTCTAAATCCTCTAATCCCATGAATCCTCACAGATACTTTTCTTATTCTTTCCCTAATTCCTTTGCTGACACCTGGAATGATTAGTTCTCTCATCTGTGTGTATAAAAATCTTCCACTTCCTTCAGGGCTCAGCCAAAATCATCCCTCCTCCATAAATTCCTCCAGAATAATACCAGTCCACAATTATCTTGCCTTTTTCTGAATTCCTATGGAGACTATATAGAGTCTGTCCAATACAAGCTGTATTACCTTCAGAGACATGCATTTTCCTCTGTGTTCTAAACCTCTATGTGTATATATATTTGCGTGTGTGTGTGTGTGTATCTGTGTCTGTGTGTGTGAGCGACGGACCTCTTTGGCAATCTAGTGAATCCCATGGAACCAGGATAATGTTTTTTTAAAGGAATAGGAAACATCAGATTGCAAAGAAAATAAATTATGTTCAAATTCATTTATCACTGAGAGATACAAGTTCAAGAGACACAAGAGAACAAATTGACGGACCCCCGCTTATTAACCTCTGTTCTGGTTGCTTCATATGTGCCTCTTCTTCCTGACAAAGTTTAAAGGTTTTCTAAGACAGGGTTTTCTTATTCCAATTCAATGGTTCTGTGTATTACAAATCCAAAGAAGAGTTTGACACCAATCTGCTGACCCTTATGCTTAATCACTATAATCACTCTTAGGAGTCTCCTCTTGCTAGTCCCATTGGGACTTTGCTGTGCTGGTTTAGAGATGAATTCCACTTCATTGGGCTCTTCTTGTATCTAGTTTGAGCACTTCTCTTCCTGATTTTTGGCTGGTAAACATAATTCTGGCCCCACCATGTTGGGAATTTGCCTGGAGGCAGCTAAGTGGTACAATGGTTAGAGTATTGGACCTGGAATCAGGAAGACCTGAATTCAGATCCGTCCCTCAGATAGCTGTGTTATAGCTGTGTGGGCCTGGTCAAGTCACTTAATCTCTGCCTCAGTTTCTTCAACTGTAGAACAGGGATAATAATAGCACCTACCTCCTAAGGTTGTTGTGGGGTTCAAATGAAATAATATTTGTAAAGCTGTTGAAGCACAGCACCTGGCACACAGTAGGCATTAAATAGATGCTTATTTCCTTCTTCCTTCTGACAGCCTTGCCCTGAAAACCAGAACAGAATTAATCAGTGTCATGGAACCCCTTTAACATAGTCTATAACAAATGTCTACCCCATAACTGTCCAGGAGTAGATTTAGCATTAGGCAGGGGTATGTTTGTAAATGTTTAACAACCAGCTTACAGTTCAACACACTTTTAACTTTAATCTGCATTATTAACATTTCCTCTTATCACTTTCTTAAACCTAGACAATCAACAAAATAACCAATAAAACCCTAGTTTGTATTGTTGGCTGATTTCTGAGGTGAAAATGCTCACACTGAAAAACTAACAAGGGGTTAATTGTTTATTGTTAATTGTTTTTGAGCTGCCTCTTTCCTCTCCCCCCCACCTTAAGTATGGGCAAGGCTGGCATCCTGATTAGCTCAGGTTCTGTCATGGAATGAAATGAATCACTTCTAGGTTATTGAACAGTTTGACAAAAGGAGGTTTACCTAGCCCTAAAAGAGAAAGCATATGCAACAAGGATATAGTAGCAGTTAGCCCCCCTCGTCTGCACGTGTTAGTGAGTTTGGGCAGGCTGTGGTGATTTAAGTGATCTTCTGATATCCACCAAGTTGGAAAGGCCCTGACCCCACTTGAGTGGGGATTTTTATTCCCTCTGCTGTACCTGGCCCCATTCTGGGTCCCCTCCCCCAACCAGCCCTCCTTCGTGGAAGTAAGGGAAATTTGGCTAGCACAGGAATTTCAAAATTTATACTGACCAATCACTGATTTTAGCCTCTGCAAGTTCCTGCTTATGTAATACTTAACTGTTGGCTGCATGAGTTGCCTTTAAAAGCTGAGGCTTTTCAGGTGGCTAGTGCTTTTCGATTTGGGGTAGGACCCCCATCAGCCAACATGGCACCAATAAAGGGCCCACTTCTAAATTGTTACTTGGGTCTTGTATGTGTTTTGGGTACTACATCTCAGGTGACCAAGAAGCCACATCAACTTAGTGAGGGGTGACCAGGAAGGTCCACCAAGGGAGCAGAACTTAAGTCTTGGCCCATCTATTCCTAACTTGTGTAAGTAAGGGTGGTAGGAGGAAGGGAAAGGAATTGGTCCTATCGAAATTTATACTGACCAATCACTGATTTTAGCCTCTGCAAGTTCCTGCTTATGTAATACTTAACTGTTGGCTGCATGAGTTGCCTTTAAAAGCTGAGGCTTTTCAGGTGGCTAGTGCTTTTCGATTTGGGGTAGGACCCCCATCAGCCAACATGGCACCAATAAAGGGCCCACTTCTAAATTGTTACTTGGGTCCTATATTGGTCCTATTATATTGGTCCTATCACAAGAAGAGAGAACAAATACAAGACCAGAGCTAGGCCAGTTCTTTTTTTTTTTTACATTCCTTTTTTTTTAAACACATGCTTTATTAACTTCTGTTTTACATCATTCATTTCCGCCAGATTTTGAGTTACAATCATTTTCCCCCCGTTATTCCCCTACCCAGCCTCCCAGAATAGCAGTCCCACAAGATATCGCTTCCTCCACTCTGCTCTCTCCCATACCTTCTCCCATACCCCCTTCGACTGTTCCATTAGAGGAAGGTGAATCTTTGTGTCCCAATGCCTGCACATCTTATCTCCCAATTATAAGCAAAAGAGTATTAATAATAGTATTTATATATATTTGAAACATTTAATGTTAAGACCTCAAATTTCAGATCCATTTCCCTCCTCCCTTGTAACCCATTCCCTCTGGGGAGATAAGTAATTCAGTATATGTTGTACTAGGCCAGTTCTAAGAAGACAGGCATATTATCTGTCACAGGCTCACTCTTGAAGTCTTTCTGCTTTGGGAAGACCATGCTAGGACATAAACTCCACTGGCATTTGTTCAGATATAGGCTACAACAGATGACTTCTGAGACCCCCTCCACCTCTGAGATTTGTGACACATAACTGCTTCCTCCAATTTATAGTTATCCCTTTCCCATCAAGGTTTTAATATATTTTGGGTAGACATAAGAAATTAAATGGGAATTTGGGGGGAGTTTTGTGGAAGCTGCAGAGGACATGTGAAAGCCAGAAGCCTGTGACTAAATACTTAATCCAATTTTTATAGTAAGGTACTGTTAACAACTCATAAAGAAAAATAAAAAATTCACAATTATTCTCTGGTATAAAGGGAGAGACAAAAATTTTTATGGAATTTTCCAGATTGAGGGTGGGGCTGGAGGGGTGGGAAATGGGGGCCTTGCCCTAATGCCCCAGGTGTGGAAGGGACAATTGTAGTTGGAAGAGGCAAGACATATTCTTAAAAAGATAAATAAGAAGACAATAGCAAGTGTCAAATTAATGGTTGAAAAGTAAATGCTTCTGGAGTCCAGAGGATGAATTGAATGCTTTGTTTTTGGCTAGAGTCTTCAAACAGTTGATCAACAAGCATTTGTTAAATGTGTA
This sequence comes from Gymnobelideus leadbeateri, assembly GCA_011680675.1. Classification (NCBI taxonomy): domain Eukaryota; kingdom Metazoa; phylum Chordata; class Mammalia; order Diprotodontia; family Petauridae; genus Gymnobelideus; species Gymnobelideus leadbeateri. Next base: position 547,743 of record WOXC01007944.1, on the reverse strand, counting down.
TGCTGGGTACTAGGCATTGTTAGGCAGTTTCTCAGCCGGAAAGGAAACCAACCAGGGGGTCCATAAGCCTGGAGGTCAAATAAAGCAGTGGCAAATCTGAAAAGAAAGTGGTTTGTCTGAGCACTCCTAGTAGCTGCTTTAGCTTCCTAGTGAGTGAAAGAAGTGAAAACTTCTCAGACTATAGTCTAAAATCTAGTAAGGCTTTTCGTGGGAAACAGGCCCAAATTTCCATTCACTAAGAAATCACATGATTTACAAGGACTCAGAGCTCAGAGGGGTAGGGAGTGACCCCCTCCTCAATGACACCTCAGCATAAGATGTGCCAAATAAGGACAGAAGTGCTTTCTCAAATGTACATTGGGTGGTCTACTGTTTTCTTGTTCCAATACTTGAGGTAGATTGCCACACTTAGAATTGTACACCTAACTTCCTAGCCAGTGGAAGAAAAGGGTCAGCAGTGGGGTGGGAGAGAATTTCCCGTTAGTGCTTTATAACTTGGCCATTTTCTTTTGTAAACTGCTTCTTCTCCCTGACCATTTAACAGGAGGGTGGCCCTTTCTTTAGATCGTAATAAGCCATTCTTTTCTGCTTCCTACCTTGAGAAGCCTCTGAGTATTATTTAGGTAAGGATCTCTGTCGCACACAGTTTTGGGGTGCACACACTAAGGTTCAGTTTTTGGCTTCTATAGTTTTTTTCCAGACCTGCTTAGAGTATATAGACAATCAGCAGTATTCTGTGGCATTTAAACAGACTGATGAGATGCAGTCTATCCCTATAAGGAAGCTGTTCTAGAAAGGCAATTTCTTAAAATAAGACAACAATGAAGTTTGCCACATTGATTGACTTTTCCTCTCATTTGAACACTTAGAGGCCACTGCAGAGTTATTAATTGGTCTAACTTCAATATTGCTGCGTCTCAGGAATAGGGAGGCCTGAGGAGAGAGATGGGGAACATTCTGTCTTCTATTAGTGGAACAGCCAGAACACACACATTTGTCATGTTTGCCATTTTATATGGGTGCAGTTCATAGCTCCCTAAAACAAATCACAATAGTAACATCAAAGATCACTGATCACAAATCACTGTAGGAGACATAATAATAATAATGAAAAAGTCAGAAATATTGCAAGAATCTCCAAAATGTGACACAGACACAATGTGAGCACATGATGTTGGAAAAATAGTGTCCATAGACTTGCTTGCTGCAGCGTTACCACAAACATTCAATTTGTTTTTTTTTAAAGCAAGATCTGCAAAGCACAATAAAGAAATGTACAACTCAATAAAATATGCCTGTATTTTGTGTGTGTGTCCATGTATATGTTTATAAAGTATATGTGTGTGTGTGTGTGTGTGTGTGTGTGGTGTTTATCATTCCTCTGACTATGATGTCACAATGCTCCAGTGTCCTGATACAGATCATCTCAATGGGGAAGTTGGGCAATGAATCCTCGTCCCAGATTCAATTTAAAGTCACATCTTCAGGCTTTTTCTTTTCTTCCCCATATCTTATTTAAGGTAGAGTGGTCAGTTTCCCACATTGTTCCCATCATTTCCACCCTCAGCCACAAGTTTCTTTTTATATGATGAAAATCATGTCTAGAATAAAAGTCCTTATGATTTTTACAGTATGAATCATCATTAAATTAAGTCAAGGAGTCCCAGTGAACTATATCCTAGCAAAAATCTAGGAAATATTATTTAAGCAATTGTTTAAGAAGTGCTGATGGCAAAGAACTAGGTTCATCAAAAACAGGTTGTGTCAGACTAAGGTAATTTCTTTTTTGACAGGGCTATTTCTCTGGTAGAACAGAAGTACACTGTAGATATAATTTGCCTAGATTTTAGCAAAGCATTTGTTGAAGTCTTTCATTTTATTTTTGCAGACAAGATAAAGCCAGATGATAGCACAGTTAGGTGGATTCTCTACTGTTTGAATTGTAGGACTCGTAGAATAATCAGTCATTAATGATTTAATGTCTGCTTGGAAAGGAGCTCTTGAAGGAAGTGCCCCAGGGAATGATGCTTGGCTCCATGGTATTGGGCATTTTCAAAAATGACTTGAAAAAGGCAGAGATGCCATCTTTGTCCAATTTAAAAGTGACACAAAATTGACATTTTTAGCAACACTTTGTATAATCATTCAAAAAAGAAAAAATTGTTAAGTCTGGAACTTTTGGCTAAATTAAATTCCATAAATGTTCACAAAGTATCCACTAGGTTAAGGCACCATGCTAGAAAGACAAAAACATGACATTCTCTGCCCTAAAGGAGCTCACATTCTACTGGGAGAATACAGCATGGACATAGATTCATTAGTTCAGTAATTTCAGGACACTAAATTCCTGTACAGAAAGCACTTAGCTATGTAAACACTAGTGGTTATTATTGTTGCCTAGATCTGACTCAGAGCAAAGCTGTGAATTGGGTAGAAGTTCTTTTCTGTATTCACCTCTCTTCCCTTTACATCAATGCTACACCTCTTCAAAGACCCCAGTTTCTAGGATGAGAACTCACTATTTGACAAAAACTTCTGGGAAAGCTGGAAAATACCTTGGCAGAAACTGGGCATAGACCAACATCTTACAGCATATAACAAAATAAAGTCCAAATGGGTACACAATTTAGATATAAAGATATAAGCAAAGTAGAGGAGCAAGGAATATCAGATTTATGGAGAATGGAGGAATTTATGAACAAAAAACAGATAGGCAAAATGGATAATTTTGATTGCATTAAATTTTACCTTTAGATGGTAAGCAATCTGATGTAGGTTATATATGTGCAATAATGTAAAACATTTACATATTAGTCATTTTTGTGGAAGAAAATAAAAGAAAGGAAGGAAGGAAGAAAGAAAGAAAGAAAGAAAGAAGGAAAGGAAGGAAGAAAGAAAGAAACAAAGAAGGAAAGGAAGGAAGAAAGAAGGGAAGGAAGGAAGAAAGAAAGAAAGAAAGAAAGAAAGAAAGAAAGAAAGAAAGAAAGAAAGAAAGAAAGAAAGAAAGAAAGACAAAGAAAGAAAGAAAGAAAGAAAGAAAGAAAGAAAGAAAGAAAGAAAGAAAGAAAGGAAGGAAGGAAGGAAGGAAGGAAGGAAGGAAGAAAGAAAGAAAGAAAGGAAGAGAGAGAGAGAAAATTTAAAATAGTATGCTTCAGCTTGCAATCAGACTATCAGTTCTTTCTCTGGAAGCAGTAGTGTTTTTCATCATGAGTCCTTTGGGATTGTTTTGGATCTTTGTATTGCTGAGAATAGTTGCCATTTATCATGATATTTCGGTTACTTCAACAAGCTTTTATTAAACCCCCACTATGTGCTCGGCAGAGAGGTAGCTAGGGTTTAGTGTCTGAAAAGCTCTCCTCAAAGCCAAGAAGACCTGGGTTCAAGTCCAGAGGTTTTATGATCCTAGGCAAATCATTCAACCTCTCCATGCTCTAGGCCAATGGGATCAAAGTCACCTAAAGAGGAGGGCCACTAAACTTGCAAGTTGCATGTTCAATTAGAAAACCACATATTTGTGTGTGTGTTTATTTATTTTTGTAACATTTTGAGTTCTGAGTTGTGTCTCTTCCTCTCTCCCAAACCCACATTAGAGAAAGTCAACATTTGACATAAATATATATGTGGAACCATGTAATACATTTTTGTTATTTATTATTTTCAGTAGTGTCTGACTCTTCATGACCCCACTTGTGGTTTTCTTGGCAAAGATTCTGAAGTAGTTTCCCATTTTTTTTTTTTTTTGCTTTTTGGAGGGCAATTGGGGTTAAGTAACTTGCCCAAGGTCACACAACTAGGTTTTTTTGTTTGTGTGTGTTAAGTGTCTGAGGCCGGATCTGAACTCAGGTCCTTCTGACTCCAGGGCCGATGCTCTACTCACTGCACCACCTAGCTGCCTCCCACCCATTTCTTTCTCTAGCTCATTTTTCAGATGAGGAAACCGAGGCAAAAGAGGTAAGTGACTTGCCCAGAGTCATACAGTTAGTAAATGTCTGAGGTCAGATTTGAATTCAAGACTTTTCTCTCTTTATTTCTTCTAACCACTTTTGGAATCATTGTGGCAAAGCTATCCTTTTCCCTGAGGATATACTTGTACTTATTATGCAGTTATTTTCTTCTTGATTGACCTCTTTGACATCTCTTAATCCATAATATATCTTCATTGCATTGAAATTTTCTTCTGTTTATTCACATATTCAGTCTCAACTCCAGAACAGGGACTTTGTCCTAAGGGTCAGGCCCTGGCCTCTCCCGGACTCTTAGATAGGGCAGGTAGTCCCTGTTTACTCCACACCACATATAGTCTGTAAGTAACTGCTCCTATAGTTCTAAAAGGGATCCTGCTGTCTGTTGAAATTTCTGCCTTCTGCTTCCTTCTCCTCAAAGCCCAATGCTGATGTTAGTCTTGGCACTGTCTTTGTCTTCTCCTTGCAAAGTGTCCAAGTGGGAATTGGCTTTATCTCTTGCTTTAGCCGTAATAGATCTTAATCAATTGGATATTGGATATTTTACTGGTCTTAGGTCTCCTGGCTTCCTAGAAACTATTCAGGCCGTGTTGCCTGCTATGGCTCTGACTAGAGTGCTGGCCTTAGTCCTCATGAAATGCTGTGAATGAACTGTCCAATCCTGACTCTCTGCTTAGTGACCTTTCTGGACCTGGCTTTCACTGTGCTGCCATCCCAGCAGTCAAGGTCCCACATCCCACTGGCTTCAAGTCCTGTTTACCAATAGTTCCTTCTGGCTTCTACCCCTGCCATTATGTATCCTTTCTAAGTTACTGTAGACTTTTGGTCATCATTTTGTGTAGCCCTGAGATGGATGAAGATACTGGTATTTCTCTTTGTTCTTCTTGACCATTGTTCCACTGTAGCAGCAAGCACCCCAACATCCCCAGGGTGGCTGCCAACACAGGTTCTTAGATCTGCTTTTCAAAAGGAAAGCAACTCAAAATGGGTTAACAAGCTTACTTTAATCAAACAAACATATATTACCTAGTTCAGGGGAAAAAGGTCAGCACCCCAAACTTCAGAGTATACAGACAGATCAAATAGACAAGCTTCCAAACTGTCCAACCATTATATCAATACCAAATCACAGTTACCAGAGAGGGAAGCATCAACATCTGGGTTTTCAAAGCCAGGGGGCTCTTAATGGCTGCCCAGAGTCTCATCTGGTTAAATCACACAACACTTCTCAAAGTGAGCCCCAAAGCAAAGCCTCAAATCAGGGATTATATAGTCTTCTCTTGGCTCAGAGAATGTAACCACCCTCTTGACCCACTGCCCAATCACACAGCATCAAGGTGTAGTTATTCCTGAAAACCAAGCCTCCTACCACAGGCTCCATGTGACTACATTCAGCCTATTAGGGGGCAGAGTATATTTTCAAATCAAGGAAGGTTCTCAGAGTCACTTAAGTCAATCAAAGTCTCTTAAGCCAATCAAAGGGCCTAGGGGCAGGGAAGATCTTCAAATTTGCATTTCCATCACATCCACCTGGTGCTGCTTTAAATCATTGCTAGGGTGGTGGGGGGAGAACTAGGCTCCTTGAGGATGTTGCACACTGGCATATTAGCCAGATATTAGCAAATATTTGATGATTGATTCTACCAGAATCAATATTTTTTCCCCGTTCTTTCCTCTTTGGAAGCAAGTAAAATCACTTTTTTTTTTGGGGGGGGGTGGGCAGTGTGAAGATAACTCTTAAAATCATGCAGCATTCTTCTTCCACATTTGTTTGAATACCTGATTTCAGATAAGCAAGAGTTGAGATGAATGGTTTCAACTAAGAAATCCTGGTTCTAATTCACTGAGTAACCTTAAAGCATCACTGAATCACCTCACTTTCTAATTATGATTATTACTATATGAAGATATTGGATTAGGAGATTTCTAAGTGCCCCTGAAGGTTTAAGATTCTAAGAATACTCATTTCTTTGAAATAAAATTAGGAAAACCTGTAATATAAATAACTGGAATTATTATTGGAATGGCAAATAGCTACAGCAGAGGAGCAGAATGTTGAATCCTGTCCAGGACTAACGATGCCCGTGAAGATGTCTATTAATTTGGATAGCAGAAAGGGAAAACAAAGAGTAATGGATTAAGAAATAAAGAGTTCATTTAGCCAGTGGACTTAGGTTCAGTTGTTTAAGCTTAGTCCTCTTTCCCCTGTCTTTACTTCTCACTTCTTATTTTATTTTGTGTGTATTTTTCTCCCCACCATGATCATGAGTTAGTGGAAGCATGGGCAAAATAGAAATCTGTATGGTAAGTAGGACCTATCTTGTTATCATTCCTATTTTATAGTTGAGGAAACTGAGGTTCACAAAAGGGACATGACATACCATGGTGCCACAGCTAGAGAATTTGGGATTTGAATCCATTTAAAAATAATGTTTATTTTGGGTTATTCTGTATTTGTCAAACATTAATTAATATGAACAACAGAAAAAAGAGGATTGTCTATGAAGCTGGGGATCTATAAAAAGCAGCTTCCTTTTAAAATGGGATTATGGTAACTACAACATGCTAATGTTAAAGTTGTCCTGTTTGTGTCCTCCAAAACGCCACAACGCCACCTGTTCTCTCTTCCCTCTGTCGTTTTTTAATGCTTTAGTGGCCCTCTTTTCTTTCTTTTTCTCTTGACTCTTTCATCAGATCATAGATTCAGAGCTGAAAGGGCCTTTGGAGGGTCATTGAGTTTTACCCCCTAATCTCATAGATAAGAATAGAGTTCAGAGCTGCAAAGGTCCTCAGAGTTCACTTCTGCCTAGACAAGAATCCCTTCTTTAACATCCTTAAAAAGTGATTGTCCAGTCTCTGTGGGTACAGAATAGAGTGACAGAAAGAGTTTTGAGCTTGGAGTGCTGAATTTGTGATCATGAGACCTGAGTTTGAAACCTGACCACCACTTACTGCTTATGTGAACTTGACCAATTAAGTCACTGAACCTCAGTGGGCCTCAGTTTCCTCATTTGTAAAGTGAGGACATTGGACAAAATGAATTTTAAGGTCTCTCCCTGCTCTAGAGTTATGATCCAATAAGGGACTTTCCTTTTGTCACACTGTACTTCCCTCTCCACCTAGGTTCCCAGTCCAAGCATTAGCCCACTCTCTCTTCCACAAGAAAAAGGCTTTCAAATGCAATGAAGAAAACTAAAGTCTTTGTCAAGAGTTCTCTCCTTTAAGTGAAATATTCCCATTCACTTAAACTAATGCTCAGGAAGCACATTCTTTAGTCTTCTCATCATTTAGGCCACCCTCTTCTGGATACAGTCCAGCCTATCTACATCTTTCCCTAAATGTGGTACCCAGAACTGAAGACAAAATTCCAGCAGTGACCTAAATGGGCACTAGCTGAAGTGATGGTCAAGAACATGTCAGAGTAAAGTAGAACTGTAACCTGCCTCATTCTGCACATATACCTCTGTTAATGTGGCATAAGACATTATTAACTTTTTAAATTGCCATATCTCATTATTGGCTTGTTGAATATGCTGGCCATTTAGTCCTCAGATCTGCTTTTAAGAACCAGCCATATCTAACCATGTTTCACTCCCCACCCTGTTGTGAAATTGATTTTAGAAAATAACTGTAGAATATCCCAATTAAATTTCATGTTATTCAACCCCACCCATTGTTTTAGCTTGTCAAGATCTTTTGGAATATGTCATCCAATCAATTAAGTAATTATCAAATGCTTTCTGTGTGCCATACGCACTGTGAGGTGCTGAAGATACAAGTACAAAGAATAAAACAATATCTATTAAAAAAGTTTACAATTTAATAAAGGAAGACAAATACTTATATTTTAATAATGTTTCCCTAATTATATATAAAAGCAATTTTTAAAATTTGTTTTCTAAAATTTTGAGTTCTAAATTTTTTCCCTCCCTCCTGTCCCTTTCCCCTCTCAGAGATGATAAGCAATTTGATATAGGTTATATATATATATATATATGTGCATATATATGTATATATATATGCAATCATGCAAAATATATTTCCATATTAGTCATGTTGTGAAAGAAAAAATAGACCAAGGGAAAAAAAGTGAAAAGCAGTATGCTTCGATCTGCATTCAGGCTCCTTCAGTTGTTTTTCTGGTGGTTGCTAGCATTTTTTGTCATGAGTCCTTCAGAATTGGAAGACAAATATGTGTGTATATGTGTATGTATGTTTATACATATGTATAATGTATATATACACACATATACATACATACAGAATAAAAACCATGACTGACATATAAAAGAGTAGTTTAGGATCAAAGGCATTATAAGTTCAAGGGTTCAGGAAAGGCTTCACTGAGAAAGTGCCTATCCTTCATATTAAAGGATTTGAGGACCTCCCCGAGACAGAGGTAAGGAGGGAGTGCATTTTAGGCATGTTTCCCAGTGCAAAAGTCACAGACAGGAGATAAAATGTCATCTGTGAAGAAAAGAATAAAGTGCAGCTTGGCTGGATTGCCAAATTTTGGAGGAAAAGTAATGGTCAATGAAGCTGAAAAGATCAATTGGGGTCAGGTTGTGAAGGACTTTTCAAGATGCATAGAAGAGCTTATATTTTATCCTAGAGGTATTAGAAAGGTACTGGAGTTGATTGAATCAGGGAATGTCATGGGCAGACCTGCCCTTCAGGAAGATTACTTTGGCAATCAGGTGTAGGATGAACTAGAAGGGAAGAGATTTGAAGCAAGGACATCAAATTAGGAAGTTGCTGCAATAATCTAGGTGAAGGATGACCAAGGCCTGAACTAAGCTGGTAGTTGTATGAGTGCAGGAGAGGGTTTGGATGAGATGAATGCTGTGGAAGAACAAACAGTAAGATCTGACAGCTGATGGATATGTGGGGTGAGAGAGAGCAGGGAGCTGAGGATGATGCTGAGATTATGAACCTAAAAGACTCAAAGGATGATGGTGCCTTTGACAGAAATAATAAAGTATGGAAGAAAAGAGGGTTTTTTGGGGAAAGAGAATGAATTTGATTTTGTTGAATTTAAACCTTTTCTAGGACATACAGTTTAAAGTGTCCAATAGGCAATGCAGGGCTAGGGTTATTTACATAGAAATGATAGTTAAGCCCATGAGAGCTGATAAATATAATATATAACATATTATACAGATATAATTACTATATGTTATATATTATCCACCCCTATCCTTATATTATGTTATATATAACGCCCAATCCATCTATATCTATATAGACAAGTGTATGGAGTGTTCAGGGAGGACTAGCACCTCTTATGTGAGGGCTTGCTGAGCCCTTTTCAGAGCTGCTTATCCTTCTTTGGTGTCCAGGCGTTACCCAACTCTCACCTGTGACTTCAAGAAACTGTAGCATTCACAGCAGCCACATCCTATTAAAACTGTCTTAGCAGATAGGCTGAGGGTAACCAATAGGCCTCAAACTTGGTGACTTAGGGGGTATTTGTCCCAAGCATGTTGAAGACATCCCCCGATAGAATGGACAGATGAGAACAATTTGTTCTGACAGTCACGAAGCAAGTGCTATGGAGCACTTAGAGCTTGGTCAGACATCAAAGATGCCATGGTCTCCCACTGCATCCTGGGCTATTGCTAGTCAGTCTTGACTTTTATCTTGCCACTGGAATTCCATGACTCTGGAAGAGAGAGGGAGACTGACAACTGTGTGCAACTCTACTTCACTTAAGTCCATTTCACATGTGATTCAAGACATCACCTCACAATGTCATTGGTCCTCTTCAGAAATGAAGGATGATATATCTATATAGATATGTATTTTAGTTATCTGTATAGAAATGGGAACCGACGAAATTAAAAACAAGTTTAATAGAGGGAAAAGAGAATAGGACTTAGTACCTTGGTGAATGCACATAGTTAGGGGGTGCCAACACAGAAGTGTGAGAATGAACAGATAGGAGGGGAGCCCGGAGAGAATAGTGTTCAAAAACTAAGGGAGGAGAGAATATTCAGTAGGAAAGGGTGGTAACCAATAGGATATCTACCCAATAGGAAATTAGTGTCAAATACAACAGAGAGGTTGAGGATAAGGATAAGGATAAGGAAAAATGACTATCAGCTGTGACATTTCAGAAATAATTACAAGGGTTAAGAAACAAGTGACAGGAGAGAAAGTTGAGGCAGTGAGTATAGAGATTTCTTTTAACAAAGGTTAGCTGTTAGCTATTCCTCCAAACCTTGTGTCATCAGTAAATTTGAAAAACATGATATTTGTGATATTACTCAAATCATTGGGAGGCAACTTGGTGCAGTGTGTTAGATTTGGAGTTAGAGGAGCAGTTAACCTAAAAAAAAAAAAAAAAAGAAAGAAAGAAAGGTTAAACTGGTGTGGATTATTTAGTGAGGTCAGGGTGACTTTTAGTGATTGCTGCTTCTTTTTCTAGGTATACATAGAGCATTCCTTTAATGTTTTCTTCTTTTTTCTTTCCTTTAATGTTTTCTAGAATTTTGCCAGAGATTGAGATCGATGATCTTGTGGAATGTAGTTTGCAGATTCTATCCTCTTCCTCTCTTTGGAAACTGAGATATTTGCTTTTCCAATTTTGTTTCCCTTATGTCCATTATGATCCTTCAACAATTGCTGGAAACAACTTAGTAATCATTTCTCCTAGTTCTTTTAGTGCTTTGGGATGTAGTTCATCTGGAACTGGCAACTTGCCCTCACTAAAGTAACTGGCTGTTGAGTCTCTACTCTCTGATAATCATTTTAATTCTATTTTTTCACATTTGAAGATCATTCTTATTGGAAGAAAAAAGAAACAATTAGAGCTGAATATTGTTCATCCTCCTTATTGAAATCTTTTATTATCATCCAATCTATTACATTACCATGCCTCTTCCTCATTGTACCCCTCTATTTCACAATATAATTTTTTTTTTACTTTTTGGAGGGGGAAGGCAGGGCAATTAGGGTTAAGTGACTTGCCCAAGGTCACATGGCTAGTTTTTGTGTTAAGTGTCTGAGGCTGGATCTGAACTCAGGTCCTCCTGAATCCAGGGCCAGTGCTCTATTCACTGCACCACATAGCCACCCCCACAAGATAATTTTTTTTAAACCCCAAACATTTTTGCATCCATAACACTAAGTGAATTCTAGGCCTTAATGCTCCTGAAACAATTCTCACAGGACTGTACTCCGTGCTTATATTTATCTTCAGTTATCTATCCTTACATCTTACATTTAAGAAGACAAATATGTGTCTTCTTAAAAAAATTAATTTTTTTCATTCAGTGAAAATCTACCTTATTATCCTTCCCACCTCTCTCCAACATTGAAAAAGAAATAAAAAAACCAAAACCATCATGACAAAAAAATCTCTATATTGTTCATCTACACATGTCTTGTTAAAATGTGTGTTAGTTTGTTGATGAGTTTCCATATGTATCTTTTCAGACAATTTCCCGTTTGAATCATTTTGCTTGTGTATTCAAAATTTAATTCTGGATGAATGACTTTCCCATGATTAGGTCATTGACCTAATTGACTTATCTTTTCTTTGAACCCTGTGAAAGATACAATCCAAAATCTAGGGAACATTGTCAGACTTGATATTCCTCTGTTTACAAACTTTATGCTATAGTGGTTGCTCACTTCCATGGTTCTTGTTATTTCTACTTCAGCAATCCTTTTCGCTGCTCAGAATCAGGTCCAGAATAGCAGAGTTTGCCTTTAAAGAATGAGATTATCATTAAGGTTAGCTACATATTTATTCAAATATTTTCATTCAAATATTCTCTACCATGTTTTTCTCCTTAGATTCCTGGATTTTCTCAAATGTGTGTATATTCTTAATATACAATGCCAGTTGGGTGGCTAGGTGGCGCAGTGAGTAGAGCACTGGCCCTGGAGTTAGAAGGACCTGAGTTCAGATCTGGCCTCAGACACTTAACACACACAAACAAAAACCTAGCTGTGTGACCTTGGGCAAGTTACTTAACCCCAATTGCCCTCCAAAAAGCAAAAAAAAAAAATATGTATATATATACAATGCCAGTCTACATTTGTCACCCACCACCTTTCATAGTCCATTTGAATAAAGTATATCTTTTCATAGCCAAATTGTAATCATGAGTCCCAGGTCTCATAGATACCTATGAGATTAAATTTTCCCCTTACATTAGACTCTCTAATTTACTATGTTCAATATCCATGCTTTGTACAAAGGCTTTATTATTGACTCTTTTCTTGAATGTTGGCTTCTATGAATTACTGGTCTTGTGTTCTGCTATTTTTCCTCCCACGTTGTACCTATTAATCTCTATGGTGCCAGTCTAGTTAGATGCACGTGGGCAATTTTTTTTTCATTTCTTCTTCTTCTTCATTTTAAAAGTCCTTATGATTAGATTTTCAAAAGTCTATGCAAATTTTTTCACTATCCTTTTAAGGTTCTCTCCCTTCGAGTCCATTATTCCTTCATTTTAAATGGTGGTTCAGCAATTTTGCTCTCAGGTATTATAGATAGCTATTCAGTTCCCCGTTTTTCCTTTCTCTTCTCAATCCCTTATCTCCAATCAACAATAAAGTACTACACAACATTGATTAAATAAAATTTTCTTAAATTTATTGAAGGCAACTAGATTTTGGGAAAATTAAGTTTACATTAAGTGTAAACAATCAACCAATCAATAGGCAGCACCTATCGTATGCCAGGCACTGTGCTGGGAGTAGGGTCACAAATACAAAATAAGAAAGTCCTGGCCTTCAAGTCTTGGTAACTTCATTGGGGCTTTTGTCTGGAAAGGAAGGGAGGTAGCTGTGAATCAGGTAAATAAACAAGTGATAAAAGCATTTTTGACTTTCTATGGCAAAAATAGTCAGAGATGAAACACAAGTTACCAGCAGCACAATAGGAACCAAGGTTCTTTATAAATGTGTGGTTTTTAAAGGTAGCACGAGTAGACAAATGAAATATCTTCACCTAAACTCCTGAGCAATTTTTCATGTAACAAGAAATCTTCAAGGACAACAAAAGTCACAGCAAAATGTTGTTCAGACCAATGGCTTTGAACGATGATTTTGCTGACATTTTTAGAACACCAAAGGGGTAATTTTCCCCTCCCCCTCCCAATATATCTGTTCAGTAAGGAGTATAGTTTCAAACAGGAGTTTAAAAATAAGAGAAGACAAAAAAACTTTTTCAAGGGTGTGAAGAGGTAGAATCTACAAAGGGAAAACCATTGAAGCAAACTGTAGAAATTGCTTTTTCTATGACATTCAAAACAAAGGAACATATAGAAAGCCATTCTGAACAATCTCCTACAGTAATTAGATAGGTTAAAATTTTGCCTTGGAATCCAAGGGAGGGGAAAGGTTTCAAGAAGGAGGGTAAGTCACTAGAATTAAGTGCTACAGAGAGGCCAAGAAGAATAGGGGACTGAGGAAAAAATTTTAGGGAGCTATTGGTGACTTTTGAGGGGACATTTTTTTCAGAAGAATCATAAAAGCAGAAGGCAGATCATAAGAGACTGAAGAGGGAGGTGATAATATGGTGACTTTGGAGGTGAAAGTAAAGAGATAGAGTTGGAATAGATACCAAGGAGGTGTTTTAAAATAATAATAAGAATTAACATTTGAGAGATAGTCTGGCACATTGGATAGAGAGCCAGTCCAAAAGACAGGAGTTCAAATCTCATCTCTGTTGTATATTGGCTGTGTGACCCTAGGTCAATCAGTTAACCCCTCAATGCTATAGGCTACTATCTTAAAACAGGGGTTCAGTTATCAGTTTTGGGGGTAATCTTCTGTTTTTTATTTTGCATTTAAAATATTATTTTGTGCTAAGTGAGAAGAACAGGACCAAGAGAATATTATACACAGTTACAGCCACATTGTGCAATGATTAACTTTGATAGACTTGACTTTTCTCAGCAATGCCAGGTTCTAAGACAATTACAAAAGGTTTATAATGGAATAAGCTATCCACATCTAGAGAAGGAATTATGGGGTCTGAATGAAGATCAAAGCATACTATTTGCTCTCTCTTTTTTGTTTTGTTTCTTCTTTCTTGTGGTTCATTCCATCGGTTCTCATTCTTCTTTGCAACATGACTAAGGTGAAAACATGCTTAATGTGAATGTATATGTAGAGCCTATGTCAGATTGCACGACATCTTGCGGAGGGGAGAAAGGAGAAAATTTGGAACTCAAAAGCTTGTGGAACTGAATGTTATAAACTAAAAATAAATAAATGAATTAGGCGAAAATTTTTAATATTATTCTGAGAAGGGGTTTCTGAGAGTCATCACTAGTTTGTCAAGTGTCTCCATGATACAAGAAAAGTCAAGACTCCTGCTCAAATTCTAAGTTACAGAGCAGGTGGCAGCCTGTAATGACTGAAATTTTTCTTCACTGGGAGTTCCTTACCACTGAAATCACAAGTTTTGTCTACTAAAAATGAAGTCCAAGTGATGTGGGCTCTGAGGCACAGACATCTTGCTCTTCAGGTATGCTTTTATTTGTCTTATGGTCTTTTGAATAGCACAAGGCCTTAAGGAGAGACAAGCTGCCAAGATCTATGGTATCATAGAATGATTTAGGAATGGTGGGTAGCACAAGTTCAGGCCACTGGAACTTCCTCTTGTAGTGCCAATGTAATATTCACAGCACCAATGGCAACTGTAATGATGCTGGCATAATTCTCAGTTGCAAAATATAACAGATTCTTCCTATAAAAGACAGAGGCAAAACATTTATTCATACACCAGAAAACCAAATCCCAACACCAGCAAGTCAAATCAATCATAGTAGCAAAGAAGTTAATATACCATAGCATGAAGCCACACCATCCTTTAATCTGCTCACAAACCAATATTCACAAGTGTAGGTGTCTCCCTGAGTATGTCCTTTGCTTCCTCCAGCTCTAACTGCTCTCATTCCCAGCTTTCTGTGGGCTCTGTTCCACCCTTCAGAAAATTCCTCCTACCACAGTCTCCATGTGAACACATTCAGCCTACTGGGGGCAGGAAAAATCTTCAAATCAAGGAAGGTCTTCAAATTCTCATTACCATTATACCTCTTTAGGAGAATATTTAAGTGGTGTCTACTAGGGACATTGGCTCAAAACTGAGAAGGGATACTTATTGTTATTATTATTATTATTATTATTATTATGCTTTTTTTGGAGGGGGAGGGCAGGGCAATTGGGGTTAAGTGACTTGCCCAGGGTCCCACAGCTAGTAAGTGTTAAGTGTCCGAGACTGGATTTGAACTCAGGTCCTCCTGACTCCAGGGCTGGTACTCTACTCACTGTGCCACCTAGCCTCCCTAATACATATTATTGCAACATGGAGGAAGTTAGTACAGCTGAGCTGTGGGGATGGCAAACGGCAATAGCTCTGAGAACGATACAATCTTAAATCTTTGTGTATATGGTATGTGTTGGGATTTTGGGAGTGGGTGGTGGGACATGGGGGTGGGAGGGTGGACACAGGAAGGAGGAAACCGTGTCTAGACGTGAGATTCCATTGCTATAGAAGACTCCAGGTGAGGAAATTCCTTCTACTTAGGCAGATCTAGACTTCCTTTGTCATTTATAGTCTTCAAGAGTCCCAGAGAGGTCACTTACAGACACTAAATAAAAACAAGGAGAGACCAAAGCTCTGAACTAGTGTTTGTTAGACTGGCCCTTTCAACTGTTGGTGAGCTAAGGAATTTTAGTGCTGGAGGAAATCTCAGTGGCTATTTATCCAATGCAATCAATACATACAAGAATTCCTACCATAACATACTCAACAAATGGTCATCCAGCTTCTACAGACTTTCAAGGAAGCAAAACCCACTACCTCTGGAGGCAGCCAATTCTACTTTTTGTCAGCTTGAATTGTTAGGCAGTTTTTCCTGACCTCAAGCCTAAATTTCCCTCTGCTATTTGTGTCCATTGCTCCTAGTTCTGTCCTATGGGACAAACAAAATTAGGTCTAGTCCCTTTTCCATATGATGGTCCTCCAAATTCTTGTAGATAATCATTATGTCTCTCCAAGTCTTCTCTAAGATAAATATACCAAATTCAGCCTCATATGATAATATAGATCAAAGAGAGAGCCGCAGACAGACAGACAGACAGAGACGAAGAGAGAGAGAATTAGCTGGGTGTGGCCTTTTTGTGGTGGAGTACAGTTATGGGAACCTTGTTCTAGGATATCTTTGTTTATTTTCTAATACATATTTACCTATGTGTCTCTGTGTTCCTTCAGTCATGTTATGAGTTACTCAGAGTTGTGGGCACCAAGAACCCTGGGCTGGGGGAAGGTTGAACAGTAACAAATGAGTGTCTCAAGTTCAGATATGTCCTTAACTCCTTGTGAGCTTTTCTCTACTCATTTAATCAGTCTAATCTATCAATGTCAGAGACTGAGGCATTCTGACAGGCAGAGGCTATAAGATCCTGACTGAGAGGGACCCTCACTGCCCATCATTCCTTCCTGTAGTGCTTTTCTCTAAAAGTGCATGCTGCATCTGCAACTCAACCAACCATATCCTGATGCATGATGGAAGAGTAGCCTGCTGCTACTCCTATGTACCAGTGAAATTGATGCCAAAACAATTTTTTGATGCTATTAGAAACATGCAGTATTCTTCTCAATTGCTTGGCCAGTTAGCAAGTGCAGACACCATACACTTGATTCCTCTGAGTATTTCCAGGCAAATTGTGAAAGTAGAAGATACATCTGCTGTTTATAAGTACTTAATTGGAATAAGAGACCTATTGAAAAAATGTTATCCAGGGATAGATGCTCTTGACATTTTTATGAAATTAGTTCAGCTCTTCTAATCCTTTTTGAAGTATTGTCATCCAGGAAGCAAAGAGCAAATGTGTACCAGATGACCTTGACATGATGGTTGGTGTTGATACAGTGTCCCACTGGATTCCCAGGTGAGAGAAATTTTATTATACTTAGGCTCTGGAGAACAACTTCTTATGAACTACTGGTTTGGAAACAGAATATTTCTGAGAGGAATACAGTTCTTCAAAAAGTTTTGGAGAAAAGATTATTTTTGACCTGGCTTAGAATTTCCAGTGGAAGGATTTAAATATCCTTGAGAGTTCTCCCCATCAGAAGTTCCTGATATCTTCAAATTTGCTGATCTTTACAGATGCTTCCCAATTAATTCTCTGTGTGAGATTTCTTATTCAAGGAAAGCAGCACAATCTAGTGAAAAATATACACTAGATATGAGCTTAGGAGACTTTGATTCCAATAAGAGCCTTGAAATCGAATCATCTTGTGACCTTGGAAGAATCATTGAATTTTTGTGCATCAGTCCCCTACTGGACCTATCCAAGGAAAATGAGAACTGCTTTCTTTGGTCTCATTGAGACAGGATCAGAATTAATAGAATACCATATGAAGTGTTTCCAGCTCTTTGAAAAACTAGTAGTAATGGGGCGGCTAGGTGGCGCATTGAGTAAGAGCATTGAGTAAGAGTCGGGAGGACCAGGGATCAGTTCTGGCCTCAGAAAATGAGCACCCACACATAAATAATGACTGGCTGTGTAACCTTGAGCAAGTTACTTAACCCCGATTGCTTTCAAAAAACAAACAAACAAAAAACTAATAGTATTATTGTACACTTGGTAAATCTATTCAAACTTCCAAATTTAAGTCACCTAATTTGAAGCAGGAGAGGCAGTGTGGCATGGTGGGTGTATAGACTGATTCAGGAAGACCTGGGTTCAAGTCTTGCTTCTGATGTGTACTAGCTATAGGACCTTGGGCAAAACACAACTTCTTTGTATTCCAGACAGCTCTCTAAGATTATAATTTGGAGGGGGTGTTGGGGAGCAATTATTTGTTTTGGTTTGGACATGTGTTTTATTAGTGTAAGGAACTAATACAAATCAGCAATTGCTCTGCAGCTTGTAATATTAAGCGTTGCTTGGGGCCACTAAGAGGCTGAATGACATGCCCAGGGTCCAATCAATATGTGCCAAAAGTAGAACTTAACCATAAGTTTTCCTGCTGCCTGTCTACCTAAGTGTATAATTTGCAAAAAAAAATGTGTATAATTTGCATCAATGGAAGGAATTTTCTTACCAGGAGTTCCCTAAACCAATGAAATCCTAGATACAAACCCAAAATAAAATAAAATCAGGATAAAAGTTCTTACTTATTCTTATAACTCTGGAAGAGATCTCAAAGGCCATATCAATCAATCAATAAAAATTTATTAAGTGCCTACTATCTGCTAGTAACTGAGCTAAGCATACAATAGTCCAATCCCTTTATTTTACAGATGAAACTGAAGCCTAGGGAGCTCGTGACCTCCCAGAGTCACATAAGTGACTAAATTTGAACATAGGTCCTCAGACTCCACAGTCACTGCTCTTTCCAGTGTTCCACTGGACACTAGTTTCCTCAGAGATTATTAAAGCTGGAAAGACTTCATCTACTCAACCCCCTCATTTTATAGGTCAGAGAACTAACATTCAGAAAAGTGAAATGATTTGCTCAATGTAGCTGGAGTAGAACCCAGGTCTCCTGACTTTCAAACCAGTGGTACACATGAGATATCTTCTTGATCTATGACACCCCTCATAGTTTTGTTTTATTTTGGGTTAATGTGTTTGGCATTAGTCCCTCTTTTCCAGAAAGAGTATTGATGACAGTTTTGGTCACTTGAAAGTAGATGCCCCCTTCCTTTATCTTGAAGGGAGAACTAAAGTTCTCTGGTGGGGACTAAATGCTAAGCAGGCTCAAGGCTTCCTGGCCTTGAAGGAAAGGTGTGTTAACCTTCTTTTGGGTCTTTAACTCTGTTTGTATTGTTTTCATCAACATAGAAAAGCTGCTACCAAGCCCCCAAAGATTCATACAATGGTACACAAAGGCCTCCGAGTACTGCCAACTGTTTGTCACTTAAAAAAACCAAGAATAAAGAGAGCTTTTGTTTCATTCTGAGCTGAATTCACTTCCAAAAGCACCCTTCATAAATCAGGGGGACTGGAGGTCCACAAGATTAGGTGTTTTCTGTCCAAGTAACCCATCAATCCAATCCAGCATGCACCTTCCTAAATGGTCTATTGTGCTTACTCCCTCCCCCTCCCAGGTTTAGAAAAAAAAAGTCCCTTATTGGTAGCAGTGCATGTAAGATGTTTTGTTCTTTATCAAAAGTGGAATGCCATTTCAGCTTTAACCCTAACTTCCCTATAGGGATGTCAAAATAAACTTTAACAGCTACACAAAAGATGTTCTTCCATGAACCATACCTCGCAATCTGCACAGCATTTTTCATAATATCTCCTCCTATTAGTATGTTCTTACAAAGATATTTTAAGAACCCAAAATTCAACTCAGTGCAATTTGATTTTTATTGATAACTTAATTTTGCAT
The DNA here is from genome assembly GCA_011680675.1 of Gymnobelideus leadbeateri. Lineage (NCBI taxonomy): Eukaryota > Metazoa > Chordata > Mammalia > Diprotodontia > Petauridae > Gymnobelideus > Gymnobelideus leadbeateri. Next base: position 528,411 of record WOXC01007944.1, on the reverse strand, counting down.
CTTACCATTATAAACACATATTCAAAAGTAGGAATAATAAAAGAAAATATAGAAAAGAAAGCAAAAAAATAAAACAAGCAAGTGACTATAAATGCCACTGGTTGTTTTGAGGTATTTAATTTTGCAAATAATAACCCAAGTCCCCACCAATGTAATAGCATTTGTTTACAGACCTTTTAAGCCATAAATCCAATAACAAAAGCATTTAATTAAGACATAAAACAATGTAAATAACAGCAGGTAATGAAGTAGTAGTATCATTCTTTGGCTCCATAGATAAATGGCAAGAACTCCATTATAGGCCACAAGAGCATTATCAGATATTTCTACCAATCACCCCATTTAATTGGGAGGGGAACACAATCACTTCAGATCTCATGCCCTGTGGTAAAAGCTTGTGGTTCAGTACTCCAAGTTTGTATCTTAACTTCTGGAGATGTTTCTCAGGGGTGAGGTAGATTCTGTTGAAACCTCTTTACTTTTATTCCAATACCATCAGGATTCTGCTGTGACTCCTGCTTTGTGAATGCTCTGGTAATGAAGCTACACATACCACCTCTTCCATCTTCCTGCTCTAACCACAGCTCCTCATCTTGCTTCTGTATCTCATCTCACTTTTGTGGCTCCACAAGTCTCATTTTAAAATTTTCTTCTTTTTCATGCATCTTCCCTGTCTTCTCATCTTTTTCCAAGTTTGTACCTCCTGATGTAGTCCCTTGCTAGACACAGGTCTCCTGGGACTCTGATGTATAGAGCATCCTCCATTGAATGGCAGCTCTATTAACTCAACCATTATGGGTGCCTGAAACTATTCTAGGGAACTCCATTTAGGTCCTAGATCTGTCCCTATTATAAATGACTACATGTATATGTATATGTATATGTATATGTATATGTATATGTATATGTGTGTCTGTGCTTGTATCTATACATATATATGTATATAATATACTTCTAGATTATCTCTCCTAGATCTATTTTCCAGGTCAGTGGTTTTTCCCATGAGGTATTTCACATTGCCTTCTATTCTTTCATTTGTTTGGATTTGCTTAACAGCATCTTGATTTCTCATAAAGTCACTAGCTTCCATTTGCTCCAGTCTAATTCTGAAGGAATGATTCTCCTCAATGAGCTTTTGAGATTCTTTTTCCAACTGGCAAATTTGGCTTTTTAAGGCATTCTTCTCCTCATTGCCTTTTTGAGCCTCTTTTGCCATTTGAGTTAGTCTATTTTTAAGGTGTTATTTTCCTCAGTCAGGCTGGTGACTCTCATTTCATACTTTTCTTGCATCTTTATCATTTCTCTTCTCAATTTTCCCCCCACTTCTCTTTTCTGCTTCTTAAGGTCCTCTATGGCCTGTAAGCAGCTCATATTTTCATTTGGGGCTTTTGGTGCAGGATTTCTGACCTCACAGTCCTCCTCCTGTTCCACACTTTGATCCTCTTTGCCCCCAAAATAGGAGTCTAATGTTGCACTTTTCTGTTTATTTTGTTTCCTTTGCCTAGGCATGTTGCCACTCAATTACTTGACTTTTGGGCTTGTTGCCACAGTAGGACTCTGCCACCAGGCAGGGGAGCTTCTGTCCCAAACGTTGGGGTTTTCTCAACTTCTGGAGGTATTAGCTGGGTGGCCTCTCTGAAGTCTCCACACACTCTGGCAAGCTGGCCACATACCCCAAGACCTCCACCCCAGACAGCAATCCAGATCTAAGAAGGGTAAAGTAAGAGGGATTACCCCCCAGACTGATCATAGGATCCCACTACAATTCACAGGCCAGGAGCTGAAGCTGCAATGTGGCAATGTGGCGCAAGCTTCCCTGGCTCCTCAGAAGCTTCTTGTCCCCAGGGGAAGAAGCTGACGAATTCTCCCAACCAGTCCCAAAGTCCATAGGGCACTGACCTCTCATTTTGTAGTTGGCATCTATGTATTGGCAATTCTGGAAACACCACAGCTGCTAGTGTTCTGGGGTCCCTCCAGCCCGCTACTGGTCTGGCTGCCCTGGGGCTAAAACCTCCGACTCATGTGGTCCTGGGCTCAGCTCCCAGAGCACTGCACTTGCTGTGCTGGCTGCTCCCTGCCGGGCTGCCAGGCTATCCTCAGTGGGAGGCTAGCTTCTCTGTGTCATTTTGTGGATTCTGGAGCTCCAGAGGTCATTCAGAATCCCCCTTTAACGTAATTTTGAAGTGGTGTGAGCTGGAGCTCTGAGGAAGTGCTGTTTCTACTCTGCCATCTTGACTCCGCCCCCTATGATATACTTCTGATATTTACCTATTGTTAAAAGAAGCAAAAGCTTTATGTAGTAAATTTAAGAAGCTAGTAATTAAGCCATTCTATATATTCAACATTAATTGTGTTGCTATTTAACAGTATTATAGCAATATACAGCCAATATATGTAATGGGGTTTTTTAGTTCTTTTTTCTTTATTCTCCACTGCTTCATACAAATTGTCACATATTTGTTTGTATTATTTTTATTCATATTTTAAGATGTAATTATATTCCTAGTTAATAATTCATTTAACTGCTCAAAATTTGTTATTACATATAATGCTGCCAAGAACATTATCGTTCAGATAGGTCTTTTCTTTTCCTATCAGTACCATCCTTACAACAAAAATGTGGTAGTGGAAAAACTGAGTTAAAGGGAATGACAATTATTATTACTCATCATATAATTATATATAGCTTACCAAAAAAAGATTAAACCAGTTCATAGCCCCAGTGAAAACTGTAACTATCAATTTTGGTGCTGGTGGTAAGTAGTGATAAGTGATTCTGTCTCATCAACTTGTAATTGATGATGTGAAAATCATAGGAGAAGAAATTAAGACAAATTCAGTTGAGTGGACGTGGGAAGATTCTCTGTCACTAGCCCTATGGGGAGCATATCTTAATCAAGACATTGGCCTCTTATTGAGTGGGGACCTTGACACTTGCCTTGTGGTGAGAGACATCAGGACTCTTGAGGCCACTGATAGGGAGACCACTGCCCAGGGATTCAGATTTGCCTAGGTTAGGGAAAACTTAACCTAGTGTACCTTTGATAGTGAGAGAAGGTGGGAGAAGCTCAACATGTAGGAGCTGCTTAGTTTAATTTCTTGTCAAGTGCTAAACTCAATTAAATCAGTTATGCTAAAGGAGTGAAAGTGAAGACAAAATGTAAAGATACATTTTATACTATGTATACATGTAAAATGAAAAATTGCACAATCTTTTAAAAATCAATATTTTAAGATTTTGCACCCACTGAGGCAAAACTCTGATTGCTTCACCCTAGTTACAACTTCAACTCTACCATCACTGTATTAGCATTACATTTTTCCATAGCTAAACCAGCAATGAATTTTGGAATTATTTACCATCTTTGCCATTTTTAAGGTGATATGTCAGAGTTATTTTAATTTGCATTTCTCTGATTAGTAACATTTTAAAACTCTTTTAAGTATGTTTCATCTTTCAAGAATTTCATGTTCATTTACCCAGACAATTTGCCTATTGAAGAATAGCTCTTATAAGTTTGTCTCTATTTCCTGAGGGGGCAGAGCTAAGATATGGAGTAAAGACAGGGAGTTGCCTGAGCTCTCCCAAATCCCCACCACCTAACAACTGCAAAATAACACCTCAAAATGAATTCTGGAGTTACAGAACCAACAAAAGGACAGGATGAAACAATTTCCCATCCCAACACAATTTAGAAGATCATCAGGAAAGGTCTGTCTTGCTGGGATGAGGTTGAAGCACAGTCCAACACAGGTCAACCCATAGCAAGCCAGCATCAGACATTGGGGGCATGTATATTGCTGGGAGTTGGAAACTGGTCAGAAGGACTTTACAGGGGACCTTTTGCTGTTATTGGGTGCAGAATTCTGTTGCATTGTCCATATGTGGTTCTGGGTCACAGTCTGAGGGTGAGGAGGTGAACTAGCACACTAGAGCATGCAGTCACAGAAGAGCAAGGCCTCTCATAACAGTTCCAAGATGGAAAAGAGAAGTTGTGGTCACTCACAGACCAGAGCACAGGACAAGAGCACAGTAACCACACCTCTCCATAAAAATCTACTGAAGAGAAGAACTACTTAAAAGCAGTATTAGACAAATGAAAAAGAAAATTCAAAAGTTCACTGAAATAATTCCTTAAAAATTAGAATCAGGCAAGTGAAAGCTTGATGTCTCCATGAGACATCAAGAAACAATAAACAAAATCAAAAGAATTAAAAAGATAGGAGAAAATGTGAAATATCTCATTGGAAAAACAACTGACCTGGAAAATAGATCCAGGAGAGATAATTTAACAATTATTGGATTACCTGAAGAGCATCATCAGAAAAAGAGTTTACACATCATCTTTCAAAAAATTATCAAAGAAAATATTCCTGATATCTATAAACCAGAGGGTAAAATGGAAATTGAAAGAATCCACTAATCATCTCCTGAAAGAGATCCCAAAACAAAAACTTTCTGAACTATTATAGCCAAATTCCAGAGCTCCCAGGTCAAGGAGAAAATGTTGTAAGCAATCAGAAAGAAACAATTAAAATATCATGGAGGCACAGTCAAGATCATATAAAATTTAGCAACTGCTACATTACAGGATCTAAGGCTTAGATTATAATACTCCAGAGGACAAAGTAACTAGGACTACAACCAAGAATAACCTACCCAGCAAATCTCAGTATAATCCTTCACAGAGAAAAATGAATATTTAATGAAATAGAGTACTTCTAAGCATTCTTATGAAAGGATCAGAGCTTAATGGAAAATTTTACTTTCAAATACAAGGCAAAAGAGAAGCATATAAAGATAAACATGAAATAGAAATCATAAGGTATTCAAAAAGGTTAAACTGTTTACATTCCTACATGGAAAGCTAATACTTGTAACTCCTAAGAACTTTATCATTATTAGGGCAACTAGAAAAAGTGTATATGGACAGTAGGCATGAGTGTAAGTTTACTATGGTGGGGTGATTTAAAAAAAATAAAATGAAAGGTTGAGAAAGAGGGATGCATTGGGAGGAGAGGGAAGAGAAAGGTAGAACTGGGTAAATTATCTCACATAAAAGAGGCACAAAAGGAAGAGCTTTTATAGTAGAGGGGAAGAAGGGGAATGGGAGCCAATTCTTGAAGCTTATTGTCTTTGGAATTGGCTCACAGAGGGAACAACACACACACTCATTTGGATATAGAAATCTATCTTGCTGGGGTGGGTAGGTCATGCAGTGAGTAGAGCATCAGCCCTGGAGTCAGGAGGTCCTGAGTTCAAATGTGGCCTCAGACACTGAATACTTACTAGCCATGTGACCTTGGGCAAGTCACTTAACCCCAATTGCCCCTCCAAAAAACATAATAAAAAATTTTTTTTAAAAAAGAAATCTATCTTGCCCTATAAGGAAGTAGGAAGGGAGGGGAGAATAACAGAAGAGGTAGGGGTGCGGATAGAGGCTAATAGGATATATTATGGACAGAAACAAAACACGAGGAGGGACAGTGTGGACAGAGATAAATAGGGGAAAAAATAGGCTGGAGGTAAATACACAGTTAGCAAACACAGCCATGAATGCGAATGTGACTGAACTCACCCATAAAACAGAAGTGGATAGCAGAGTGGATTAAAAACCAGAATCCTACAATTTTAAAGTAAGAAATACACGAAGCAGAGAGATATACACAGAGTAAAAGTAAGAGGCTGGAGCAGAATCTATTATGCTTCAGTTAAAGGAAAGTAAACAAACAAAATAGGGGCAGCAATCATGAACTCACAAGCAAAAGCAAAAATAGATCTAATTAGAAAAGATAAACAAGGGAACTACATTTTGCTCAATGGTAAAATAGACAAATAACATCAGTGCTAAAAATATATACAACAAATGGCATAGCATACAAATCCTTAAAGGAACAGTTAAATGAGTGACAGAAGGAAATAGATAGTAAAACCATATTAGTGGGGGACCTCAACTTTCTCCTCATAGAACTAGATAAATCTAACTAAAAAATAAACAAGAAAAAGAAATTGAATAAGCCATAAATGAGCTCTCTAAGGAAAAAAATACCCAGGGCTAGGTGGATTCACAAATGAATTGTGCCAAACATTTAAAGAACAATTAATTCCAATACTATATACACTATTTGGGAAAATAGGTAAGGAAGTAATCCTACTAAATTCCTTTATGACATAAATATGGTGCTGAAACCAGGAAGAGCAAAATTAGAAAAAGAAAACTATAGACCAATTTCCTTAATAAATTTTGATGCAAAAATTTAAAATAAAATACTGACAAGGAGATTACAACAATATACCACAAAGCTATCACTATGACCAGGTGAGATTTATAGTGGGAATGCAGGACTGGTTCAACATTAGGAAAATTATCAGTATAATTGATAATATCAGTAACAAAACCAACAAAAACATCTCTCTATAAACACAGAAAAAGCTTTTGAAAAAATATAATACTTATTCCAACTAAAAATACTAAAAGGCATAGGAATAAATGGAACTTTTCTTAAAATAAGTAGTATCTATCTAAAACCATAAGCAAGCATTTTCTGCAATGGGGACAATCTAGAAGCCTTCCTAATAGGATCAGGGGTGAAGCAAGGATGCCCATTATCACCATTACCATTCAACATTGTACTAGAAATGCTAGCTATAGCAATAAGAGAAGAAAAAGAAATAGAATTAGTATAGGCAATTAGGAGACAAAGCTATCACTCTTTGCAGATGACATGGTGAAAATCCTAGAGAATCAGCTGAAATATTAGTTGAAACCATGAACAACTTCAGCAAAGTTGCAGAATATAAAATAAATTCATATAAATCATCATCATTTCTATTTATTGCCAACAAAATCCAGTAGCAAGAGATAGAAAAAGAAGTTCCATTTAAAATAACTGTAGACAACATGAAATACTTGGGGGGGGGGTCTACCTACCAAGACAAACCCAGAGACTATATGGACACATAAAACATTTTTCATATAAATAAGGTCAGACCTAAACAATTGGAAAAATATTAGTTGCTCTTGGGTAGATTGAGCCAATATAACAAAAATTATGATTCTACCTAAATTAATTTACCTATTTAACACTATACAAATCAAATTCCCTAAAAGTATTTTATAGAGGTAGAAAAAATAGTAATAAAAGTCATCTAGAGGAACAAAAGGTGAAAAAGATCAAGGGAATCAATGAAAAAAAATATGAAGGAATGCAGCTTAATAGTACCAGATCTCAAACTGTATTACAAAGTGTTAATCATCAAAACAATCATACTGGTTAAGAAACAGAGTAGTGAATCAATAAATCTAAACAGTACAAAGAGCAGGGTATAAAGCCAATCACGAGTAGCTCTTCTGAGGACTGCTGCTGTGAATAACTTTAAGGGAATAATCTCATAGTATAATGAACTCTCTACTTATTCAGCAATGAACTAAAGATAACATTCACAATGTAACATAACAACTTATCGCTAAGGTGGCCACATAGTCTTAAACAAGACATATCATTCAGTATATATTCTGATCATCTTTAAGGGGTAGCAGAAAGCACAAACACCATCCACCCCTAGGTGACAGTAAGTTACAATCTCCTCAGTCAATACAGAGTATTCAAAGTAAAGTCCTCTTTCATCTTGACTTAAGGCTCACTTCCAGACCCCACAGCTCCTTCTCCATGGGCTGACTGCTCCCAACTCTTGCTTGGATTCACATGTATGCAGCTCTCCACTCCTGTTCCATATCTCAGCTCACAGGGACTTCTCCACTCCAAGCTCTTTGCAGTTTCTGTTTCTAGGAAAACAAGACTTAACAGGGCTGCAACAATATTTACACACATTACCAGCACTATCATCTCAATTCACTTTCTGTCAGAGAAATTAGCACAGAACAACAGACAGGGCTTCAGTCTGAGAAACCAATATAGAACAACATATAGGGTTTCTGTCTGAGGAATTAACATAGAACAACAGAAAGAGCTTCTGTCTGAGAAATCAATAGCGGAGCAACAGACAGAGCACCAACAGCACAAACATTCTCTCAGTTCTGCCTGCTCCCAGCTCTACATGTATTCTTATCTGCTCCTTTTTGTTCTACTCTTTCTGAAAGCTCCTCCCACCATGGGCTCCTATGTGATTACATTCATCTTATTAAGGGACAGGGGAGATCTTCAAATTCTCTTAGGCCTTTTAAGGGGAGGGAAGGTCTTCAAACTCCCATAGGCCTATTAAGGGCAATACAACGAATACCATTTCCAAACAAAGACTCTCAATACAATCAAAAGTGAGGTTCAAAGGTACTTGATTAGCTAAAACTCAATCCAGAAAAAAAAAAAAACAGTAAAAAAATCCTATTTTGCGTGCCATTACAAGGGCTAGATTCAAACAGTGCAATAAAGTTTTCTCACAATTCCCATAATTACATAAAGTCAGGTACTGATCAAACTACTTAGCTCACAGTGGACTAGTTTTGAGAAGAGAGATTCACCAAAGTAACCAAGAAAACCTAAACAAAAATACCTTGAAACAAAAGACCAAAGCAATACAATGGTTATCACCAATACTAACTAACATCAAGTCTCCTTGTGTCTTAGTAACCCAACCTCAAGGTCCATTTAATCAGAACTTTTCCGGTCATAGATGTCTCATGTGGTTATCTGGTCAATAGATATATTTTCTTGGACAATATGCTTATTTTCAGGACAGCTCTAAAAGGAGCTCTGCTTTTCTGGTTCCAAATTTAGTGATAGCTAAGCAATTCTGGCTTAATATAATTTATTAAAATCACTCAAATTTGGTTCTCCAATCTTAAAACTTCAGAAAATTTCAGTTTATATACCATGTGTTGCTTTAATTTTTACCTAAATCCTGTACCTGACATAAGAATCTTTTAAAAATTTATGAGGATTCAACTGCAAAATGAACTCTTTAAGATTATCAGATAGATACCTTAAAAATGGGAAAATAATTTCACTTTTTTTACCATTATCAATACAATTTATATGTAAAATCTTAATCTAATTTTGAGAACTTATTACTAAAACATACTCAAAGCCTGAATTTCCATGATGGATAAATTTGGAAGTCAACCATATATATATGCCTATAGCTCTCAGAGAAAACATTCTAATCCTGTTGCTTTCTCAAATTTTACTATTACATTTATTTAGAAAACTTTCACATTATATCTTTGTCTAATCATTTCCCCCTTAGGAGGATATAACCCCTATATTTTAATTTGACTATAAATGTAGGTTGAATTTGTAAAATGTTCATACTTGCATCCTATTATGTGAACAGAGATGGTCCAGTATCAATATATTATTTAATAAATTTAGTTTTGTATTTATAAAACTTCTTGATTACAGAAAATGAATATAAGACTTCTTGATTATATAAAAGGAAAATGAGGGAAATAGTAATAACAATGTCATATAGCATAACAGGAGGAAAAACTCCTTTAGTTCTATTTGATTCCAGGTATGAATCATATCTGACAGTCAATTGTGTAGTCACAGGGTATTAAAAGCAAGGCTCAGGTGGAGAAATTTCCTGTTCAAAAAGGAAGTGAAACAATGGAGAAATAGAATCAGGAGCATCCTACCTAGGACTTGCCAGGGTCATCCCCAAAACTTTTCCCAGGCACAGACATCCACCTGTAGCAGTTCCCAGACTGTAACACATGCCATTTTCTACTATTGACTTCATGACAATTCAGACAACTATACTGGTAATCAAAATTCGACTAATAATGAATTACAGTCCTAGGAATTTTTACTTTAAATAGCAAAATTTCACTAGCAACAACTTAGGGTTTGAATATATTTACTGCTATTTCCCTAACAGTTAACACTTTATTTATTCTTTAGTTATAAGTTAAAACTACCCATATAGAGGGTGGCTAGGTGGCACAGTGAATAGAGCACCATCCCTGGAGTCAGGAGGACCTGGGTTCAAATACAGCCTCAGACACTTAACACTTACTAGCCATGTGACTTTGGGCAAGTCAACCCCAATTGCCTGCCCTCCCCCCTCCAATAAAAAAGCAAAAACAAAACAAACAACAAAAAAAAAACCCAACAAAATACCCATATCCTGGGGCTTCAGACATACAGTAAATACCTGGTAGTTTACTCATCATTGACATATTGAAGCTACATCTTTTAATCATACTATACACTTTCATAATAGCCAAGATTTTCAAACGAAAATTTGCTGTTATAGTAAACTTATCATCTGTTTTATAAAAATATACCTAATTAAATACTTAGCAGGGTTTTTGTTTGTTTGTTTGTTTGTTTGTTTGTTTTGCTTTTTGGAGGGCAATTGGGGTTAAGTAACTTGCCTAAGGTCACATGGCTAGGTTTTTGTTTGTGTGTGCATTAAGTGTCTGAGGCCAGATCCGAACTCAGGTCCTTCTGACTCCAGAGCCGACGCTCTACTCGCTGCACCACTTAGCCGCCCCTAACAGTTTTAAAATAGCTATTTTTATCACATTCTTTTACAAGCCTAATTCATGTGTAACAGCATCCAGGTTAAAAAGTTTTGTCTAACACCATTTCTGTTACAATGATTTCTCGAATTTCACAATATAAGAGAACTTAGAAATACAATAACACAAACAACATCGTGTATTTAAAACATGAAACAAAACTTCAGATGATATCCATTCTGTTCATTGCCTTCCCAAATTATCACATATAAAAATCATTAATATGGGGCGGCTAGGTGGCGCAGTGAATAGAGCGCCGGCCCTGGAGTCAGAAGGAACTGAGTTTGGAGCCGGCCTCCGACATCTAATCCGCACAAACAAAAACCTAGCCGTGTAACCTTGGGCAAGTTACTTAACCCCAATTGCCCTAAAGGGGCGGCTAGGTGGCGCAGTGAGTAAGAGCACCGGCCTCGGAGTTTGGATGACCCGAGATCAGATCCGGCCTCAGAAAATGAGCACCCACGCATAAATAATGACTAGCCGTGTAACCTTGAGCAAGTTACTTAGCCCCAATTGCTTTAAAAAAAAAATCATTAATATTCTTAGTTTTGGCATTTTAAAACTACTTTAGAGTTATCAGGTATGGAACAATTATATTCAATTAAAGAAACAATGTAATGTTTAGCAAATACCAGTCATTGTGTTAAACACTGTACAATTGTTATATTATTTTGATCTCACAGCAACCCTGGGAGGTGGGTACCATTATTACTTTTCTCTTTACAGATCAAGAAACTTGGACAAACAGAAATAAGATAATTCGCCTAAGATTACACAACTAACAAATTTCTGCAACTGTAATTTAATTCAAGTTCCCTACATTTTTCCAGCAGTTTTTCTATCTGATCTGAGATGAGAAGAATTAACATGGAGAGGGAGAAAGTCTCTGACCTGGGGAAGTTACAAGAGATATTTGGTTTAAACAATCTTTTTCTTTTTCCTTGCACTTTTAAATTTTATTTAGTATTTTATTTTCCCCCAGTTATATGTAAAAACAATTTTTAACATTTGTTTTTAAAACTTTGAGTTCCAAATTCTCTCCCTTCCTCACTCCCTACTCCCCACATTGAGAAAGCAAGCAATTTGATATAGTTTATGCATGTGTAGTTATGCAAACCATATCCATAATAATTGTGTTGTAAAAGAAAACATAGACAAAAAAACCCTCAAGAAAAATAAAGTTTTTTTAAAAAGTATTCTTCTGGGTGGCTAGGTGGCACAGTGAATAGAGCACCAGCCCTGAATTCAAATCTGGCCTCAGACACTTAACACAAAAACTAGCTGTGTGACCTTGGGCAAGTCACTTAATCTCAATTGCCCTTCAAAAAAAAAGCAAAAAAAGAGTATACTTCAATTTGTATTCCAAAACCATCAGTTCTTTCTCTGGGGATGGATAACATTTTTCATCATAAGTCCTTCAGAGTTGTCTTGGATCATTGTATTACTGAGAATAGATAAGTCATGCAAAGCTGATCATTTTACAATATTGCTGTTACATTTTAGTACATTTCACTTTGCATCTGCTCATGCAAATCTTTCCAAGCTTTTCTGAGAGTATCCTGCTCATCATTTATTACAATGCAATAATATTCTGTCATAGTCATATACCACAGTTTGTTTAGCCATCTCCCAATTGGTGGGCTTCCCCTAAATTTCTAATTCTTTACCCTCCAAAATGAGCTGCTATAACTACTTTTTTACATATAGGTTCTTTTCTTTTCTTTTTTAAAAATTTCTTTTGGGATACAGAACTAGCCGTGGTATTTCTAGGTCAAAGGGTATGCCTGGTTTTATAGCCCTTTGGACATAGTTCTAAATTGCTGTACAGAATGATTGAATCAGTTCACAACTCCACCAACAGTGCATTAATGTCTCATTTCCCCCATATCCCCTCCAACATTTGTCATTTACCTTTTCTGTCCTATTAGACAATCTAATAACTATGAGGTACTACCTCAGAATTGTTTTAATTTGCATTTCTCCAATAAATAGTGAGTTAGAATATATTTTTCATATGACTATAAATAATTTTGATTATTTCATCTGAAAACTGATTACATCTTTTGATCATTTATCAGTTGGTGAATGGCTCTTATTTTTACAAATTTGACTCAGATCTCTGTATGTTTGAGAAATGAGGACTTCATTAGAGAAATTTGCTTCAAACTTTTTTCACAGTTACTATTACTAGCTGTATTTCCCTCCATCCTGTTCTCCCAACCCCTATTCATTTTATTTTCTCTCTCCTTTCACCCTGTCCCTCCTCAAAAGTGTTTTGCTTCTGACTACCACCTCCCCCAATTTGCCCTCCATTCTATAACACACCCCTTCTCTAATCTTCTTCTCTTACTTTTCTGTAGAATAAGATAAATTGAGTGTGATAAAGTGAGTAAGATAAAACTGAGTGTGTATATTATTCCCTCTTTGAGTCAATTCTGATGAGAGTAAGGTTCACTCACCCCCTCCCCCACATCTTCCCTCTTCCAGTCCAGTGTAAAAACTTTTTCTTGCCTCTTTTATGTGAAATAATTTATCTCATTCTACCTCTCCCTTTCTCTTTCTTCTAACACATTCCTCTCTCAGCCTTAATTTTATTTTTTAGATATCATCCCTTCATGTTCAACTCACCTGTGCCCTCTGTCTACATATACTCCAACTACCCTAATAATGAAAAAGGTTTTAAGAGTTACAAATATCATCTTCCCATGTAGGAATGGAAACAGTTTAACCTTATTAAGACCTTTATGATTTCCCTTTCTTGCTTACCTTTTTGTGTTTCTCTTGAGTCTTGCATTTGAAAGTCAAATTTTCTATTCAGCTCTGGTCTTTTCATCAAGAATACTTGAAAGTCTTCTATCTCATTTACTGTTCATTTATCCTCTGAAGGATTATAATCAGTTTTGCTGAGTAGGTGATTCTTGTAATTCTAGCTCCTTTAACCTCTGGAATTCACATTCTAAGTCCTTTGATACTTTAATGTAGAAGTTGCTAAATTTTGTGTTATCCTCACTGGGGCTCCGTGATACTTGAATTGTTTCTTTCTGGCTGCTTACAATATTTTCTCCTTGACTTGATAACTCTGGAATTTGGCTAGAATATCCCTGACAGTTTTCATTTTGGATCTCTTTCAGGAGGTGATTGGTGGATCCTTTCGATTTCTATTTTACCCTCTGGTTCTAGAATATCAAGGCAGTTTTCCTTGATATTTTTTGAAAGATGATGTCTAAGCTGTTTTTTAGATCATTGCTTTCAGGTAGTTCAATAATTTTTAAATTCTCTCTCCTGGATCTATTTTCTAGGTCAGTTGTTTTTCTAATGAGATATTTCACATGGTCTTCTATTTTTTCATTCTTTTGGTTTTATTTTATAATTTCTTGATTTCTCATAGAGTCATTAGCTTCCATTTGCTCCATTCTAATTTTTAAGGAATTATTTTCTTCAGTAAGCTTTTGGACCTCCTTTTCCATTTGACCAATTATGCTTTGTAAGGCATTCTTCTCATTGGCTTTTTGTATCTCTTTTGCCATTTGGCCTAGTTTGTTTTTTAAAGTGTTATTTTCTTCAGTGTGGGTTTTGTGTGTGTGTGTGTGTGTGTGTGTGTGTGTGTGTGTGTGTCTCCTTTACCAAGCTGTTAACTCTTCTCTTGTGATTTTCTTTCATCACTCTCATTTCTCTTCCCTATTTTTCCTCTACCTTTCTTACTTGATTTTTGAGCTTTTCCATGGAATGAGACAAATTTTTCTTTTTCTTTGAGGCTTTGGATGTAAGAGTCTTGATTTTGTTATCTTCTTCTGAGGGTGTATCTTGATCTTCCTTATCACTATAATAACTTTCTATCATTAGTTGTTTTCCATTGTGTGCTTATTTCTCCAGTCTATTATTTGACTTTTAACTGTTTGTTTAAGTAGGATTCTGCTTCAAATGTAGAAGGTGAAGTGTTCCATGCTTCAGGGATTTTATGCAGCTGTTTTCAGAGATACTTCCAGGGACCTGTAAATTTTCAGCTCTTCCAAGGTGGTATGATTTAAGGAGAGATCTCCTCTCCTTACCTGTGCTCTGGTTTGTGTGTAAACACAAGCACTCTTTTTCTGCCCTGGAAATGTGAGGAGGATCCCCTCTCCACTGGCTGCAAGCTCTGCTATGTTGGTATTCCTCCTTGCCCTGGGACTGCCACTCAGGACTGTGACCCAGATCCAAGCATGGGCAAAGTAACAGAGCCCTGCCTCAGTGTTAGCAGGAAGACCCCCATAATCTCCTTCTGACCAGTTGTTTGACCTCCTTACCATCTATGGTCTGAGAGCATCAGAAGCAGCCACTGCCACTGCCATTGCCACTGCCAATTCAATCACTCTCCAGTCCTGCTCCTGGTTTGCTGTGGCTGTGCTGTGCTAGACTGTGCTCTCCTCTCACCCAGGTGTGACAGACCTTTCCTGCTGATCTTCTAAGTTGTCTTTGGAGTCTGTGGGCTGAGAAGTCTGGAAACAGCCACTGCTGACAGTGTTCCAGTTCTCCCAAGTCCTTTTCCAGGTTTGATGCAGTCTAGTATGCACTGGTATGACCTGTGCTAGACTGTGCTTCCCCTCTCACCCTGATGCAACAGACCTTTCCTGCCAACCTTACAAGTTGTTTTGGGCTGGAAATTTATTTCATTGCATCTTTTCCTGGGCTCTGCTACTCTAGAATTTTTAGAGTAATTTTTTAGAGGTATTTGGAATAAAGGGAGTGCCTGCCTTTACTCCACCATCTTGGCTCCACCTCCTGGAATTCTTCTAAATAATATTTTCTCTTTCAGGGTCAGAAATGATGATGGAGGGTTAACAAATAGTTCCTATAAGGTGCAAACTATTTACATTTTTTTCTTTGTCTACTCTGGAATTGCTTCCAAACTAGCTGCCTTCCTTCATTGCCTTAGAACAATGAAACTATTAATCTTACCATTTAGTTTAAACTTTTATAAAACCTAATCCTTCTTTTCCCTTGAATTCTACAGAGTGGTGCCCCAAAACTTACTAGGATATTTCAGAAGGGAGTAAGTTCTTAGAATTACCACAAGGTCCCAGGAATTCTCCCCTGCAACTTTAAAATGACTTATCTTCAAACTCCTTAATCTGTTAACATGTTTTTAGTAGTTCCATAAACTTTTATTACCTGACTTTATTTCTGCAAGTCCAACATAACCAAAACTGAAATGGCAGAAAAAAAGTGTCTTGCAGATTTTTTTTCTTTTTGTCTTTTCTTATAACCTAATATCTCATGGAAAGCCTAAAGTGGGAATTAGTCCTACTTACTGGGGCAGTTGTTTCAACTATGAAAGTTCATGAATCTTTCCCAGTGTTCTAAATTCTCTGGCTACTGCCCTTGGAAGTTTTCCTGGCTGGTTGCATTTTAAATCTTTCAAGGTAATAGAATCTAGTTTACAACACAGACAAGACATGGACATTTGACATTTGACATTTGACAAAGACACAAATACAGGCAAAATGACAAGACAGATACAAACAGACACAGATAGTTTTAACAAATAACATAGTTATAATTCTAATTCTAACAGAGGTACATGGTTACTGGGGCATGCAGTTTCAACTTTACAGAGGCATGTGGTTTGAAAAACAACAGAGGCATGCAGAGGGACAAGAGGCACACAGTTACAATTTTATTGAGGAGTACAGTAAAAGAAAAATACTAAAACAAAAACCATCAGGGACATATAGAGAGGCCAATTAACAGAGGTGTGCAGATTAAGAAAGGATATCCTTACCAGACTGATATGAGACTAATAAGATCACTGTAGGGGCCCTAGAGTTTTCTTCACAAAGAATGGCAAATTCAACCAAGGTGGGAGCTTGGACATTAGAGTAGGAAGAAAGGTAAAGGACTGACCAGATAAGGTGGGGTCAGACTCTGAAGAAATAAGTCTCCAGTGGTGCCTAGTCCATTCCCACTGGTACTGGAGAGCCCAATGGCCTTGTTCTGTGTCCAATCCCACCACTGCCACCAAATAATGTCAACTGGACTGAATGGGCCTCTAACCTGCAGATGGCTAGAGCCAAACAAAGCATACTAGAGATAAGAAAGTAAGGAATCAAATAGAAGTTTAATTTCAAAGTGAGGGAAATGGCTCACAAGTAAGGAGGCAGATGAAATGTGTGTGCCAGAGCCCCACCCCTAGTGAGGGGACCTGCTTTAGTGTGGCTGAACCTTGATTTATACACTTGTGGCTAGACAAAGAGAAAAGCAGTGTAGTGTAAGAATAGCATGTGGCACAACAGCAATAATGAGGAGAGGTTGTCTAGTGAGAAAAAGTGTGTTCATAGCAGGGCTTCATATCTGGGCCTGTTGGTGTTTGCCCAAACTCAGGGATTTTCAGTTCTAGAAGGTGAGTGCAAAGGATTGTTGTTGTGCCAAAACTCAGGGCAAAACTTGCTTGCAGGGCTTTAGCTCTGGAAAACAGGGTGTCTCCTAATATCTTGACATGACAACGATACTTTAGACATTCATAGCTGAATTCAAAACTCAAAGCAAAATCAGGTAACAATCCTAAGAGAACTGTCCTCAAATAGCAAGTTTCACTAATCATAGCTTAGGGTTAGATACAGTTATTATTAATTCTCTTGTGTTATTGCAATAATAGTTAATAACAACAACAAAAAATCAGACTTAAAAAAATCAGTCACCATCCTTTACTTCTCAAATTAGAATTCATCCTGGTATAAAAGTCAATCATTAGAAATTAAGAAAAAGATTATGTTCTGGAATGCTGCAGAGATAGTGGATATATAAGTCACTCAAAAACCCCAGAAAAACACTGGTTAATTACTATAAACCTCCAGATGAACAGACATTAATTTCTTCAGGTATTGCATATTAACCCCTTAAGGCAAAAATAAGTCTTTAAGACTTGAGTCTAAGACTATGTTGGTTCAAGATGTAACTTCAATATCTAATTTCCACCAATATCTTCATAATTTTCATGACAAATCATCACATAAATCACTTCTATTCTATAAATGGATTGCAAGTCTCTCCCTGCCTTTTCAAGGGGTGTTTGTAATGGAAGAGGGTATCCCATTTTCTCAGCAAACCAATTCATTATTTTAGAATTTCACAACATTTAGCAAATTCTTTCACAAGGCTGATGAGATTTTATGACCTTTCCAAAGCAGATGGTCCTAAGGAACCTGACAAGTTTATAAAAAAAAATTTACAAGGCTTTTTCTTTGTACTTTTACCCACACAGTAAGTAATTATTATTCTTCCCCTTTAAAATATACTGATTAAATACTTCATTGTCTTTAACATCATAACAATAGCCTCTAATAATCAATAATTTCACAGTATCCAGATAAAAGAAGTTAAATTTTCCAATGTGTTATCCAGTTGTGTTTTCCAATTATCTTCTTAACATCATTTCTTAAACAATGATCCCCCCAAATTATAATACAAGAAAATTTAGAAACACAATATCATGTATTTAAAACATGAAACAAAATTTATTGCCAGTTAGATGACATCAATTCATTTGAATGCATGTACAAATTATCTTACATAGAAAATCATTCATTTTTATTTCCTTTAATATCTTATACTAATCACATTATATTTTGACCCAACACTTCTCCCAGTTTCTCAATTCCTCCAATCTTCATTTCCCAATCATATCCCAGTCTACCTATAGAACCCATCTTCACTCTACTGAATTTCTCCTGTGTAATTGGCACAGCATCTTTTCTTATATATCAGTAGCTAATTGTAACACTATTACCTTGGGCATCTAGAGAGCTAACTGTCCAATTTCTTTTGGTGACCTTGCTTCCTGTTCACCTAAACAATTGGTTCTTTTTTATCATTCATAAAAGAGATAATGCTAAAATGCTCTTCTGAATTAAATTTTACTTACTTTTAAGTGTCTCCCTGATTTAAACAAGCTCTTCTCTTTTTGTGGTCAGGTTGAGAGTTAATAATAGACAGTTCTTAAGTACCAGATGTATTTAAACTGCAAACTACAACCACCTTTGTTTTTCTTTCTCTAATCTATGAATTCACCTTTTCCTTTATTGTAAATAAATGAATTGTTATAAATATTATTACATTATAAATTATATTATAAGTATTATTATAAATAAATAAATCTGTCCCTCTTTAGGGAAAGAGTGATAAAGGTCTAATTACTGTTTCCATATAACTTCCAAAGTTTTATTCTTATTTTTCCTTAAGACAAATTCTACAGAATGTTACTCCAAAACTCACTAGGAATATTTCAGCATTTATGAAAACATTCAAACTACATTTTGGAAATTCACAGAAGAGAAACTACATTTCAGTCCCAAATGTAGTCCCTTAGTTAGTTTGTAATGTCATAAATTACTGTAAATTGGGAACAAAAATTTCCTCTTGGGTCTCTTATCTGCTTTCTAATTTGGCCAGAGAAGAACTGGGAACATGGAAGAGTAGGTCAGAAATTTCCAGGGTCTCCAGATTTCCTCCATAAACATACAGAACATCATCAGAAAATGAACAGAGAGAAGCAAAAATAAAGGGTTAAAGCTGTATATCCCTAAGACAACTTGAGAGGACCTCAGGAAAGATAGAATCTCCAGGTACTGAGGTTTGGCCTGAGTTAAAATGTAAACACCTTTAGACCAACTCTGTTGAATCAACAAACAGTAGGTCCTGGGGGCAGCTTTATTAGGAAGCAGACTAGTCTTCAGGAACTTTCACCTCAGGAAATTTTACCACACACACTTTCATCCAAGGAATAGCTAAAAGGTAAATTAGGGAAGATTCAAGGACACCTCCATCCTCAGTTGTTTCTAGATGCCAGGTGTTGCTAATTATATGTATTCCTGGGCTATGGGTGTGGGCAAGAAGGAGCAAACACCGTCCTAGTAAGTGCAGTACCATAGGGAGCAAGAATATTTTTGGGACAACGTGGCTAGTTGGCCTAACTATGGCATAGGAAAAGAGAGGAGTCCCTGAGGTTGAGTCCCTAGACAGAATTCAGAAATTAACAGTAAGGAGGACTTTTGGCCTGGAACACCATTACCCACAATTTGGGATTAAAATCTGATTACAATAATGAACTGAGAAAACAAAACAAAACAAAATAAAATAAAAATGAGTAAGCAAAGGAAAAAGAAACTGACCATAGATAGCTATTATGATGTAAAAGAAGATTTGGATTCATATTCAGAGGAAGATACATTTTTAAAAGCCACTTCTACCCCCAAAAGTAGTATCAAATGGTCACAAACCCAAAAAAGAGTTATTGGAATAATTAAAAATCAAATGTGTGATGAAAGAAAAATTAGGACAGAAAGACCAGAACTCAATGGAAAATTCCACATAAAAGATCCAGAAGAAATATAAGGAAAACATTAATGACTTATTATAAGAGACTCATTAAAACTGTTTACTTATATATGAATATTATCAATATTCTTAAAACTGGCATCATTGTAGGATAGCTTGAAAGAAAGGTTGGGGCTGAGTTGTGTATGATGGGATGATTATAAAAAACAAAACTGGGTAGGAAAAGGTTCAAAAGGAGCAATTATCTCATAAAATAGGACACGAAAGGAAGAATTTATATAAAGGAAGCAGGTGGGGCTGGGGGGTACTAGTAATGTTGAAACTTTACTTTCATCAAATTGTGTTAAACATGTACATCTGGAGGGGTATAGAAGTCTTCTGGACTTGTAAATAAGTGAGAGAATTGGGAGACAGGGTGAAGGAGGGGATTTTAGAAGTATGTATAGATTAAGATTTGGGAGGGTAGGGAGAGAGGATAAAGGAGAGACTCTTTGAGGGGTGGGTAGAATAAGGAATAAGATGGTAGGAGGAAAAGATAAGGTAATAGGGATAGGATAAAAACAGAGACTGAGTAGCACAATAGTAAGTAAAAATAAGATGGAGGGAAATTCAAAAATAGTAAATTATAACTTTGTGAATAGGATGAATTCACCCAAAACAGAAATGGATAGCAGAATGGATTAAAAATTAGAATCCAACAACACATCATTTACAGGAAACACATTTAAGAATGAGAGATAAACACAGTAAAAATGAAGGGTTAGAGTAAAATATTATGCTTTAGCTGATGCAAAAAAGGCAGATATAGCAATTATGATCTCAGACAAAGTTATGGTTGAAATAGAATTAATTAAAAGAGATAAACAGAGTAACTACATTTTGATGAAAGGTGCCATAGATAATGAAGCAATAGCAGTAATGAACTTATATGCACCAATACTATAGTATCTAAATTTTTAAAAGGAAAGTTAAATGAATTACAAGTGGAGATAAGAGTACTATTTGTAATATAATAATGGGAGTCTTTAATCTTCCCCTCTCAGAACTAGATAAATTTGATCAAAAATTAACTAAAAAAGAAGTCAAGGAAGTGACTAAAATTTTAGATGAGCTAGATACGATAGATATGTGGAAAGAATTGAATGGAAATAAAAAGGAATACATGTTTTTCTCAGCAGTTAAAGGTACCTCTACAAAGACAGACCATATATCACTACATACAAATTGTGTTGTTAAAAGCAGAAATATTAAAAATATCCTTTTCAGATCAAAATGCAATAAAAATTGTATTTAATAAGGGACCGTGGTTATGTAGATTAAAAACTAATTGGAGATTCAATAGCCTAATCTTAAAAGATAAATAAGTTAAAGAACTAAATATAGAAACAATACTTTCATTAAAGAGAATGACAATAATGAGAAAATATATCAAAACCTATAGGATAGAGGAAAAGCAATAACCAGAGCAAAATTTATATCTCTAAGTGCTTGCATCAATCAATAGAGAAAAAATAGTCCAATGAATTGACTGTGCAATTCTTAAAAACTAGAAAAAGAACAAACTAAAAGTCCTCAATTAAATGCTAAACTGGAAATACTAAAAATTAAAGGTGAGATTAATAAAATTGAGTGTTAAAAAACCATTGAATTAATAAATAAAACTAGGAGTTGATTTGATGAAAAAACCCAATAAATAGAAGATAAACCTTTGGCTAATATGATTTTTTTAAAGTGAGAAAATAGTAAATCACTAGTATTAAAAATGAAAAGAATGAATATGACATTAACATAGATGAAATTAAAGTAATTATAAAGAGTTATTTTGCCTAATTGTGTGTCAATAAATTTTAAAATTTAAGTGAAATGAAAGAATAGTTACAAAAATATTAATTTCCTAGATTAGCAGAAGAGGAAATACAATCTCTAAATAGACCTATTTTAGAAAAAGAAATTAAACAGGCTGTAAATGAGCTTTCTAAGGAGAAAAAAAAGAAAGCTCTAGGACAAGATGGATTTACAAGAGAATTCTATTGAATATTTGAAGATCAAGTAATCCCAATATTAAATAAATTATTTGGAATGTTACTCAAAGAAAGGATCCTACCAAGTTCCTTTTATAAAACAAATATAATATTGATAACTAAACCAGGAAGAGTAAAAGCAGAGAAAGAAACTTATAGATCAATTTCACTAATGAATGTGGACTCAAAAATTCTAAATAAAATACTAGCTAAGATTGCAACAAAGGGTGGCACAGTGAATAGAGTACCAGCCCTGGAATCAGGAGAACCTGAGTTCAAATCTGACCTCAATCTGACACTTGACACTTACTAGGTGTGTGACCCTGGGAAAGTCACTTAACCCCAATTACCTCACCACAAAAAAAAAAAAAAAGATTGCAGCAATAAATTACAAAGATTGTACATAATGACCAAGTGAGGTTTATATCAGGAACACAGAGATGGTTTAACTTAAGGAAAACTATTAATAAAATTTGATTATGTCAATAATAAAAATTTTAAAAATCCTATGACTATATTAATAGATGCAGAAAAAGTTTTTGATAAGTACATACTCATTTCTATTAAAAACATTTGAAAGTAGAGCTATAAATGGATTTTTCTTTAAACTGATAAAAGCATTTATCTAAAACTATCAGCAAGAATTGTTTTTGATAAGAAAAAGATAGAAGCCTTCCCAGTAAGATCAGATGTGAAACACAGATGTCTACTGTCACCAATATTGTTCAATATTGTATTGGAAATCCTGGCAATAGCAATGAGAGAAGAAGAAAGAAGAATAGAGAATGAGGTAATAAAATTAATTCTTTTTTGCAAATAATATGATGATATACTTGGAAATCCCAAAGACTCAATTAAAAATTAGTTAATGCAATTAATAATTTTAGCAATGATAGAAAGTAAATCCACATAATCAGCATTCCTACATATCACAAACAAAATCCTGCAAAAAAAGAGATAGTAAGTGATACCCCATTTAAAATAACTCTAGACAGTATAAAATTTCTAGGAGTAAATACATGCCAAAACAAACCCAAGAACTATATAAACAAAATTATAGAAAAACACCTTATATACAAATAAAATCAGATGTAAATAATTGGAGAAATATTAATTGTTCATGGGTAGGCAGGGCTAATATAATAAAATAACAATTTTACCTAAACTAATTTATATATCCAATGCCATCCCAATTAAATTACCAAAAATTATTTTACAGAATTACAAAAAATGGTAATAAAATTCATTTAAAAGAACAAAAAAATCAAGAATATCAAAGTAAATAATGGGGAAAAGGCAAAGGAAGAAGATCTTAAAATATATTATAATGCAGTAATTATCGAAACTATGTGATATTGGCTAAGAAATAAAAGGCAAATCAATGGAATAGAGTAGACATACAATTTACAGTAGCAGATAAATATAGTAACCTTGCATTTGACAAATACACAAACTGTAAAGATATAGCAGTTCTCTGTGTGGTGGTAAAGAACTAGACATTTGAGGGGTACCAATCAATTGGGGAATGACTAAATAAATTGTGGTATATGATTGTGATAGAATATTACTCTGCTTTAAGAAATGATGAGCTCTATGATCTTAGAAAAACATGGATAGATTTGCACAAAATAATGAGAAAGGAAATAAGCAGAACCAAGAGAATGTTGTATAAAGTAATGGCAATATATTTTAAGAACAAATTTGAACATATAAGTCATTTTAACTATTATAAATACCCAAATTAACTACAAAAGACATATGAAGGAAAATACAATCTGCATCCAGAGAGAACTGATAAATAGATATATATGTAGAATAATTTACCATATATATGTATATGTATGTATGTACACACATATATCTATCCATATCTATATGTCAGTATATCCTGTTGAACACTAGTCTCTCAGTTCATCAGTCTCTTAACTTTCCATGACTTCCATCTTTATTCCATCTTAGTTATACACAGTAATGGTCATAGTCTTGATCTGACCATCTCCCTTAACTGTTCCACCCATATCTATTATACTACAGATCTCTGAAATTCCTCTCTCCATCCTCCACCTCCTATTCTTCAATTTCTCCTTGCTTACTTTTTCTAAACCTTGTTTTTAATTTTCTCTGTCATCTCTAACCCTTCCTATTCTCCCGGTGTGTGTATGTGTGTTTGTGTGTGTTCAAGAGGATGCACTGGCATATATACATAAAACCTCCACAAATGTGGGGACAAACAATATTGCAGTAGAGAAAAAGAGCATAAATAAGGTATGGAACTTAAGGAAAAAGGAAAAATACGTCATTTTGACTATCATAAATACTCAAATTAACTATGAAGAAAGATGCTATTTGCATCCAGAGAAAGAACTAATAGGATATGACTCTACATACTTATAAATGTTTGTGTCTAATGGTATCCATCTTTAGGATGGGAGAGGAGGAAAGGAGGAGAAAAAAAGAAAATTACATGGTTATGGAAATGTTTGTTTTATTTAAGTTCAGAGTTTTAAAAAATTATTTAAAAAAATAAAATGATAATTCCAAAGGGTGCCCTCATTCAGGAGGGCAGTGAATAATATGGGTTGTGGATGAGTAAGCTCAGATAGAGTTGAGAGTATGAGAAGAGAAAGGAAGTAAAGGATTTATTTCTCAGCATTCACTGACTCAGTCACAGGGATAGAAGAATGGGACTTTGCCACAGGATGGGGAAGGATAGCTGCCACCCATGCCCTAGGATCATATGATAACTGAAGCCAGACTCAGTGAGGGTTCTCAATGCCTCTGAAGCCCATGGGGCTCTTATAGTGCACAGATGAAGGTGACTAAGGGACAATAAAATAGTGATTATGCCTCTGGGTGCTGGACTGAACTAACTCTCCAAAGCCAACTGGTAACCTCATTCTATAATGGCAGAGGATAAGGTACACTCAGGTGAAATATATATAGTATAGTCACAGCTCCCTATCTCTGAGTGCCTAGAAGCAATGGTTACATTACCTTTTTTTGTACTGAGGCTCCAGACTTATAATGCCTTAGGGATACCTTCATTGAAGGCACTCTATTCCATTAATGCCTTCGGCTGAGACCCAAGAATTAAGGTGAACAAAAGGGCATTTTTGCACCCCTCTTCTTAGTGGTAAAGTGTGAATAAGATCTAGGGCCACCATCTACTAGAATTGTCCCTACATGTAGATTAGGAAAGTTCTTTTTCTAAAATGTGATTAAACTGTCCCCCAAACTTGATTGGCGTAGGAGTCTAAGACACAAACTGAGTCTCTGTTGATGCAAATTCCTGGTGGCCTATGACCTTATTGATGTGACTTCTTGGTAATGTAAAGGAACTAGGGACCTTCAGAATTGGCAGAAGTTATCCAAGGCCACTGATTTACCAAATCCTGCCCTGATGATCAGATATTTTTCAGTACTGAAGCAAAAGAGGGGGAGATGTTGCATATACTCAAGCTAAGTGCTGCAAAACCCTTATTCCATATCTTTCCCATTGTGAAGTAAACCTCATTTTTTGAATTGTTGAATGAACTTTGAGTATCTAATTTCATTCCAATATTAAACCTAAACTAACAGGGGATTGTTTGGAATCAGACCCACTGGCCAAAGAAAACTTCTAATATTTCTAAAATATAAATAATACCAACTTTTATTTCAGATAACTGCTTCTGGAGGGAGCTGTGCCCATGGTGTGTGTAAGATACCACCTGGGTGTTCCTTATTCCCACCATTAATGGGAAAAGATTACCAGTTGGCTTTGGAGCATTACTTCAACCCAGCACCTAGGGACCTATTCATTAATTATTCTTCTTCAGACACCTATGGTTCTGAACTATAAGAGGTCCTACCCTGCCGAGTGACAGAAACAGTAAGAACCCCCACTGATCTGGTCTCATTCATTATAAGATCCTAGAGCTTTTATTTCACATTAATGCCTTTTAGCATTTTTGATCTAAATGTGTCATATTTTATCAGAGACTGTATGTATTAATTCCACTTTTTGTTATTGATGTAATTAAGGAGTCCTCAGGGGTCATGAATTGTTTTTCATTTTCATCTTTATATCCCAGCTGTTCCGTGCTGCCCAGACTCACAATAGAGGCTTAACAAATATGTGTTACATTTCTTTGAGTTGAGTTCCACTCCTAGTCATAATGAATTATGTTTTGCATATATTGCTAATATTCTACTTGCCAGTATTTTATTTAATTTTGGGGTCAAAATTTGTTGGTGATCTTGGTCTATAGTTTTCTTTCTTTGCCTTATCCTTCTCTGGTTTGAGTATCAGTGTTATATTTGTCTCGCAGGAAAAAAAAATATTGTCTTTCTCCATTAAAAAAAATTTTGTTGTTTCAGAATTTGATAATTTGCACTTGCTACTTCTGTTGATATCACTATCTTTTAATATGGAAGTTCATTTATAGTCTGTTCAATTTCTCTTTCTGAAATTGATCTATTTAGATTTTCTATTCAATCAGCCAATAAACATTAAGTGCCTACTATGTGCTAGGCATTAAGTTCTATTGTTGTTGTTGTTCTTTCTCTTTTGTCTTTGAAGAGGTCCAGTGACATCATGGGGTGATGTTTTGACTCATGGGTGAATTGGATTTAAATGAAGGAAATTTGTACAAAGTTGTCAGCCTTACTCTTTATTCCAGAGTCATCAAAGTCTAGTGGCAGGACAAAAGTCAGGATGACTGGTGATGGTCCAGGATACAAAGGATGACCTTGTTTTCTTTGATGTCTGACAAAGCTCTAAGCACTCCACAGTGCCTGCTTCAGCCACTTTCATAGCTGTTGGAAAAAAGTGTTCTCATCTGCCCACTCCTTTGGGGAAAGTCTTGGGGTAGACCACTCCACTCAAACTGTTAAGTGCTGGGATATAAAGAAAGTCAAAAGACAATCCTTCCTTCCAAGGAGATCACAGTCAAGTGGGGGAGATAACATGCAAATTACTATATAGAAACAAGATCTATACAAGATAAGTTGGAGTTATTAAGCAGAAGGAAAACACTAGAATTTTTTTTTTATTTCTTGTTTTGTCAATTTGGATATTGTAAGGACTGAGCCTAATGACAGCATTTTCTTAGTTCGGGTTTGATTTAGGGCAAGAAATGTAGTGAGCTTACATTGACTTATGGCAGGTATTTTGTATTTTGTAGATATACATCCATTTCACTTAATTTTTCAGTTTTTCTGGCACTTAACACTGTATAATAGTCTCTGACAATTTTTTATTTCCTCACATTAATTTTAATTATTTCCTCACATTTTAAAATTTTTAATCTTAGTAATTTGTTTTTCTAATGTCTTTTTGATTAATTAATAGCTTATCAGTCTCTTAAAAATATCCTTTTGTCTATTATTTTTCTCTCTATTCTATCTTTTATTATTTATTCAATTATTTTCAGTTATGCCTGACTCTTTGTGACCCCATTTGGTGTTTTCTTGGCAGATACTGGAGTGGTTTGCCATTTTCTTCTCCAACTCATTTTACCTATGAGAAAACTGAGACCAGAAGGATTAAGTGACTTGCCCAGCGTCACATAGCTAATAAGTGCCTATAGATTTGAATTCAGGAAGACGAGTCTTCCTGACTCCAGGGCCGGCATTCTATTGTCCTTTAATTCTATTTTCTTTGCCTTTAATTTTGATAGTTTTCTTTTTTGTGCTTGTTCTTTTGGTTTTCTAAATTTTTAAACTATATGCTCAAGTCATTCATTTCTTTTGTTAGCATAATCATTGAATTCAGGCATATACATTTGTCTCTGAGAGCTGCTTTAGCTACATTCCATTACTATTGTCATTATCTCTCATATAATTATTTTATTATTTCTCTTTAGACCCAATAATTTTTAAGCAGCCAGTTTTTTAAAGTTTTCAATTATGGTTGCATCTTTTGATCAAATTTCCCATTAATTACTGTGGCCTTTAAATGGAATGCTTAAGATTCTGTCTTTCTGCTTTTATTTCTAAATTATTTATGTCCAAATTCATGATCCATTTTTGTAAAGCATAATGCTTTTTGAATAAAAAGTATATATACATATACATATACACATACATGTATGTGTGTATGTACTGCTACTTTATGTACTTCTTTATGTACTACTGCTACTGTATGTACTTCCTTTCTCTCCATCAAATCTAAGGATTTTTCAGCATTCTGTTTGTAACTTCTTTCCAATTTAGGTATTCTACTACATCCTGGGCAGTCACCAGTCATTCTGACTTATGTCTTGTCACTGGATTCCAGTGACTCTAGGAGACAGTAGGGCTGATGACTTTGTACAGCTCTGCTTCACTTACATCCAATTTACTTGCAAGCTAAGATGTCACCCTCCTGAAGACATGGATCCTTTTTGAGAATGAAGGATAAAGAACAACAACAATCTTTATGTGCAACATAACATGTTACATTAGTGAACTATTGAATTCTCCTATTATTACTGTCTTTTAAAAATAGTTCTATTTATGGGGTTGTTTTGTTCTCACTTTTGTTTATTTTTCCCTTAATTTTATAATTTTCTTTTTTGTTTTGTTTTTGGCTTATTGTTTTATTTTCTATTTTTTAAGTGCATGCTCAATCTATTAATCTCTTCATTTTTTATTCCGGGAATGAAACTTTTCCTCTAAGAATTTAGTTACTATGTAATTCACTATATTCATGTATTTAATATTTGATACATATTTAATATTGATACATATGTAATATTAATATTACTTCATTTTATATGAAGTCTTTAAGCTTCATAAAGTTTTCCTGCTTATCTCTTAATGGTTTCCACTTTGATTTGGCATTGTCTAAAAGCAAGATTACAAATACTGATTTTCTGGATTCAGTTAAGCATATTACATTTTTTTCAACCTCTAATTCTAAATTTATTTGTGTTTTTATGTTGTAGAAATTTTTTTGTAGGTGACATATTGTAGGTGACATACCATGGTCTTTCAATCCATTCTGTGATGCCTTTTCTCTTTGTTGGGGAGTTTATTCCATTTACATTCAAATTTTTAATTTCTAAGTTTGGTTTTTGTTCAGTCATACCCTATCACATTATTTGCTTTATCAGAGTTGGACACAAAATACTTGACAATATTGATAGAAACAAAATCTGTGCATACATACCTAAACTCTTCCACAATAACAACAAACATAGTTCTCAAGTTTTAGTATTACTAATATAAGATTTTTAAATCTTTTAAATTTCTTTAATCTTCCCCTAGTCCCAGATAGGTGGAGCATTTTGGGACTACTCACTTAATGCTTTCCCTGACACTTATTTGATTGCTTGTTCTTCATCTATAATAAAACTATACTGAAAATATTGTCTTTTCTCAACCCACAAAATTACTTGTTCTTTTTGTCCCCCTTCTACGAGACTTTGAAAGTATGGGAGGAATTATCAGTGTAATCTGAAAAGAACATTCCTACTAAACTACAATTCCTCCAGTCTCCCTACTGGATTGGGAGTCAGAGTACTGGGGTCCCCCCTCCTGCTATGTCCCTTTTCTGGAACTCCTTTTTTCTGAAGCTCTTATGTTTAATTGTTTTCAGGATAGAAACCTCCAGTTTCATAGATGATTGCTGCAGATGTGCCAGTTTCTTCAAAGGTAGAATTGCCATAAAAATACCAACAGGGATTACTTGATGTATAAGTCCCAGACAGAGCTTGATGTAATGATATTCCATGTCCTGTGAATAGACTCTCATGTGATGAATTTGGACTTCACACTCCATTAACAACTTGAAGACCATTATGCCCAAGGCTCCCTAGAGATATCCCTGTTTATATCATCTCCCTCTCCTTCCTTGTGTCACTTTGGAGAATCATTCCTGACTCTAGTGGCAGGAGGGGAGGTGGCAATCAGTTGACTGACTCATTAGGAAGTGTCAACTGTTGCTCCTGTTTTGCAGGATGTAAATGTTTAGTGCCTTTGCATTCTTGCTCCTACACCCCCCCCCGCCGCCATATTCTCTTGGATATTATCAGTTAAATATAGCTTTCCCTTCAATACAATTAATAAAAGAGCTTATTACTTTCAGTTTTGATAGGATTATTTAGTTCTTTTACAAAACTCTTTAAGTCTTATCAGTAGAGGCCAATGTGAATTAATTGATTAATCAATCAGTCAACAAGCCTTTATTAAGCAATTACTGTATGCTAGGCACTGTGTTAAGTGTGGGTATGCCAGAATTGGTTTCTGCTTTTTAGGAACTTTCATTTTAATTAATGGTACAAGTAGGAACTTTTACTTTTTCATCGACTTCCTTGAATCCAGGGGAATAAAACTCATTTATAATAAAAATTCATTTGCAGAACACTACAGACAAGGATGGCAGATTATAAGCATTACAGGTTAAAAGAGCAAAAAGTGGAGGTGATAACAAATCTGCAGAAAACTTGATGTGAGATCCAAGTAGGTTATATTATGCCAAGAATGAAGCTTGCTGGAAGGCACCAAATATATGGAAAATAGAAGTTTGTTAATGTTTCTATAATAATTTAATTCATCATCTATAACATTGAACCCAACAAATTTGGATTTCAGCTCTTCAGTATCTGGTGTGTTATAGAGAAAAGTAGTAATGGTATTTGAGAAGATTAAGCTGGGAAGAGCAAATGGACCAAAATGTACAAGGAGGAGATCTATTCTGGAGGCAATATAATAACCACAAGCACAACAACATTTATATGGAACCTTACTGTGTAACAGGAATTGTGTTTTATAATTATTATTACATTTGATCTTCACAACACCCTGAGATGTAGGTGCTATTATTATCCTCACTTTCTAGATGAGGCAAAGAGTGGTTAAGGGATTTGCCTAGGGTCACACAGCCCAGTAAGTGTCGGAGGCAGGATTTGAATGTACTTCTTCTTGACTCCAGGCCCAGTGCTCTATCCATCACTGTTTCGCTTAGCTGCCCCAGTAGAATTCTGACACTACTGAGGATTCATTTTACAAGTTATGTCTAGGAAGAAAAAATCATTGAAAATATCAGTATCTCTACAATATAGTAAAATATCCCTACACTATAGTAACTATATACAGCATAGTATCAATGACTACTAATGCATATATCTACTTTATGTTTTTAAGAATATCTTTATGGGAATGATTCACCCACATATGGAGGATATCTCTGGTGAGATATGAGAAAATAACAGACAGACTTTTGCAATTGATTTTCTGTAGTAGATGACATCTTAAGAATGTCCAGAATTGACTGAAAGGCACAAAGAATAAAGGTCCTATTAAACCTGAAAAGAAATAATAGGGGGGCGGCTAGGTGGTGCAGTGAGTAGAGCATCGGCCCTGGAGTCAGAGGGACCTGGGTTCAGATCCGGCCTCAGACACTTAACGCACACACACACACACAAAACAAAACAAAACAAAACAAAAAAAAACCTAGCCATGTGACCTTGGGCAAGTTACTTAACCTCAATTGCCCTCCAAAAGGCAAAAAAAAAAAAAAAGAAAGAAATAATAGGGAGGGTGAAATGTGAGTGCAACAGAAGGATGTGATAGCTGTGTTCAAGTGTTTGAAGGATTGTCATGTAGAAGACTTGACTGCTTAACAATAGAGGAAAGAGCTAGGGATAATGAGGAAAAGTTGCAAAGAGACAATTTTATTTCTTATATTAGGAAAAACTTCCTAACAATTATTAGAGTGAATGTGCTGTCTCAGAAGATAGTGGACTCCCACTCATTGGAGGTCTTTATGCAAAAGCTGATCCACTTATCAGGTATGTTGGAGAAGGAATTCTTGGTCATTTATGGATTGGAATAGATGGCCTCTAAGTTCCTTACAACACTGAAACTCTTTGACTCTGTTGTATTTATTACTTATTGATTGTAATGACTACTTTGCATTATAATTTGAGATCTGACCCATGAAGTACCCTTCTTTCTTTTCATTATCTTCCTTAATAGTCTTGACTTTTTGTTCCTCTACTATTTTGCCTAATTTAGTGATATTTAATAGAAATATTTAATAATATGATTGGCAAAATACTAAATATCCTCTATAATGTCCTCAGATATCCCATTATGGTTTAGGAGTAATCTCATGTTCTTAAACATCATATTAGTGAAATGCAAGCTATGAAACTATTTTCTTTTCTGAAAAGCCTTCGAGTAGGGTCCTGGGAGAAAACTATGTCTGTTTTTTGAGGACCTATTTAGCTAAATATGAAGAATCAGGTTATCAGTAATCTTGCCACTGGCTGATTAAGTCTCTGGTCATGGCAAACCTTGGAATCTTCATTGAACTATGAGCCTACATTAGACTATTAGTTCCTTGAGAGCAAGGACTGTTTTTGTTTTGGGAGATTTTTTGTGTGTTTTGTGTTTTTTTTTTTTTGCCTATCTCTAGAATTTAGCACAATATCTAGCATATAGTAGGTGATAATAAATGCTTGATAACTGTTGCCTGACTGAATAGCTATGGAACAAAGACAAACACAAAATGGATTGTAATCTGTTCCACTAAATGGAATTACACATTCATAAAAGTATAGATGGCCTCTACAAAATCTGTAGAGTAATTTGGGTGATATAGACATTTTCTATTATATTAACATGTACCAGCCACTTGCTAAGTTCTGGGAATAGAAACACAAATAGAAAGACAGTTTATATTCTAAATGTAAAGAAACTCTGAAGAAGAGCTTATATTCTAAAGAAGACAACCCATAAAAGGAAGCTGATAAGGGTGAGGGATGACAGGTACCCAATGCGGCGGCATGATAGGAGGGTCCAGACTGCAGCCTACTGAGAAATGAAGATATGGCTGGCCTGGGTACCCTTCTTCTGGGAGGATCTATCCTCCCAGAGGAGGGTGGAAGTAGAGGGACAGACTGTATTTCCAAGGTGTGATGTATAATAGATTTTCTAGAATGAAGAGGTTTCTGGGACATAGTGGAAAAGCCAAGAAGAAAGGATAAAACTATCAACTAAAATTAAGCTCCTAGATCATTTGTAGTTTCAATTATTTAGGCTCTAGCCATGTACCCCATTACTAGAAATAATTGAGAATTGACTCTCTTCTCAGAAGCAACATGATGAAGCCATTGACCTTGTGATCAATGCTTATTTAAGATGAAAAGCAAGGTGATAATTGGTGAAGAAACTGAAAAATTCAACATGGACAGAGCTTAGCATCACAGAAAGATGCTGGATAATTTTAGAGGGAAAACTATTGGCTCTAATAGGTTTTAATCAAACCTTCCAGATGTAACTGATGTAATTTCCTTAAGAAGAATAATTATATCAGTTGGAAATAGAAGATATAGCCCGTTGGCCTAGTTGTTCTCCAAGACAGCTGGCTAACTCTACAAGGTTATTTTTAACAAGATCTATAAATGTTTCTTAGCAAAAGCCGTACATGTAGTTACATATAAAATATGAATAAGACCTTTCAGACTTAAAATATTAATTAGTAAAAAAAATAATTAATTGTTAAGGTTGTGAAGTAGATAAAGCATTGGACCTAGACCTGGAGTCAGGAAGACCTGAGTTCAAATGTAGCCTTAGACACTTATTGTGTGACCCTGGGCAAGTCATTTAAACTCTGTTTGCTTCAGTTTCTTCATTTATCAAGTAAAGATAATAGTAGTATCCCCAGATTGGTGTGGAGAAAAAATGAGATAATATTTGTAAAGCCTTTAGTGACCCTTAAAACATTGTTTTTATAAATAGTTACCTCTTCTTTCTCTCTAATCCCTATTTCCCTCTTCCTGATTCTTTTACTTTGTTCTTTGGTCTTCTATGCCTGTTCTATCATTAACATACTCCTTTGCCCTTGATCTGTTCTCAAACTTTTCCTATTTCCACACCCTTATGGAAACCTGGCTTCTTCTAAATGATGCCTCATCCCTGCCTACCCATTCTAGTGCTAGTTACTCCTCTCATCTTTTCCCCAACACACTGGTCCAGAGGGTGGGATTTGGCACTCCCCTTTCTCCTTTTTGTCGCTTCTAGTTATTTGTTCTTCCAAAATCAATTTCTCAGTTACCTCTTCTCCTTTGAAGTCCTCCACTTTTCTATACCATCTTGTCCAGATTATTGTTGCTGCCACCTGTCAGCCCTCAGCTGACTCTCCCTCCCTTTTCAAGGAGTTCAATATTTTTCACCTATCTGATCAACCCAGCCCATGCCAGATACTTAAGGACTTTAGTATTCATGTTAATGTAACCTCATACACATAGGCATAATGAGCTTTGGCTCCCATCTTCACCCTGCCTTGTCTATCTAGAGATAATATCCTATTTGAGGTTTCCTCATCACTCCAAACTTTTATAATATTGAGTTCTGGTATTCCTTTCTCTGATCATAATCTCCTGTTCTTTCATCTCTCACTCATATTCCCTCTTCTTAAACCTATTCCTTTTTTTTCTTTTTAGGAATATCTTTAAGTAATAGGCTTCATCATCAGTCCTCTGAAATCATGGTTAGTCACTGTACTGATCAGAGTTCTAAAGTATTTCAAAATAGTTTTAACAATTAAAAAATATACATATATATTTATATATATATATATATTCTTTTCAGTCAGCAAAAATCTGTCCTATATCACCTCTTCAGAACTGAGAACAAAAGAAAAACAAAACAAAGTCAAGCAAAACAAATTTCCTTCCTGGCCTTACATCAATGACCTTATTGGCCATTTTTCTAAAAGAAAAAAAAATTAAACACATATACACATGTGTGTGTATGTGTGTGTGTGTGTGTGTGTGTGAGAGAGAGAGAGAGAGAGAGAGAGAGAGAGTTTACGCTCTGAGTCTCACCTTTCCATCATTAGATGGGTAGCATATTTCATCATTAGTGCCCTATTATCATGGTTGGTAATTATACTAATCAGAGTTCCTAAATCTTTTAAAGTTGTTTGACTGTTCAATATTGTTGTCATTGTATAAATTGTTCCCCTGGTTCTGTTCACGTCACTGAGCATCAGCTCATACAAGTCTTCCCAGTTTTCTCTGAAACCATTCCCCTTCATAATTTTTTACACCATAAATATTCTATCACATTAATATACTGTACCTTGCTTAGTTAGCTATTCCAATCAATGGCTACACCCTCAGATTTCAATTCTTTGTCACCTCAGAAAGAACTATAAGTATTTGTGTAGCTCCTTAAAGATTCTTCAGCTCAGGACTAATTTCTCTCTTAGTCTATCTTCCCTCTAATTCCCCTTCTTTTTTCTGCTCTTTCCCTCTTATTTCCCTGTTGAGTGAATTGTATTTTTGTGTATTTGGATATGTGTATTTTTCACCCTAATAATTAAGTCAATTCCCATGATTCTCCCAGGATCAAATTCCTAGCATCAGGAGGAAGTATCTTAGTTGACTGCTGATTTTTGCACATAGACCAGACCTCTATTATGTCAGGTATGATGATCTAGCCAATTCACATTAAGTAGGTTTGAGGCAGGACAGATTGCAAAAGCCATCCCTCTCATCCCAACCATAATCCATGTATTTACTTCACTGTCCCTAGAACTGCCTCCAGTTGAGTACTACAAACCAGTCCCTTCTGGGAATAGTAATTGAAGTTTTGAAATCTGATTTCATAATAGTATTGCCCCATGACCTCCAAAGGCCTCACAACAGGGCAGTATGTGTGAGCTCTAAACCCTCATCTCGTTCCTCCAAGTAGAGCACTAGACCAACACCCCAACACAAGCAGGCAAGTGATCAGGGTGGTGGAGTGAATTGGTCCAGGATGGTTAGCCTTCAGGTGAGGCAACACACTCAGCTGGGGCTATTGAAACTGTTCTTTAATTAGATTTGTAATGCATGAAGGGTGTTTGTTTCTCCTCTCTGGTACAGGGCTCATGTCCCTTCTAGTCAGTTCTGACCTACTTAACCAGTGATAACCGGTTTTAAATGCTCAGTAAGAAAGAAGTCACCTGTTTTCTTAAAAACAATACTTTTTTTTTTTACTAATTTATACACCTTTAGGGTGCTTATCTGACCTTTAACCTAACATGGGCACCAAGCCCCAACCTGAACTAAAAGGGTTTAGAAGCCTAGGGTTGGCATTCTTTTGGTATGAGGAAGCAAGCTATCCAGTAGGGAAGGAAAAATCAAGTCTTTTGTTTTCTTTGTCTATACCTTCCCAAGACAAATGAATAAATCAAATAATAAACAAATCCTCATAAACTCTCCAGTTTCTTGTGATCACTGCCAAACTTCAACTAAGGCCTACCCCCAGCTACTTCCATTTCCTCATTTCCTGCTTAACTTCTTAATCCCTTCCACTGTGGCTTCTCCTACCTGGTTCTTTCTTTTGAAGATGTTCTCTCAAAGGATCGTGATGAACTCTTCATCAACAAATTCTGTGGCTTTTTCTAAGTTCACAACTTCCTTGATATTTTTATGTTTAACAGTGACCTTTCTTCTTGAAACTTTTAAATCCTATAGCCTCTGAGATCCTTCTCCTTCTAGGATGCTGGTTTCAGAGCTGGAAGGATTCTAGGGAGGCAATGGAGTCTCACTCCCTCATTTTTCAGATGAGAAAATCTCCCATCTCCTTTTCTGAATCCTTTCTTTCCCCTGCCCCACCCTGCCCCCTCAAACAAGATTCTTTCTGCAAACATTCCTCACCCACAACCCGGGAGTTCTTGTTTCCTTGCATATTCCCCATTCTCAGGATTCAACTCTCACCCTTTAGTGAGTAATTCCACAATCAGTATTATCAACCCTAATATCTCTCTCTCTCTCTCTCTCTCTCTCTCTCTCTCTCACTTTCTCTCTCTTTCTTCCTGTCTCTCTCTGTCTCTCTGTCTCCTCTCTCTCCCCCATCCCCTTTTGTCTCTCAAACTTTTGCCTGGTATTCCCAACTAGACATTTCCACTTCGATATACTGCCAGTCACCTCAAGCTCAACATTTCTGAAATGGAACTCATCATTCCCCACTCCCCTCCTCCCACAAAAGCTTATTTTCCATTCTGACCTCTCCATTTCTGTGAGGTATCACTATTCTAAGGGCAACTAGGTGATACAGTGGATAGAGTGCCAGGACTGGCGTCAGGTTGACTCACTCATCTGCCTGAGTTCAAATGTGGCCTCAGACACTCACTAGTTGTGTGACCTTGGGCAAGTCACTTAACCTCTGTTTCCTCATCTATGCAATGAGTTAAAGAAGGAAATGGCAAATTACTCCAGTATCTCTACCCCAAATGGGGTCATGAAGAGTAGGACATAACAGAAAATGACTGAACAACAACAACACAACCACTATTCTCCTGGTCATCTGGGATCCAAACCCTGGAATCATACTGAACTGCTTGCTTCCCATATCGTTCATCTCGTTGTGATGATGATTCTAATTAATTGTAATCCTTTTTTTCAAAATTTCTCTCAAATACATACCTATGTTTCTATACTCACTGGCTCACTATTCAATATATATAATCTGTATTTTTTCTATCCATGGGGGCTATGATTCTAGAGATGGGGCAGGCAGTTTACCTAGAACCCCCAATTTCCAGAGTTTGTGCCTGAGATTGAACTCCAAGGGTCTTTTGGGAAAAAGTAAGTGAAGGAGATTAAGCCAAATGTTTCAGGAGACTGAGGGAGAGTACCTGCTGAACTGGAGTAGGGATTGGGCCAGATTGCCTTCTGGGACTGTTTGCTGAGAATTTAGACCAAGGAGCTATGGCAGATTGACAGAGATCCAGCGTGGCAGAGTTTAGCACAATCACAAGCAGAAAAGATACACAAAACCTCAAGTCACAACACTTGGTTTCTTCTTCCCCACTCCTATCTCTTTTCTTTGAGTTGAGGGAAGCTGGCTCTGCTTACTTTTTCAATTATTTATTATCCCTGCTTTCCATTGAACTAGGTTCTTTTGAGCTAAGTTGTTTGAAAGGCAGCTCAAGTTTGGAAACTTTGTTCTTTCTCCCAGCTCTTTATAACTAAATCCATTTTATGTGATTAAATGTAATAAAGCTTGTTGACTAATAAAAGACCTAGGCTGTTTGATGTATGTTACTTAATTCATAGATACAGTTAGGGAGAAGAGTAAGAATTTTCCCTTTTCAGAAATAAGAAATATTTTCAGAGAAGCCTGGACTTTGAAGATGGAGAAGAGCAGAGAGAAGGGATATTGTTACTTCCTCAAACCTTACAAACGTACTCTTTGTGGTAAAGGAGATAGCAAAACAAGAATACACTGTGGAAAAATAAAAGCCCACAGATGCTTCCTTAAGAGGCTTATGAATTTCCCATAAAATTACAAAAATTAACCTTTAAAAGCTTAATTGGAAGGCATCAATGATGAAACTGGAATAAGGATGCCACCAGAGCAACCCAGACCTGTGCCTAAATTTGCAAGTTTATTTGAAAAACACAACGGGGTAAGGGAAGTCAAGAATGACAATTTGATAGATGGTCATCAGATCTGACCACTTGGAAGATATGGGCATCGAGACTTGTAACTAGTAGTAGTAGGTAGGTGAGGTCTAATCTAAAGCTGATAACTCTGTCCACAGTGGACTGGTGGATTGCATCTGTTCTCTGGGGAAGAGCTGAAAGTAATGCCCTAGATAAAGGCAGAGGTCATGCTGTGTCATTCATGGTATGCCCAAGACCAGAGAAAATGAAAGGCAGGTGGTAAAGTTAAGAGTGAAGACTAATAATTATTCACCAAGACCTGTAGTAGACAGGTTTTATTTGTTATAGAATAGAATGAAAGCCCCCAAGGACAGGGATTGCTTTGTTTTTGTCTTTATGTTCTCAGTACCCAGCTCAGTTCCTTACACATGGTAAATGTCTAATAAATGCTTTTTGAATGAATGAACGAATAAGGATTGATTGGAGCACGCATTCATCCGTGACCTTAACTATCACATGGGTAACTCAGGGTTGGCTGGGAGCTTGAATTTGGGATTGAATAATCTATAATATTTCTCTCAGTCAGTAATACAAGGCAGTTTCTTTGCTCATTTCCCAGGAATCAGTTAAGATTAAGCTCTGCCTACCTCTACCAGCTTTTCCCAAATCTAGAAGGATTCTTCTTCAGCCTAGGATACTTGGCATGAACTGAATGGGTCCTCAGGGGTATGAAAGCAATGAGCTGGGATCACATAAGCAACAAGATAGAGTTCTCTGATTTCCCAGACCTCTCCAAAACCGAAATTATATGCCAAAAAATAAAGCAACTTCATCTGAGTCCATGGTTTAAAGACATCCAGAATCCAAAAGGAGGTTAAACCCTCCCACTCCCCCCAAAATTCCATGAGCTCCTTGGCCCTGAGCTCATTCACCACCTTTTTCCTATCTCCATACTACTGGAAGCTCCAGGCTGCAAAAGTTTGCCTGGACCATGTCAGGCAGCCAGCAAGGCTGTAGTCCTTTAGGAGCAAAAGCCTACTGGAGGCCTCATCCCTATAGTACCAGCCTGCAGAGTTCTGAACTGCTGGTGCTGGGACAGAAACACCAATAGAGCTGGTTCCAGAGTGAACAACCTATAGCACCAAGCTCAGCAAAGTTCTGAACTACTAGTGCAGAGCCAGAGAACTAAGGAACAGAGGGACTGAGACAAAATGCTGTTTATTAGGGTGGGGAGGGGAGGAGAGCCTATGCCATACCCCATTAAGCCTGAGGGAAAGAGTACAGCATTTAATTGGGGCCAGTTCTGACCACAAAAATGTCACTTCTGGTAAAGACCCATTTGCCCAGTTTAGGAGGAGACTCAGAGGCTTTGAGTTCCAACTACTAAGGAAGAGATAAGAGTCACAAAGTGAATAAAGGAAAATCTGCAAAGAAAACAAAAGAAAAAAAATCACCAAAAATCTCAGGAAGAAGAAAACTCAAAGACCTTAAATATAAATACTTGATAAATCAACAGGGTAAGATTACCAAAAGAAAGAAATATGGCCTCTTGTTCTAGTAAATTAGTCCAGACATCTGTGAACAAATACTACAAAACAAAGGGAAATAATTCAACATTGACTGAGAGGACCCTGTGAAATGTAGGAGAACACAGAGCCACAATATTCTGTTCCTGAGTAGCTCAAAAGAAAATTGAGAATGAAAACAGAATTTATGACCTGTACAGCAAAAATCATGGGCAGAATAGGAAAACAATGAGCTCCCTATTCTGAGGTTCTTTTCACTGGAAATAATATATATTACATATAATATGATATATGTAGTAGATATATGATATGACATGACATGATGTGATATTACATTATATAATATAATATGATATAACATAATGT
This sequence comes from Gymnobelideus leadbeateri, assembly GCA_011680675.1. Lineage (NCBI taxonomy): Eukaryota > Metazoa > Chordata > Mammalia > Diprotodontia > Petauridae > Gymnobelideus > Gymnobelideus leadbeateri. The sequence continues at coordinate 488,356 of WOXC01007944.1, read as the reverse complement.
AACATAATATAACACAATACAACATAATACAATACAATACAATATGACATGACATGACATGACATAATGTAACACAACATAACATAACATAACAAATATAACAACATAACACAATATAACACAACACAACACAACATAACACAATATAACATAACATAACATAATATAACATAATAAACATGGCATATAATAGCTCCTCCACTTGTGAGCTTTCTCTGAATGAGTCTATGAGTCCCTGCTAAAGGCTTTTTGGTTCAAGCCAAATCTTGAGTAAAGTACAAGAGTACATGGTATCTTCTAGTCCTACTCCAATGTTTCCTTGTGATATGGAGGTGACCTTGACAAATTCATGAAGGCTACATCAGAAGTATGAAATGTTAAGTTTGGGCCCACAAATAAATTTTCTTCTATATGAAAAATGGTCTGGCAAGAACCTCTCTTCCACATGGGTTGATTATCACCAGGACTAGGCAGACTTCTTCGAGATTTAGGGAGGCAACGGGAATCTGCACTCACTTCAGCCCTCATCTTCTTATATTCTCCAATGACACTGCTCTTGAATCCTGCTTGTTGTCTGTCCTTTGTGTTTGAAGAGGACAAATGACATCATAAGGATCACTTATGAGAGAGTGTCCCATGTGTGCAGAGGAGGATTTTTTCTTGTTATTTTATTTGCCATGGTGTTTAATTAAATATCCTTTCTTTTGAATGAAGGCACCCTTTGGATGGTTGGCAAAAATGAATATATTAGAGGGCTCTCATGAACTGTGGTTTTGAACAGGTGTTGACTCACAAAATTTCTTGATTCTGGAGTAGCTTTCTGGTTGTTCACATGTGAGGAATCCCCTAGATACCATACACACACACACACACACACACACATATACACACATATATATACACACACACATGCATACATATGTATGTGTGTATACACTTCAGCCATACAAGATCTCTGCTTTATATACCTAGATACATTTATCTATTTATTTCTATAACTTTATAGGTAAGATATATCTATAAAGCTATAGAGATTGGTAGATAGATGGATAGATTAGATAGAAAGAAAGAAAGATAGATAGATAGATAGATACTTGTATTTGTCCAGACCTTTGTCCATCAGTTTAGGAAAATGTTACTGAGGAAACTCTATCATTGCAGATAAGCAAATATTGTACAATTTATGGTCTTAGGGGCATTGAAAGATTAAATGACCTGTTCATGGTCACATAACCATAAACTCAGTCCTTTTGTTTTCCTGAGAAAGCACAATCTTTTAATAAGTAAGGGAGCACCTTTTCATAAGGCTGTCTTGGGTCAGGGTAGTAGATGGAGAAATTCCCCATGATTCCACTTCAGCAGCTGTGGTGGGCAGGGAAGTCACTTTCTGGACTTTGTGGCCATGGTATGTCTTTAGAAGGTTTAGATGAAACATTGATACTGAATATCTCTTGGTATGATTTTTTAAAGGCAGGTCTTATTTTGTAGTCACCTCAGGAGAAAAATTCTGCCATGAGTCAACATCATGATGCTATATTGGTCTGTGCATACTTTGGACCTTATATGGAACAAATACCATTATGTTGCTCAGTTATGGTAATAGGAACCCATTCTGGCCTAGCTCCATCATTCATTTTGAAGTCCAATTCTTGTAATAAGACTTATTACTGTTCAGTTGTTTTTCAGTCGTGTCCAGTTCTTCCTGATTCCATTTGGGGTTTTTTTTTGGCAAAGATACTGAAGTAGTTTGCCATTTCCTTCTCTAGCTCATTTTATAAATAAGGAAACTGAGGGAAACAGGGTTAAGTGACTTGCCCAGAGTCACACAACAAATAAATGTCTGAGGCCAGATTTGAACTTGCAAAAATAAGTTTTCCTGACTCCAGACTTGGCATTCTATCTACTATGTCACCTGTGATAAAAATGAATAGTTAATAAAAAACCCAGCTACATCCAGAATGTTCTTTTTTTGTCTTTTAAATTCTTTAGTAAGTCCCTATGTACATGATTAAAGGAAAACATATTTTGCAAAGATATTTCATGCAGTAAGAGCAGGAAGGGCTTGATTAACCATGGTTACAACATGCTATCTCAGTGCCTTTTCTTTTTAAAGCTCATTTAGGGTAGTGAAAAATTGCTAGTCCCTGGCCAGAGCCACTGCTGAGATCCTTGAAGAACATAGCACTCAATACCCAGAATACACAGAAGCAGGACTCCAAAAAATACAAATCAGGATCATGCAAGGAACTGACATCCTCTCTAGAAATGCACAGAGCCTGGTCTTAACATAAAGTCCTAATTAAGGAAGTAAAGTTGAAAGAGTGAGTAAACAAAAGACTCCTATAATAAAGACTTACTCTGGGGGCAAGGATGTGTAAGACACAGGTCCAAGTGAAAAAAAAAATGACTCCAAAATGTCTATAAGCAAAGCCTTGAAGAAATACATGGCTTTTACCTGTCAGATTTATGGAAGAAGGGAAGAAATTATGACCAAACAAGAGATAGAGAACATTACAAAATGTGAAATGGGTAATTTTGATTACATTAAATTGAAAAGATTTTGTACAAACAAAGCCAATGCAACCAAGATTAGGAGAGAAGCTGAAAATTGGGAAAGACTTTTTACAACATTGTCTGATAAAGGCCTCATTTCTAAAATATATAGAGAAATGAATCAAATTTATAAGAATACAGGTCATTCCCCAATTGATAAATGGTCAAAGGATATGAACAGGCAGTTTTCAGGGGAAGAAATTAAAAACATCTATAATCAATGTGAAAAAATGCTCTAGGGGCAGCTAGGTGGCGCAGTGAGTAGAGTGCTGGCCCTGGAGTCAGAAGGACCTGAGTTCGGATCCAGCCTCAGACACTTAACGCACACACAAACAAAAACCTAGCCGTGTGACCTTGGGCAAGTTACTTAACCCCAACTGCCCTCCAAAAAGAAAAAAAAATGCTCTAAATCACTATTGATAAGAGAAATGCAAATCAAAACAACTCTTAGGTACAACATCTCACTGATCAGAGTGGCTAACATGACAAAACGGGAAAATGATAAATGCTGGAAAAAATGTGGGAAAATTGGGACACTAATGCATTGTTGGTGTAGTTGTGAACTGATCCAACCATTCTGGAGACCAACTTGGAACTATGCCCAAAGTTGCATACCTTTTGCATACCCTTTGACTCAGCAATGCCACTTCTAGGGCTGTATTCCAAAGAGATCATACACGTGGGAAAAGGATCCATATGTACAAAAATATTTACAGCAGTTCTTTTTGTGGTGGCAAAGAATTGGAAATCAAGGTGATGTCCATCAATTGGGGAAAGGCTAAACAAGTTGTGGTATATGAATGCAATGGAATACTATTGTGCTATAAGAAATGAGGATCCAATGGACTTCATGATAACCTGGAGAGACTTATATAAACTGATGCTGAGTGAGGAGAGCAGAACCAGGAGAACTTTGTATACAATTACAGACACGTTTTATCTGTGATGACTAACTTTTATAAACTGGGCTCCTCTCAGCAATGCAAGGTTACAAGACAACTCCAGAAGACTCATGATGGAAAGGGATATCCACATCCAAAGAAAGAACTACAGAGTCTGAATTCAGATTGAAGCAAACTACTTGCTTTCTCTCTTTTTCATTTTGTTTTGTTTCTTCTTTCTTGTCGTTCATTCCATTGGTTATAATTTTTCTTTACAACTTGTCTAATATTTAATGTGAAGGTATATGTAGAATCTATATTGAATTGCATGCCACCATGGTTGTGGGGGAGGGAAGGAAAGAAAGGGGGAAAAAATTTGGAACTCAAAAACTTGTGGAACTGAATGTTGTAAACTAAAAATAAGTAAGTTTAAAAGAGAAAAGGGGGGAAAGAACAAAAAATTTACATGTAATTGGCAAATATTTAATGAAATAAAAATAATTTTTTGAAAAGACACACATGTGGGATGGTGGCTTGGCCACAAGGTTAATTATAATTCTTGGAAGAAATGAAGTGTTTTTTTTGTTTGTTTGTTTTTTTAAGCAATTGGGGTTAAGTAACTTGCTCAAGGTTACACGGCTAGTCATTATTTATGCGTGGGTGCTCATTTTCTGAGGCCGGATCTGATCTCGGGTCATCCCAACTCCGAGGCCGGCACTCTTACTCACTACGCCACCTAGCCGCCCCTTTAGGGCAATTGGGGTTAAGTAACTTGCCCAAGGTTACACAGCTAGGTTTTTGTTTGTATGGATTAAGTGTTGGAGGCCGGCTCCGAACTCAGGTCCTTCTGATTCCAGGGCCGGCGCTCTATTCACTACGCCACCTAGCCGCCCCATGAAGTGTTTTTTAAAAAGTTAAAATAATAGTACAAATGAAACAAGAGTACTAGACAAAATAATTAGATTTTGAGAAAAAAACTTTGGGAAAATAATTAATAAATTTGCACAAGAAGTACAAACCCTTGCCAAAATAATAGACTTTTTGAAGATTAAAATGGATTATACAAAAGTTGATTCCATGAAGCAATGGAAAAAAAATAAAAGACTCATATAAAAAGAAGATCCAGAAAACCAATTATGAAGAGATAATTTAAGAATCATTAGAAAAAGAATCTAGATTTCATATTTCAAGCAACTGTGAAAAAAAACTCTCCAAATCTCTTAGAATTAGAGGGAAAAGTGAAATTAAAAAGAATCCATCAATTATCTCCTGAAAGAAACCCCCAAATGAAAAACTCCCAAGAATATCATGGCCAAAATCCAGAGCTTTCAAGAAAAAAAAATATTGCAACCAGCCAGAAAAAAAAGTTCAAGAATTAAGGAGTCACAGTCAAGATCACACAAAATTTAGAATCCACCACTATAACATTAGCAGAAAACTTGGAATACCGTATTCCAAAAAGCAAAAAATAAAGACTTACAACCAAGAGTAACTTACTTAGCTAAACATCCTACAGACAGAAAAAAATACCTTTAATAAAATAAAGACCTTCCAAGTACTTCTGATGAAAAGAGCAGATAGGAATCGAAACTTTGAAATATAAACACAGAAATCAAGAAAAATAGAAGATACTATAAAAAGATGAAGTTTTTACATTCTAATGGGGAAGATGGTCCCAAGTCTCCAGATCTAAAGTCATCAGAGGTCCTAGAAGAAGCTACATGAAACAGAAAATCTGAGGGACTTTGTTATATTTTGATGCTTTTAAAAGGAAAAGGAGAGAAAGAAGAATAAGCTGGAGAAGAAAGATAAAGGAAAAATAGAGGAACTTATCTCACACAATCAGTGTGAAGAATTAGAATACTAGGCAAACAAGGAGAAATAGATGGAAAGCTAGCAGGAACCATTTGGAGAGGTTGGTGTCAAAATAAATTAAACTCGGCAGGGAAGTAGGACAAAATAATTGGGAGAGGAGGAAATAAGAGGGAGGGTTGGTTTAAGGAGAAATTAGTTATAAACAAACCAGCTTTTGCCTCTGAATGAAGAGGAATTTAAAACCTGTGATTATGCTGAAAGAGAAGATAGTTGGGAGCAGAAGCATATTGCATTATACCTGGAGCATTGATTCAAAGTACACTGCTTCCTTTTCATCACCTTCTTCTTTTTTTGTAAAGAGGGACAGAGATCAAAGAGAGAAAAAAGCATAAGAAAATAGGATAGAGAGAAATAGACATTTAATAATCATAATCATGAATATGAAGAAATCCTATCAAAACAAGAAGGCATTCCTTAATGTTCACAGTTCTTGTGCTGAAGGCTTCACACTAGGATTATAGTACCACAAATTTAGAGCTAAAAGTAAGCTCAGAGGCCATTTAGGCTATAAAATAGAAGAAGAGAGCAGAATGCATTAGAAAGCAGAATCTAATAATATGTTGTTTACAAAAATCACATTTGAAACATAAAGACACCAAGTTAAAATAAAAGAATGGAGCAATATCTATTATGGCTCAGCTGAAGTAAAAATGGCAGAGAAAGCAATCATGATTTCAGGCAAAACAACAGCAAAAATAGACTTGAATAAAAGGGGTTAAATGGGGAAACTACAATATGTTAAAAGGTACCAGCAATAAAGAATTAATATCAATACTTAGCATATATGTACCAAATGACATAGTATCTAAAAACTTACAGGAAAATCTAAATCAATTGCAAAGAAAAAGATAGTAAAATTACAACAGGGGACCTCAATGTACACCTTTTAGAACTAGAAAAATCTAATTTGAAAAATGAAAAAGAAGACCCTGAATACAATTTAAGAAAAGATAGATATGACACATCTCTGGTGAGAATGTCATGGTTATAGAAACAAGTATAAAGCTATCTCAGCTCCACAAAAATTGACCATATATTAGGGTATAAAAACTTCAGAAACAAATATGGAAAAGCAGAAATAATGAAAATAGTCACCACAGGCCCCAACACAATAGCATTTATTCATTACACAGTCTTTAGAGGAAAGATTAAAAATTAACTATTGACTAAACAACTTAATCCTGAAGTATTGAAGTTAAAGAACAAATCACAGAAACAATGGATCGTTTTGTTAAAGATAATGACAATGAAACAAATACCAAATATTTGGATATAGCCAATGAAGTCCTGAACAGAAAATGTTTATCTCTAAACACATTCATCAACAAAATGAGGTGTGTACCAGTGAACTAGGCATGTAACTTAACAACTATAAAGCTAAGAAATTTTTAAAAAACCTAATTAAATACCAAAACAGACATTCTGAAAAAAGAAGAGATTAATGAAATAGAAAATAAAAAAATAAATATTTTATTAACAAATAAACTAGGAGTTCATTTTTCAAAAAGAAAAATAAAATAAGCTATTAGTTAATTTGACTTATAAAAAGAAAGATGAAAACCAAATTATGAGCATCAAAATGAAACAGAATTCATAATAAATGAAGAAGTAAAAGAAATTATTGAAATTAAAAATTATTAAAAGTAAAGGAAATTATTAAAATTATTAAAAAACAGAATTCAAATAAATGAAGAAGTAAAGGAAATTATTAAAAAACACATATGTGTGTGTAATGCCCAGATTAACTGAAGAAATAGAAAATTTAAATAACTCAATCTCAGAAAAAGAAATTGAATAAGCCACAAATGAACCTCCCCTCAAAAATTCCCAAGACCAGATGGATTTAGAAGTTAGTTAGATCTAACATTCAAAGAACAATTAATTTCAATGTTGCACAAACTATTTGCAAAAGTAGTAAAGGAAGGGATCCCACTAAATTCCTTTTATGATACAAATATAGTCTTAATACCTAAGCCCCAGAGAAAGTCAAAACAGAGAAAGAAAATAATTGACCAATATCCCTAATGTACCTTGACACAAAAATTTTACATAAAACATTATCAAAGAGGTTTCAGCAACATATTAAAAAACATTACATACTATGACCAGGTTGGAAATATACCAGGAATTCAGGTTATAAATTGCATAATTATATCAATAGATGCTGAAAAGGCTTTTGACAAAATATAGCACTCATTTCTATTAAAATAAAAATACAAGAAAATATAGGAATAATTGGATCTTTACTTAATTTATTAGATGTATCTATCTAAAACCTAGAACCGGTATAATACAAAATGTATTCCAATAAGATCAGGGGTAAAACAAAATTGTTCTATATCACCACTATTAGTTAATATAGAGTCACAAATGTTAGCTATAGTAAAAAGACATGAAAACACACTTTAAAGTTTAATCTTCATTATTAGCATTTTATCTGTCACTTTCTTAAATCTAGACAATCCTCAGAACAATAAATCAAGCCCTGATTTGTAACCTTTGTCAACTTCTGAGATGTAAATGCCTACACTGAAATTTTAACAATTTGTGGTAGAAATTTCTACTGTTAATTAAAAGTTATCCTTTGCTTTCTGAAACTCTGAAACAACTGTTTTTCCTATGTTATAAATATTTGTGTCTACTCTTTCTACTATTGTGTAAACTCATTTAGGACTTATATCTCTTTTTATCTTTGTATTACTTATGGTTAGCCAAGTGCCTTCTAGCTAGCACAGAATTTAATAAGTGTCTGCCCAGCTGAATTAAATTGGTATAATAGGAAGGATCCCCACATGGCTTTTCCTTATAATTCAGGATATTTATGGACTACTCTCATTTGGAGTGCAGTCAGGGGATGTAAACTAATTTGAAAATTAACTGAAGCAAAAAGTAATTACAAAAGAAAATCTATTGCAAATGAAATCACATAACATGTTCCAAGAACAAGTTAAAAATGATTTTAAAATTATCTATATCATTGAAAGGTGCTGCTAAATGCGAATCAATGAATAAACAAATATTTAGGTACCCATTATGTACCAGACATTGTTTTAGGCACTGTGGATAAAAAGGCAATAATTAAAGTTCAAGACTTCAAGGAGCCTATGTTGTAGGCACATTTCAGAATCTTTGTCACCTCTTTTGGAGTTTTCTTGGCAAAGTTACTGGATTGGTTTACCATTTCCTTCTCTAGCTCATTTTACATATGAAGAAACTGAGGCAGAGTGAAGTGACTTACCCAGGGTCACACAGCTGGTTAAGTGTCTGAGGCTGAAATTTAACCTAAGATCTTCCTGTGCCTAGGCCTGGAGCTCTATCCACTGTGCCACCTAGGGGCTCTAAGGAGCTTACATACATCTAAGGTTCTGTGTTAATGAAGAGTCTTCTCTATACAAGCTAGAGGGGCACAAGACAGTTGTGTCAAAAATCAAACAATCAGCAAATAAGTTTTAAGCATATGAGAGTATAGAATCAACATGATATTCACAGTACTGACAGTGACTATGAATGTGCTAGCAGAGTTCTGAATCACAAAATATAACAGACTCTCCATATAGAAGACAGAAGGAAAACATATATTCAGACACCAGAAAGCCAAATCTCAACACCAGAAAACCAAATCCATTATAGCAACAAAGAAGTTAATACACAATAACACTGCAGAGAGCAATGCTATCCCAAAGCCTTCCCACAAACAAACACTCACAAACCTAGCTGTCTCTTTGCTTGTGTCCTCTCTCTCTCCCAGCTCTAACTGCTCTGACCCCCAGATTCCTTTCAGTTCTGCTCCATCTTTCCTGCTTTACCCATTAAGCAAACTTCTCCCACTACAGGCTCCATGTGATTACATTTGGCCTATTAAGTGGCAGGGAAGATCTTCAAATTCCCTTAGGCCTATTAAGGGGCAAGGAAGATCTTCAAATTACCATTACAGAGAGACATTGTACTAAGGCATTGTGAGGGAATCAAAGGAGTATAAGACATGGTTCCAAATTTCAAAGAACTTGTAGTCTGGTTGTGTGTATGTGTGTGTGTGTGTGTGTGTGTGTGTACAAAGCATAATTAGGACAGTCATAATAAACACCTAAGACTTTAAATAAAAGCAATAAAGAAAATTATACAAGATGCCATGCAAGCTAGTCCATGATAACTGTTCTATGAGTGGTATAGATAATGAATGGGAAGAGTTCAAACAATAGAAAAGTCACAATAGACAGGAGAAGGTGGAAGTCAACTGGGACCTCGAAGAATGGGTAGGTTTTTGATAAATGGAGAAGAAATGGGTGGACACTCCAATAGAATAAGAAGATACAGGGAAGGTTGAAATATGGCCAGAGGACTCTCTGTAATACACATTCTTTTATTTAACCATAGAAAGGGCCTCATGGAATAAGGCCTGATTGGGCAAGTACTTCTTTTTTCCTTCCTTCCTTCCTTCCTTCCTTCCTTCCTTCCTTCCTTCCTTCCTTCCTTCCTTCCTTTTTTTTTGCCTCTCTTCCTTTTTCTGTAATGGCAAAGAACTGGAAACAAAGGGGATGTCAATCCATTGGGGGAATGGATGAACAAATTATGAAATAATTTCCTCGTTTCTGTGGAAAACACAGATCAAGTCAACAGGCAGAGTTGGCAATAGCAGCATCAATGGCCTTGTGCAGTTTTAACTTGTGTGGAATAATACTAGGAGAAAGGCACTGTGAAAGCCATCTCTGATGCAGTCAGATTTCAGATGGGTGCAATTCCCACAAGACAAAGGAGTCATTGTAGGGTAGGGACAAGATGATTTCTGATGTTGCCATGCTTTACTATTCGTCCTGAATTTGGAAGGAGATAGTCCAGGAATAAACTGTTTCTCAGGATCAGAGGATGGGATGCTCTGACTTGTGGATAAATCTGTAGAAAGGGGGTGAGAGAGAGGGAAAAGGAAAATGTCAAAATCTGAGAATGAGAGGAAAGAACCCATCACATTTCTATGACACATAGTTTTTCTTTTTTAAAGCATTTTCCTTATACAATTCATGTAGGTAGTGCAAGTGCTTTTACTCACATTTTACAGGCAAAAAAACTAAGTCTCAGAGAGGTAAAGGGACTTGACCAAACTCACACCTGTTTTAAGTTTCAGACCCAAAAGTCAACCCTAGGTTTCCTGATATCAGGTCTGGGTTTCTTTCTGTTATTCCACAATCTCTCTAAAACTAAAAAAAAAATTCTAGACAGGAAGCAACAATGTCAGTGGGCTAAAACCTTGGGAAAATGATACTTTTCCCCCTTTGGGAAAGGGCAGTCAGTTTTCCCAGGCCTGCTAAGTCACTTATCTCTGATGGCTGTGCTGGCCTCTCTTCCATTAGAACTCATATATCAGAGAACAGCACTTGATTCAGAGCACCGTAAACATTTGAGATGACAAACCAGACATATACTATATATATTCTGATCACAAGTTGTCTCTGACATAGTTACGAAGTGGAAGATATTTGTCTTTGAGATCTTCTTTTCTTTCATTTTCCCCCCATTTTCTTTTTTTTATTCTGAATTTAACAAACATCAAAAGAGAGGAGATTTTTATAGCCAAAGTAGAAGAGAAAAATGTGAAAATGTGAATCTTTCTTGTATAATAAATGATAAATTCAACTTGTTACTTTCAAAGCTGTCCTGTTTGTGCTTCCTTCATTTGTCTCCTGTGTATTTAAAACATACTTTGATGATTCCCTTTCCTTTCTTTTCTTTGGCAAATCTATTGCTAAGTCCCCTCTCCAGACCCTAAAAACTCCAACTCCTAAGTGAGAAAAGAAAAATATAATTTTTATAATAAGTAAATATAGTCAAGAAAAACAAATCCATATATTTGCTATGTCTAATTCTGCACTTTGAGTTCATTATCCCTTTGTCAGGAAGTGGATAGCATGTTTCCTCATCAGTCTGCTGTTGTGGTTGGACATTGTGTTGATCAATCAGAATTTTTAAGTCTTTCACTTAACTTTTCCCACCTCAGTTTTCTCATCTGTTAAATGAAGACTTAACTTCTAAAGTTCCTTTCAGCTCTAAATCTATGATTCTATGAATGTAAATGCACAGTAAAATAAAACTGAATGCTGTATAATTATGATGAGCAAACTTGGCCTGGGAGAAAAGTTGAGAAATATTCTTTCCAAACAGATAATGAATTTTAAATAAAATACTAGCAAGGAGATTACAAAAAATATATCACAAAAACCATACACTATGACCAAACAGACAATGAAACTGTAATCAAACCCAGATAATGAAAAATATCTCCCTCTTGAGGGCAGAGAGGTAGGGAATATGTTGTCAGATGCGGGTGGTCAATCAGTAAATGTTGCTATATGCCAGGCACTGTGCTGATAGAGATACACATACAAAGAATAAAATAATCTGTACTCTGGAGGAACTTAGTATTTTGATCACTGTTTTACTTAATTGCTTTTCTTCATCACAAAGGAGGACTCAGTTTGGAGTGGAGGGAGGAAAGAACACATGAGACCTGGGCTGGGCAGATGGGAACCCAGGAGGAGCAGAGTGGGGACTCTTTTCTCTCTGAAGAACCCCATCAGAAAGGGAAAATGCATTACAGAAATAAAGAGGTTTTTAAAAAGGTTTCATGTGCCCTGTCTCCATATCCATTATCCATCCTCTGTAACATTTCATGGGGGGGTGTGGCCCAGAGGTGCCATAAAAATGTTGCACTTAATATCAGTGGTAGAGAACCAATAACATCAATATTTAATGATAATACTAATTACCAGGAGGCTTTTTGAGGCAAAAAAGTGAAGAGGAGAAGTCTCAAAATGCTTTTGTCTGGTAGGGCACTCATCAGGCCTCTTGACCCATGTTTTGTTCCCTCTCAGCTTTGCCTAGTTGTCAAGTAATATTTATGGTGTACCAGAGAAGAATGATATGTCCAGGTTGAAATAAAGCCAATTCTGGTTACTTCATCAAAACAGAAGTATCCTTCATCTTAATAACAGTACTAAAACAGATCTGTCCCTGCCCCCCAACCCTTTCTGTTTTCAAAAACAGTCTGGTTTTAACTTCTATTTTGAAAAAATAATATCTTCCCCTCCATTCAATGATTTGGAACAAAAAAATTCACAAGCTGAGCACTCTGTTAATTTTATCCTGTACACAGCCTATTTGTACGTAGTCACTTATATGTTGTCTCCTCCATTCAACTGTGAGTTCCTTGCCTTTCTTTATATCGCCAATGCTGGCATGTAGTAAATGTTTGACTGACTAACTCCAAAACATTAAGCATACATTATGAATAAGAGTACCAACTCCAACAGACATTTCCTGGGCACTGAATGTGTGGGAAGTTGCTATTCCAAGTTTAGGGTATACAAAAATAAGTAATATGGTCTTTGCCTCAATGAACTTACAATCTAGTTGGGTGGATACATGTAGATGAAAGAACAATAACAATTCATGATATGTTGAGGACCAAATAACTCATAAAGAGAATTCAGTGATGGGGACAATATACAGTTTAAATAAGACACAATCTCTTCTCTCGTGGAGATTATAGCAAAACAGAGGTCTAAGACATAAAGACAGAAAACAATTATACACAATATTAGCAAGTGCATTAGAAAGGTGAAGGACAAAGTGTAACATGAGAGATCTGAGATGAGTAGGGATTTAACAGATAGGGAAAAAGAGGGAATTCTAGGCATAGAAAGTAGGTTGGTGTCAACCTACTGTTGTAGTGATGTATCTAGCTAACCCACTATGCACACTTATAAACCCAAGCAAAGGTGCAAATTCAGGAAGGAGGCAGAGTGGTATAGATAATGATAATAATAATAATAATGATAATAATAATAATAATAATAATAATAATAATAATGGTAGATAGACTGCTGGGCTTGGAGTTAGGAAGACCTGGCTGTGAATCTTGCCTTTGACCTCCCATATGATGTAACCCTTTAATTAAATAAACTAATTAAATTAATATTTATTAATTATGGATTAAAGTTAATACTAATTAATAAATTAGTTATATGATGTCATTTAATCTCTAGAAAACCAGAGGAATGAATTAGATAGTTTTTAAGGTCCCATCCAGCTCTAAATTTGCCATCCTGGCATAGGGTACTGCCAGAGGGCATGATATGATTTAGTTAAGCTGGAGCAAAGAGTACATAGAGAGGAAAAACATGAGATAAAGTGAATAAATGTAAGCTGCATGATGACAGGGACTGCTTCATTTTTTAAAATCCTGACTATCCTCCACAGTATCTGGCACACAAGAGGTGCTAAATAAAGGTTTGTTGGTTTGAGGGATGGATGAATTGATTGATTGATAAGGTTGGAATAGTAGAAGTTTGTTTTTTACTGGGTGAACCACTGAAGAATTTTAAATAAAAGGGTGAAATGCTTGTATCTGTGCTCGACGAAGATGAAAATGAATTGGAGAAGGGAGAAATTAAAGATGGGATGATTTGCTAAAAGGCTATTACAGGGGTGGCTAGGTGGCGCAGTGAATAGAGCACCAGCTCTGGAGTCAGGAGGACCTGAGTTCAAATCTGGCCTCAAACACTTGACACACTTACTAGTTGTGTGACTTTGGGCAAGTCACTTAACCCCAATTGCCCTCCAAAAAGCAAAAAAAAAAAAACAAAACAAAACCTCATCCTTTTTGATCTATCTTCAGTCTTTGACAATATTCATCTTGATACTCTTCTCTCTAGTTTCTTGTGATATTACTCCCTCCTGGATATCCTCCTACCTGACCATCATTTCCCACTCTCTCCTACTGGATCCTTATCCAAGTCACTGTGGGTATCCACAAAGACTCTGTCCTAGGACTTCTTCTCTTCTCCCACTGTACTATTTTGCTTGCTGATTTCATCAACTACCATAATTTCAATGATCATACTTATGCAAATGATTCTCAGATCTATTTATTCAGCCCAAACCTCTTTCCTGACCTCTGTTCTCACATCTCCAGTTGCCTGGTGGACATCCAAAACTAAAGTCCCATAGATGTCTTAAACTCAGTGTTTCCAAAATGGAACTCATTATCTTCCCCTGAAACTTTCCCTTTTTCTTTATTTCCCTATTACTGTTGAGAGTATCCCATCTTCCCAGCACATAGGCTTCCACCTTAAGTTTTACCCCTGACTCTTTACTTCCTTCAAATCCCAACTAAAAATCCCTCCTTCTGCAAGAACATTTTCCCATGACTCCATAACCTTAGTACTTTCCTTCTAGGATTCTCTCTCTCTATATCTTGTTTGCACATAGTTATTTCTATCTTGTCTTCCTCATTGGACTGAGCTCCTTGAGAGAAGGAACTGGTTTTTGCCTTATTCTTTTTTTCGAGGATGGAGGTGGTGGTACTGTGTTTCCAGTGCTTAGCATGTAGTAGGCATTTAATCAATGCTTGTTAATCTAGCTTGTTAGGAATACACTGATAGTAGTCCATAGGATGGACCAAAGCAGGGAGATAATAGAGGAGAATAAATATAGGTACTTTAGAAACCATCTAGTCCAATTCTCTCGTTTGATAGATGAGGTACTAACTTAAGTGACTTGCCCAAAGTCATACAGGCAATGGGTGATGGACATAGAAGTTCCTCTCTCTCACATGTTAGACCATTGTGATAGCCTATAGAAAGTAATCCATATTCAGGGGTGTGCTAGTAAATGTTTAACAACCAATTCTCTGGGGAAAAATGGAATGATGTCCTACTTTTAAGTTTAATCTGAATTACTAGCACTTTGTCCATCACTTTCTTAAATCTAGACAATCAACAAAACAATAAATTAAGCCCTGGTTTGTCACATTTGCTGATTTCTGAGGTGTAAATGCTCATACTGAAAATTTAACAGTCAGTTCCCTTGAGCTCTCCAACCTACTCCCAATGTCATTGTTATTACAGTATTTCACCATGGAGTGAGCTCAAGAGAGTTTAAAGCAGATTATTTATCCCTAGGATTTGTCTCCTTTTAAACTCAGTAACAATGGATGGTCAGTTCAAGAGAACAGCTCTGGCTAGACTGCAGGGGTGGGGAACCTGTGGCCTCGAGGTCACATATGGCCCTCTAGGTCTTCAAGTGCAGCCTTGTGGCTATCAAGATATCATTTACTCCCCTCCAACTGTCCTGGTCTGATCTTTCTTATCTGTCAATTGTCCTCAGACTTTGGATTTCACATATTACTTCTCTGGGACAACTTCCACTCTAGCTTTAACCTCCTAAAATTCTTCCTTTCACACCCCTACATCAATGAATTATGGAATTTTTGCTGAGCAAACAGCTACTCTTATGTCAAACTCCTGAGTTCTTTAAAATTGATTTAAAAAAATAAGAACATATCTCCCTATTCCTCTGTCCATCATAGTTTGTATAATATGTTTTAGACTATATTGGAAGGAGCTGTGTAGACTTAGTCTCTAGGGCTAATTTGGCATGTACACTCTGCGGTTTAATAAAAAGAACACTGGCTTTGGAGTTAGAGAACCTGCTACCATTATAAGCCTTTATCAAGTACCTACTATGTGCCAGGCACTAAGCTAAATGCTGGGGAATTAAAATTACAAAAACAAAACAGAAGAAAATGAAACTTAATTCTATATATCAATAAACTTACAGTCTAATGGGGAAGATAACAGAGAAAAAACAACAAACAATATATATACAGAGATAATCCTAGAAGGAAGGCACATTGACAAGAACATATTGACTCTATGACTAGAGGCAAATCATTTCATCGCTTTAGCCCTTGATTTCCTTATCAGTAATCAATCAATAAGCATTTATTAATTATTTACTAGATACCAGACACTGTGCTTTGTGTGAAGTATGCAAAGATAAGCAAATAGAAAAACAGTCACTGCCTTCAAAAAATGTATATGCTATGTGCATAAATACATACAAGGTACGTATCATATAAAAAGAAGGTATTCGTAGAGGAGAAGATTCAAGTAGCTGGGTAGGTGGTCTGGGAAGGCCTCCTATGGAAGAAAGTGTTTGAGAAGTTGTGAATTAAGACAGGCATTTCAAAAGGTAGAGGTAAGCAGGAAAGGCATTCCAGGTATCAGGGACAGCCAGAGACAGGAGGTAGAACATGGTATGCAAGAAACAGAAAGTACACAAGTATACCTGTACCATAGATTATAATATGGAGAGAAACAAAGTCTAAAGGTAGGAAGGAACCAGGGTCAAGGGCTTCAAAAGCTAAGCAGAATTTAGATATAATCCAAGAGGTAAGAGAGAGTCCCTGGCTATTGTTCAGTAAATCTCTCCCTTAGGAAGATCGCTTTGAATGGGAAATGGACTTGAAATGAGAGAGACTTGAAGCAAAAAGAGGCCAACCAAAAGATGACAAGAGTCCAGGCATGAGATGATGAAGGCCTACCCCAACATGGTATCTATGCAAGTGAAGAAGAAATGTATAGGAGAGATATTGTAAAGATAATAAGACAAAACAAAAGATAGTCTACATAGAACAGTTATGGATAAAAACAAGTTTACAAGCTTAGGTGGCTAAGAGAAAGATGGGGCTCACAACCATAATAGGGAAGTTGGGAAGAGAGAAGGATTTTCAGGGGGAAGATGCTGAGTTTTTTTATAGACATGGTAAGTTTGAAATGTCTATGGGACATACAGTTAGAAATGTTTAAGAACTAATAGGTGAGGGGTGGCTAGATGGTGCAGTGAATAGAGCACCAGCCCTGGACTCAGGAGGGCCTGAGTTCAAATCCGGTCTCAGACCCTTAACACAAATACTAGCTGTGTGACCTTGGGCAAGTCACTTAATCCCAAATGCCCTCCAAAAGGCAAAAAAAAAAAAGAACTAATAGGTGATAAGAAACTGGAGGTCAGAACCTAGCAATACCACTTCTAGGGTTATATCCCAAAAAGATCATAGACTAGGGAGGAAGACCCATATGTACAAAAATATTTATAGCAGCTCTTTTCGTGGTTGCAAAGAATTGCAAATTAAAGGGGTGCCCATCAGTTGGGGAATGGCTAAACAAATTGTGGTATATGCATGTAATGGAATACTATTGTGCCATAAGAAACGAGGAGGAGATGGTTTTCATATTTACCTGGAGAGGCTTATACAAACTGAAGCTGAGTGAGAAGAGTAGAACCAGGAGAAATTTGTATACAATCACAGACACAACATATGTGTGATGACCAACTATGACAGACTGGACTCTTCTCAGCAATGCAGTGATGTAAGTCAATCCCAAAAGACTCATGAAGGAGAGAGATGCGACATCCAGAGATAAAACTAGAAAGAACTGAGCCTGAATCCTGATGGAAGCAAACTACTTGATCTTTTTCTTTTTATTGTTTGGTTTTATTTTTTCTTTATCATTTTTCATCCCATCTAGTACAATACACCTTTGTAACTTGACTAATGTCTGTTGTGAAAGTTTTTGCGGATCCTATACTGCAATATATGCCATCGTTGGGTGTGGGGGCAGGGAGGGAAGGGAAATTTGAAACTCAAGGAACTATGGAATTGAATCTTGTAAACTAAAAATAAACAAAGAAAAAAAGAAACTGGAGGAAGGAAAGAAGTTGGGGCTGGGTGAATAGATGTGAAAATCAAGGGTAAAGTCAAGATGATGAAGTGAAGGGTCATAAATGCCAAACTTCTTCCCAAACCTCTCATACACAGTGACCACAGATAATTCTAAATCTAATTCTGAATGAAAGACCAACAAAGTCAGAGTGAATCATTGTTCCAGCCCAGAATAGCTTAGAAAGATAGAAAGAGAAGTCTGCAGACACCAAGATGGGGACTGGGAAGGAGCAAGGTGCACACTGTCTATGGACTTTGAGGGAAGGAGCTGCCTCAGGGGCAGAAGAAGTACTGGGTGTGCCCAGTGCAAAGGGACTATATGATAATTAGACTGGTTAGAAAGAGGACCTGGAATGCACAGGACCATTTGGCAGTTGTCTCTATTGCCCAATTCTGCATTGCAATTCCAGGGCAAAGAGGGATAGTCATGGTCATGAGGCAAGAGTAGGAGGGCAAAGACCAGATCTCTCCCTAGATCATACCACATTGGAAGTACTGAAAACCTATAGGCCCCCAGATTAAATTATGGAAGCTCAGGCTGACCTTCCCCATTCCTCACCCCCAGATAGGAACAGAAGTCATCTCTAGCATAGAGGCCAAAGTTAAGAAGTAGGCTGAAAAAAATGATCAAATAGTAACAACAACAAAAAGAACCTAACCATAAAGAGAAATGTAAAAGTATGCTTTGATCTGCATTCAGATGCTATCAGCTCTTTCTCTGGAGGTCGACAACATTTCTCATCCTGGAAACTGGAGGGATGTCCTCAAATTGAGGAATGACTGAATGAATTGTGGTACATGATTGTGATGGAATACTGTTGTGCTACAAGAAATTATGAAGGGGATGCTCTCAGAAAAAGCTGGGAAGACTCATGTTGCAAAGTGAAGTGAGTAGAAACAGGAGAACATTGTCCACAATAATAGCAATATTATAAGAATGATCAACTGTAAAATACTTAGCTATTCTAATCAATACAATGATACACAACAATTCCAAAGAATTCATGATGAAAAACGCTATCCACTTTCATAGACAAAGACACACACACACAGAACTGATGGACTCAAGCACAGAGTGAAGGATATTTTCCCTTGATTTTATGTATGTATGTATCTATTTGTTTGTTTGTCTGTCCATTCATTCATTCATTCATTCATTCATTCATCTTATTTGTTACTTTATCTTGTGACATGGCTCATATGGAAATGTATTTTACATGACTTCATTGTATAATGAGTATAATTTTTCTTACCCTCTCAATGGGTGGAGGAGGGGCTGGAGGAAGAGAGAGAATTTGGAATCTAAAGTAAATATTAATTTTTTTTACAAAATAAATCTTAGAATCATCTGCATAGAGATGATAATTGAACCCAGGGAAGCTGAAGAGATAACCAAATGAAATGCCATAGGGATAAAAGAGAAGAGAGCCAAAGACAACTATTTTGGGGATACAACAAGGGGACATGACTAGAATAAAGAAGCAAAGGAGATTGAGAAACCCTCATTGGGGTTTTGAGTGGTCAGATAGTAGGAGAACCAGGAGAGCACAATGCCATGAAAATCTAGAAAAGAGAGTTTCCTAGAGATGATGATGAACAGTATCAAAGGCTGAATATTGGTCAAGAAGGATGAGGATTGAGAATTGGCAATTAAGAAATCATTGGTAACATTGGGAGGAGTAATTTTCGTTGAATGTTGACTTTGGATTGCAGAGTGTTTAGGGAGAGACATAGGCATGTTTATGGACAACAGGGAGGCAGCCACTAAACAGAGAGACATTGGCCCTCATGGTAGCCCTGGAAGATAGCTGTGGCTAACATTATCCTTTTTTTTTTTACAAAGGAGGAATCTGAGGCTCAGAAAGATTAAGGGATTTTCCCCAGGATCACACAAATAACAAAGGGTCTGAGGTAGAATTTGAAATCATGTCTTTCTTTCTCCAAATTCAGTGCTCCATTCACTACTCCAGCATGTCTTTTCTGAAACTATTGATGGTGATGATGATGGTGATGGTGGTGGTGGTGGTGGTGATGATGATGATGATGATGATGACGACGACGACGACGACAGCTAGTATTTATTCTGTAATATTTACCAACATCTCATTTAATCCTCACAACAACTCTGGGAGGTAGGAACTATTTTTATCTCCATTTTATAGATGAGAAACTGAGGCTGGCAGAAGTTATTTGACTTGCCTAAGGTCACACAGGTAGCAAGTGTCTGTGAGATTTGAACTCAGGTCTTCTTGACTCCCAAGTCTAGTGTTCTACCCACTGCACCCCTAGCTTCTAGATATGAAATTATATATTTTTTTGCTTTTTTGGAGGGCAGTTGGGGTTAAGTAACTTGCCCAAGGTCACACAACTAGGTTTTTGTTTGTGTGTGTCAAGTGTCTGAGGCCAGATCCGAACTCAGGTCCTTCTGACTCCAGGGCCAGCGCTCTACTCACTGTGCCACCTAGCCGCCCCATGGATCTGAAATTCTTGCTGGAGAGGTATTTATAATTTTATATATTGCCTAGAAAAAAAATTAATCAGAGACTAAAGCTGGAGTACACTTTAGAGATCATCAAATCCATCTCTCCATTTAACAGATGAGAAAATTCATCCTGAGTTTAATTCCAGAGGGTTTTGATGACTTGCCCAAAGTTACCCAGATGGCAAAAACAGACTTTAAACCCAAGTCCTCAAGACTACATCTAGGATCTCTCTCCACAATCTCATGATGTCAACATATTTTATTTCCCTGATAACTCTTGGATTGTTTGTCAATTTCATTACTTAGGTAGTTTGGTGTCCTTGTACTTTGTTTTTCAAGGCAATAAAGATTAGGTGACTTGTCCTGGGTCACACAGCTAGTAAGTGTCTGGGACTTGATTTGAACTCTGTTCCTCCTGCCTCTAAGGCTGATGCTCTATCCACTGCTCCACATAGCTGCCCCTTCTTGTGCTTTCTAAAAGGATAGGGTGAAATGATACCTTTTGTTACCAAACAGCATGAATACAGGTGGGCAGCTAGGTGGCGCGGTGTATAGACTCCCTACATGGAATCAGAACTCGTCTTGAGTTTAAATCCAGCCTCAGATACTGATTAGCTGTGTGACCCTGGGCAAGTCACTTAACCCTATTTACCTCAGTTTCCGCATCTGTAAAATGAGCTGTAGAGGGAAATGGCAAACCACTCCAATATCTCTGCCAAGAAAACCCCGAATGGGCTCAAAAAGAATTGGACATGACTGTCCAACAACTGAGCAAAATGTGTAGCTCTAATGAATAATAGAGGAAAAAATCGTGATGTATACTTTACTTTCATATGAAACATGCTGATAGAAAAGCATCTGTGGAGAGGGTTAGAGTCCTTGTTGGGAAATATATTCAGGTGCTAATGCTAACCAATGGAAAACAAGAAGGTAGTTCCATTATTTGTGACTTGGTGATCCTTTCTCTGTAAGCTCTACATCAAGAAGCTATTCCAATGACTATCTTACCCCCCAGGGAGTTTTCCATTTTTGTGTTTTACTTAACTCTGAAACTGATGCAAAAGTTCACCCTTGAGAAATTGGAAGGGTCTCCCTCGCATACTGGTGATCTTATACTGCCACCTCACGGAAGCTTTGGGAATTGTAACCAAAGTGTGAGGTCATTTCTTGAGCAGGGAAATGGAAATGTTTTAAGATTAAAAAAAAAAATCTCTTTTAGAGCAGCAATTACCAAGATCTCTTACACTCTTAAAAACTATTCAAGATCACCACCAAGAG
Source organism: Gymnobelideus leadbeateri (assembly GCA_011680675.1). Lineage (NCBI taxonomy): Eukaryota > Metazoa > Chordata > Mammalia > Diprotodontia > Petauridae > Gymnobelideus > Gymnobelideus leadbeateri. The sequence goes on along the minus strand of WOXC01007944.1, from coordinate 466,731 downwards.
CTCTTATCTGGGTTATAGTTATTGATATTTACTGCATTAGAAATTAAAACTGATAAAATTTAAAAATATTAATTCATTTAAAATAATACTAAACTCATCATATATTAGCATAGATAAAATATTTCATAAAAATGACTGTTTTTCAAAACAAAAAAATTAGTGAGAAGAGTTATATTGGATTTTTTCTTTTAAATTTTTTTCTTTTTGTTTTTCATTCCAAAAGCAAGGAGGTGGTATTGTGTTTTTTTATATTTTTGCAAAATTTTTGAATGTGTGACTTAATAAAATAATAATAGATAACATTTATATAGTAGATTAAGGTTTACAAAGCATTGTACTAATTTGGTCTCATTTGATACTAACAGAACAGAGCTAGATTTTCATATCAGCTTCTGCACTCATTCCATTGTGATAGGTTATTTTGGTTGGCATGTATAAAGAAAATTTATCCTCATACAGGTATGTAGAGGATTCTGTGGATTCCCTGAAATGGTTTCAAGACCCTCATGGTCCTTGGACCACACTTTGAGAATAGCTGTTCCAGAGCATCTTTCAAGACAGTATCTCTTTACCAAACTGGAAAAAAAAAAGTGTAATAAATACAATTAATCTTCACCTTGGTAACAATTCTGTCCCAAAAGGTCAGTCAAAGCTCAGTTACTTGAAATTTCGAACATTTCCTTCCATAGAAACAATGTCACATAAATGATGAATAATTTCCAAGACTAGCCCACAGAAACTATGTAACCCATGATGTATCTGAAACAGTAGCAAAAGTAACCCTGAACCATGATTCCCCTCTGGGTCCTTGAGCCTTGATCTTCAGCCTTTTTCCCTCCTCTACCATCTTAATCCCTAGGCACCATCCTCCTTGTCCTGACACTAAGGGATGAGGTAGATGGGCACAGGCTAGTTGGGAAAGGTACCTTCAGAAGAAGGGAGATGAGGGTCTCTGATGATGTAAGAAGGGAAGGAGGAGGCCATGAGAGAAAGGGCTGTCACCAAGAATGATTGAATCTAATAGAAGGAACAAATAGTGGGTGGAGAAGAGAATGCTGATTTCTCTGACTGGGAATTTTCTGTTGTCACCCTAGACTGTGAGAATTATTGTTTATGCATAGATCTGATCAGGTTGCTTTTTCTACTCAATCCTGTAAGGGTTTTCCCTTGCCTACCCAAGCAAAGTTAAAATTCCTTACTTTAGCATTCAAGGCTCTCCTAAATTTGGCATCATTGTATTTTTCAGCTGCTATTTTCCTCAACAACTACTCCTCTCCTCTTTGTATGCTATGGACTACGTGGTGAGCCCTGTAAATGTTCTGTAGTTTTTTGCTTCTGCCATTGTTCATGCTGCTCCCTAAGCCTAGCCTCCCATGACACTCTTGTCATTGAATTCCTGAAATGTTTAAATTAATCTGAGATCCCTTGAATGTGGGTATGCCCTTCTACAACCCTCCCTTCTAGACCTTAACCCTCCATCCCTCTCCATCTTCAATGATTCTTATCAAAGTCCTCTCCGAAGTTTGCACCAAGGGGTCTAAACAGTATGTTGGAAACCTTCCTCAGCTTTTTTTTCTTAGATTGGTTTATTTTAAATGTCTATTTTGTCTTGTTAATCCGAGTATTTTACATTTTTGTAAATATTTCTCCACTTTGTTCATTTGTTTTGTTGACATATGATTAGGCAAAATTGTTTCCAGTAACTTCTTTTATTTACTTTTCAAATAATGTGAATTTTCATTTTTCCCCCATTTTTGAGCAATTTGGTTTTCCTCTTCTAAAAAGTCAAATTAGCTAATGGTTTATCTTTTTATTAAGTTTTTTTAAATAACTAGTTCCTAGTTTCATTTCTCAATTAAATGCTTGTGTTTTAAATATTATCTCTTTTTTAATTTACAAAATTTCTATTTTGTCTTTAGTGGGGTATTTTAAATTTTGTTGCTTTTCTAGGTTTTTTTGTTATTAGTTACATGCCCAATTCATCTACCTATTCTTCCTCTCTTTTTTGGATTAAATTAAGAGATAGAAATTTCTTTCTAATAACTGTATCCCAAAAGTTAAGGTATGTTGTCTCACCATTGTCATTTTCTTTGATAAAACTATGTATACCCCAGTTCTGAATTATTCTCCCAATTTGGCACTTGCACTTGTGGGTTGGGGCCCCAGAGAGTGGCCTCAGGTTCTAGGGATAATCTGGTGGGACTATTATTATTGTAACTTATGAAGCCTACATGTGTGCTTCCTATTAATAGTAATCAAGAAGACATAGTTAATTCTTAGCAAAAAAACACTTGCTAAGATAGCAGCTAGGTAGTGTGGGCAGTGAGGCAGCTTAATGGATAGAGTATTGGGCCTGGAGATAGGAACACCTGAGTTCAAATTTGGCTTCAAGCACCTACTAACTGTGTGACCCTGGGCAAGTCACTTAACTCTGTTTGCCTCAGTTTTCTTATTTGTAAAATGAGCTGGGAGAAGGCAAAAGCAAACTGTTTTAATATTTTTGCCAAGAAAACCCAAAATGGAGTCACAGAGTCATACATAACTGGAACTGACTGAACAACAAGCAAAAACAATTAAAAGTAAAGGCATGGAAAAAGATCTAAACTCATTACTAGTAAAAATAATAGTAATAATAATGATATCTAGAATTCATATAGTACTTTATGGTTTCCAAATCATTTTCCATGTATTATCTTATTTCCTAGCTACTGAATATCACAATTTTTACTACCAAAAAAGCGACAACTTTGTGAACATCAAATATTATTGACCTATATCCTTATTTTCTCATCTATATAAAGTCTATATGAGAATAATCTACACACACACACACACACACACAGAGGCACACTTTCTCTCTCTCTCTCTCTCTCTCTCTCTCTCTCTCTCTCTCTCTCTCTCTCTCTCTCTCTTTCTCTTCCTCTCATGAAAGATTAGAAATAGTTAAACTTTCTTGAGTAATATTCCACAGTTTTTGAAATGTCTAAAATAAGGGAGTTGGGACTTGGTCTCTAAGGTCATTTCCAGCTCAATATGTATGAGTTATAACTACAGTAAAGGAGTATTGATTGGGGGATGATGTCAGGGGTTTTTGAGATGTAAAGAAGAAGGGTGAGTTCTTGGTAAATGGCCTTTTTTTTTTCTTTCAGTAAAGCATAAGGTAATATCCTTAATTGAAAAGATAGAGTAAGAGGGTGATGTGGGAGTCTTGAAAAAGAGTGTGATGGAGAAACAAATTGAATGAGTAAAAATATTGCCTTGTTAGGGGTGAGGGTCCATTTTGAGATTAGATAACATTAATTTGTAGTGGACCAATTCAACTTGGTTGTATTATTTCTTCCATTTCTGATCATTAGTATGTAAGTAGGAGTGGAGAAGATAGATGGTAGGGACAGTTTGGGTTCGATTTTGTCAAGGCATGGGTAGCTATAGAACAATTGGACAGGAGATTTGAGAATGGAAAGGAGTGAAGAGTTGAACTAGTTAACTAAAGGGTTGGAAAGAGAGGAGAGTGATGTTAGAACAAGAATGAATGCTTGAGAGAGTACTTGGAGATAAAAGGAGGAAGAAAAATAGGTTTTTGAGGAATAAGACATAGGAAAAGATGGAATGATAGAACATTATAATTCAATGAAAGAATTTTGGAGTATTTAATCATCTAAGTGGAACACTTGTGGGTGATTAATAGATCGAGTCTGACCATCCTTTTGTGTAACTAAAGTGGAATGAAGGAGTAAGCCTTGGAAATTGAGAAGACAGATATTTTTGAGGTTAGATGGAGAATTCCTCTTCTCTACCAAAAAATAACTCTTTAAATCTCTTTCAATTAACCATCATCTTTAAAAAGGGTGTCTAAAAAGTGTTAACACAGAATCTAGGGAGTAGTTCTCTTCAAATTAGAGAACTGCAAAGCTTATCAAACTGGCTGTCCTCTGAAGTCATTCAGACTAGCCAAGCCAGGTGCTGCCTGGATGGAAATCACAGTGACCGAGCTCAGGTTTCCTCTTGTTTGAACCTGGCTCACAGGGATTCCCTTGGGGCAGAGGTCCTTCTGCTTTTCCTTTTCAGGCCAGAGGTGGCAGCAGAGAACACCAATATCTTACTAAAATTTTTCTCAGTGGTGCTGAATGTCAATAGTCATCACTAGAAATCCTTCCCAATGAAATTCTCTGTCTCTGTCTCTGTCTCTCTGTCTCTCTCTCTCTCTCTGTCTCTCTCTCTCTCTCTCTCTCTCTCTCTCTGTCTCTCTCTCTCTCTCTCTCTCTTTCTTTCTCTTGATTATTAAGTTCAAGACTTAGCTGATTGTTCTTAACTTTCACAGTTAGAATGGATCAGCTTTCCAACCCCCTTATCCCCACTCTCACCCACCTCTTCCCCTTTCTGTGATTTCAGCTCCTCTTTATCTCTGGATGTTTTGTTCTACCCTGGGAGAAGAGGTCAAATTTTTAAAAAGGGAAAAAAGACAAAAAAGATAAGCAAAAGCAACAACAAAAAAAGAATCTGGAAGATGGCGGAGTAGAAACAGTGAGTCCAAGCCACTCTGCCCCCAGATTCCCTCCAAACTATGTAAAAGGGGATTCTGAACAACTTCTGGAGCCCCAGCACCCACAGAACGACACAGAGAAGCTAACCTCCCGCTGAGGACAGCCCAGCAGCCCTGCAGAAAGGACCAGCGCAGTGCTCTGGGAGCCGGCAGCGCACAGCTCACAGAGCATGGGGAGCCGAGCACAGGTCCGGCCTGCCTGAGTTGTGGTTTTAGCCCCAGGGCGGCAGGGCCAGCAACCGGCTGGGGAGACCCCAGAACACCAGCAGCTGTCGATTCCAGAATTATTAACACAGACATGCCTAGGACAAAATGAGAGGTTAGTGCCCTATGGACTTTGGGACCAGTATTTGGGAATGCATCAGCTTCCTCCCCTGGGGGCTAGAAGCCGCTGAGGAGACACGCCATTTTGTAGTTTTCAGAGGCAGCTCCAGCTCCTGGCCTGCAAACTGTAGGGAGATCCAGCGATCAGTCTTGGGGGGTAATCACTCTTGCTTTAACCTCCCTGGATCTGGATTGTGATCTGGGGTAGAGGTTGTGGGTGGGTTTACAGCTTGCCAGAAATGGAAGTTGCCCCCCACACATTCGGGACAAAAATTCCTCTATCTGGCCTTAAAGCCATAGTGTGGCAACAAGCCCAAAAGTCAAGTAATTAAGTGGCAACATGCCAAGGCAAAGGAAACAAATTAAACAGAAAAATGCAACCTTAGACTCCTACTTTGGGAGCAAGGAGGGTCGAAGCATGGAGTGGGAAGAGGACTGTGAGGTCAGAAGTCCTGCTGCAAAAGCCCCAGGGGAAAACATGAGCGGGTTGCAGGCCATAGAGGACCTTAAGAAGGACTTTAAAAATCAAATAAGAGAAGTGGAGGAAAAATTGGAAAGAGAAATGAGAAGGATGCAGGAAAAGTATGAAATGAGGGTCAACAGCCTGACTGAAGAAAACAACTCCTCAAAAAATAGACTAACTCAAAGGAGGCCCAAAAGGGCAATGAGGAGAAGAATGTCTTAAAAAGTCGAATTTGCCAGATGGAAAAAGAATCTCAAAAGTTCACTGAGGTGATTCATTCCTTCAGAGTTAGACTGGAGCAAATGGAAGCTAGTAACTTTATGAGAAATCAAGATGCTGTTAGGCAGATCCAAACAAATGAAAGAGTAGAAGGCAATGTGAAATATCTCATGGGAAAAACCACTGACCTGGAAAATAGATCCAGGAGAGACAACGTAAAAGTTATTGGACTACCTGAAAGCCATGATCAAGGAAAGAACCTAGAAATCACCCTTCAAGAAATTCTCAAGGAAAACTGCCCTGATGTTTTAGATCCAGAGGGCAAAATAGAGTTGAAAGAATCCACCGATCACCTCCTGAAAAAGATCCCAAAAAGAAAACTCCCAGGAATATTATAGCCAGGTTCCAGAATCCCCAGATCAGGGAGAAAATACTACAAGCAGCCAGGAAGAAACAATTTCAATATTGTGGAAACACAATCAGAATAGCACAGGACCTGGCAGTTTCTACACTGAGGGATCAAAGGGCATGGAATATGATATTCCAGAGGGCAAAAGAGCTGGGATTGAAGCCAAGGGTCACCTACCCAGCAAAACTGAGTATTTTGTTTCAGGGAAAATATGGTCATTCAGTGGAATAGAGGACTTTCAAGCATTCTTGAGGAAAAAAACAGAATTGAATAGAAAATTTGACATCCAGACCCAAGAAGCAAGAGATGCCTGAGAAGGTCATCAGGGAAAAGAAATCAAAAGGAACTTATCAAAGTTGAACTATTTACATTCCTATATGGAAAAACAATAATTGTGACTGAGGAAATCTTTCTCACTATGAAAATAATGGAAGAAGGGTGTATGGTCATGTGAATACATATGAGAATGTGTGCGTATATGGTTACAGTTATATATGGATAGAGGGCATAAGTTGAATTTGTTGGGAAGGGAGGATACTCAAGGGGTGAAGCTGTGAGGTGAGAGAGGAAAGTGGCAGGAGGAGATGGGGAGAGACAGGGTGGGGTAAACTATCTCATGTAGAGGAAGCAAGGGGAAGTGGTTGCAGGGGAGGGGAAAAATAGGAAGGCAAAAAGGCGAAACAACATTCTCATTGAATTTGGTTCAGGGAGAGAATTACATACATACTAGGTGGGACATCTCAACCTACAGCAGAATGGGGGGAAGGGGGAGAAGAGGAGGGATGATGGATGGGAGGGCATCCTTGGGGTGAGGGGAGGTTGGAGGTACCCACTATGGAAGAGGGACAGGATCAAGTGGGGAATGGACCAGGTGGGGGGTGGGATGAGGGGGAGGGAATTATAAGCAGCCTTGTACAATATATCTACTATGATAATGTTTTGCATAGCTAGACATGTACAACACATACTGAATCACTTATCTCCCCAGAGGGAATGGGTGACAGGGGAGGAAGGAAATGGATCTGAAATTCAAGGTCTTAAGATTAATTGTTTCAAATATATATAAATACTATTATTAATACTCTTTTGCTTGTAATTGGGAGATAAGCTATGCAGGCATTGGGACACAAAGATTCACCTTCCTCTAATGGAGAGGTTGAAGGGGGTGTGGGAGGGGATAGGGGAGAGAGCAGATTGGAGGAAGCGATGTCTTGTGGGACTGCTGTTCTGGGAGGGTGGGTAGGGGAAAAACTGGAGGGGGTGTAATGGAAATGCAAATTTAAAAATCTTCCCTGCCCCTAGCTTAAGTGCACCTGGAGCCTGTGGTGGGAGGCTTGTTTTTCAGGAAAGACCACACCTTGATGCTGTGTGATTGGGCAGTGGGTCAAGAGGGTGGTTACATTCTCTGAGTCAGGAGAAGGCTATATAATCCCTGATGGGAGGCTTTGCTTTGGGGCTCACTTTGAGAAGTGTTGTGTGATTTGACCTGATGAGACTCTGGGAAGCCGTTGTTGAGAGCTGCCCCGGCTTTGAAAACCCAGATGTTGATGCTTCCCTCTCTGATAACTGTGATTTGGTATTGATATAATGGTAGGACAGTTTGGAAGCCTGTCTGTTTGATCTGTAAGTTCTGTAACTCTGAAGTTCAGGGTGCTGACCTTTTTCCCCTGAACTAGGTAATGTATGTTTGTTTGATTAAAGTAAGCTTGTTAACCCATTTTGAGTTGCTTTCCTTTTGAAAAGCAGATCTAAGAACCTGTGTTGGCAGTCACCCTGGGGATATTGGGGTGCTTGCTGCTACAGGGGGGGAAAATGATTGTAACTCAAAATCTGGCGGAAATGAATGATGTGAAACAGAAGTTAATAAAGCATTTGTTTAAATAAAAAAAAGAATCTGACCATAAGAAGTTATTATGGTGACAGAAAAGATCAAGACATAAATATAGAAGGGGAAAACAATGTCAAAATACCTATGGGTGAACCCCCAAAGAAAAAAGGTCTCAAGCCCAAAAAGAAGCCATGAAAGAGCTCATAAAGTAGCTCAAAAGGCATATAAGACAGGTAGAAGAAAAATTGGGAAAAGAAATGAGAGTGATGCAGGAGAATTATGAAAAAAGAGTCAACAGCTTGGACAAAGAAGACAACTGCTTAAAAAGTAGAACTGGACAAATGAAAAAGTAAGTACAAAAAGTAACTGAGGAAAACAATGCCTTAAAAGTTAGATTTGGGCAAATGGAAGCTAATGATTCTATGAGACATCAAGAATGAATCAGACAGGGGGGCGGAGCCAAGATGGCGGAGTAGAAATAGCTCTTCCAAGCCTCTCTGCCCCCAGATTCCCCACAAACTATGTAAAAGAGGACTGTGAACAACTTCTGGAGCTCCAGCACCCACAGAACGACACAGAGAAGCTAACCTCCTGCTGAGGACAGCCCAGCAGCCCTGCAGGAAGGACCAGCGCAGTGGTCTGGGAGCCGGCAGCGCGCAGAGCGCAGAGCACAGGAGCCGAGCCGAGCCCAGGTCCGCATGAGCCGAGGTTTTAGCCCCAGGGCGGCAGGGCCAGCAGCCGGCTGGAGAGACCCCAGAACACCAGGAGCTGTGGCGACTCAAGAATTATCAACATAGACATGCCTAGGACAAAGTAAGAGGTTAGTGTCCTATGGACTTTGGGACCTGTATTTGGGGAATGCGTCAGCTCCCTCCCCTGGGGGCTAGAAGGTGCTGAGGAGACACGCCATTTTGTAGTTTTCAGAGGCATCTCTGGCTCCCAGCCTACAAATCGTGGGGAGATCCAGCGATCAGTCTTGGGGGGTAATCGCTCTTGCTTTAACCTCCCCGGATCTGGATTGTGATCTAGGGTGGAAGTTGTGGGTGGGTTTACAGCTTGCCAGAAACGGAAGTTGCCCCCCACACGTTCGGGACGAAAATTCCTCTATCTGGCCTTGAAGCCATAGTGTGGCAACAAGCCCAAAAGTCAAGCAATTAAGTGGCAACATGCCAAGGCAAAGGAAACAGAAAAATGCAACCATAGACTCCTATTTTGGGGGCATAGAGTGGGAAAAGGACTGTGAGGTCAGAAGTCCTGCTCCAAAAGCCCCAGGGGAAAACATGAGCGGGTTGCAGGCCATAGAGGACCTTAAGAAGGACTTAAAAATCAAATAAGAGAAGTGGAGGAAAAATTGGAAAGAGAAATGAGAAGGATGCAGGAAAAAGTATGAAATGAGGGTCAACAGCCTGACTGAGGAAAACAACACCTTAAAAAATAGAATAACTCAAATGGCAAAGGAGGCCCAAAAGGGCAATGAGGAGAAGAATGCCTTAAAAAGTCGAATTTGCCAGATGGAAAAGAATCTCAAAAGTTCACTGAGGAGATTCATTCCTTCAGAGTTAGACTGGAGCAAATGGAAGCTAATGACTTTATGAGAAATCAAGATGCTGTTAAGCAGATCCAAACAAATGAAAGATTAGAAGGCAATGTGAAATATCTCATGGGAAAAACCACTGACCTGGAAAATAGATCCAGGAGAGACAATTTAAAAATTATTGGACTACCTGAAAGCCATGATCAAAGAAAGAACCTAGAAATCACCCTTCAAGAAGTTCTCAAGGAAAATTGCCCTGATGTTTTAGATCCAGAGGGCAAAATAGAGGTTGAAAGAATCCACAGATCACCTCCTGAAAAAGATCCCAAAAGAAAACTCCCAGGAATATTATAGCCAGGTTCCAGAATCCCCAGATCAAGGAGAAAATACTACAAGCAGCCAGGAAGAAACAATTTCAATATTGTGGAAACACAATCAGAATAGCCCAGGACCTGGCAGCTTCTACACTGAGGGATTGAAGGGCATGGAATATGATATTCCAGAGGGCAAAAGAACTGGGAATGAACCTAAGGGTCACCTACCCAGCAAAACTGAGTATTTTGTTTCAGGGGAAAATATGGTCATTCAGTGGAATAGAGGACTTTCAAGCATTCTTGAGGAAAAAACCATAATTGAATAGAAAATTTGACATCCAGATGCAAGAAGCAAGAGATGCCTGAGAAGGTAATCAGGAAAAGAAATCAAAAGGAACTTATCAAAGTTGAACTATTTACATTCCTATATGGAAAAGCAATAACTGTGACTGATGATATCTTTCTCACTATGAAAATAATGGAAGAAGGGAGTGTGGTCATATGAATACATATGTGAATGTGTGTGTATATGGTTACAGTTATATATGGATAGAGGGCATAGGTTGAATTTGTTGGGAAGGGAGAATACTCAAGGGATGAAATTATGAGGTGAGAGAGGAAAGTGGCAAGAGGAGATGGGGAGAGACAGGGTAGGGTAAACCATCCCATGTAGAAGAAGCAAGGGGAAGTGGTTGCAAAGGAGGGGGAGAATAAGGAAGGCTAAAAAGGCAAAACCACATTCACATTGAATTTGGTTCAGGGAGAAAATGACATACATACTAAATGGGATATCTCAACCTGCAGCAGGATAGGGAGAAGGGGGATGAGAGGAGGGATGATGGATGGGAGGGCATCCTTGGGGGGAGGGGAGGTTGGAAGTACCCACTATAGAAGAGGGACAGGATTATGTAGGGAATGGACCAGGTGGGGGGTGGGATGAGTGGGAGGGAATTATAAGCAGCCTTGTACAATATATCTACTATGATAATGTTTTGCATAGCTAGACATGTACAACATATACTGAATTACTTATCTCCCAAGAGGGAATGGGTGACAAGGGAGGAAGGAAATGGATCTGAAATTCGAGGTCTTAACATTAAATGTTTCAAATATATATAAATACTATTATTAATACTCTTTTGCTTGTAATAGGGAGATAAGATGTGCAGGCATTGGGACACAAAGATTCACCTTCCTCTAATGGAAAAGTCGATGGGGGTATGGGAGAAGGTATGGGAGAGAGCAGATTGGAGGAAGTGATATCTTGTGGGACTACTATTCTGGGAGGTTGGGTAGGGGAATAATGGGGGGAAAATGACTGTAACTCAAAATCTGGTGGAAATGAATGATGTAAAACAGAAGTTAATAAAGCATTTGTTTAAAAAAAAATAAAAAAAATAATTGAGGAAACTGAGAAAAAAAAAAGAATGAATCAGACAAATTCAAAAGAATGAAAAAATAAAAGAAAATGTAAAATGCCTCATGGGAAAACAGATCCAGGAAAGACAATGTCAGAATCATTGGACTGCCTGAAAGCAATGATCAAAAGGAGCGCCTGGACAGCATCTTTCAAGAAATTATCCAAGAAAACTGCCCTGATGTCCTGGAACCAGAGAGCAAAACAGGCATTGATAAAATCTGCTGGTCACTTCTTGAAGGAGATGCTAAAATAAAAACTCCAAACAACATTATAGCCAAATTTCAGAACTATCAGGTCAAAGAAAAATACTGCAAGGGGCCAGAAAGAAACAATTCAAGTATTGGGAAGCCACAATCAGGATTACACAGGATTTAGCAGCTACAACATTAAAGGATTGGAGGTCATGGAGCCTGATACTCTGGAAGGCAAAGGAGCAAGGACTACAACCAAGAATCACCTAAGTATTGAAATTAAGCATACCACTTCAAGGGAAAAAATGGTCCTTCAATGAGATAGAAGGATTTCAAGCACCATAAGGAGAAGTCAAGAATTAAACAACAAAAAAAACTGATCTCCAATGTCAAGACCCAAGAGAAGCCTATGAAGGGAAAAAGGGGAAAGAAATCATAAGAGATTTGATGGAACTGAACTGTTTACATCCCTACATGGAATATGATACTTATAATTCTTAAAAATTGTACCACTGTGTGACCTCAGGCAAGTCACTTAACCCCAATTGCCCTCCAAAAAGCAATAAATAGACATTTATAAGGGGCCGCTAGGTTGTGCAATGAGTAGAGCACCAGTCCTGGAGTCAGGAGGACATGAGTTCAAATCTGACCTCAGACACTTAACACAAAAACTATCTCTGTGACCTTGGATAAGTCACTCAACCCCAATTGCTCCCCCAAATGTACCACTAATAGTAAAGCTAGAAAGAATATACATAGATAGAAAGTATGGGTATAAGGTGAATTTGAGGTAATAATATTTTTAAAAATAGTAAAGAGATGAGAAAGAGGAGTACAATGGGTGCAGAAGGAAGAGAGAAGTAGAATGAGGTTAATTATTTCACATGAAGAGGCACAAAAGGCCTATTACAGTGCAGGAAAAGATGGGAGGATGGGTGATGGGCATCACTTGAACCTTATTCTCATCAGTATTGGCTTGAAGATCATATACACAATCAGTTAAATATAGAAATCTCTCTTACCTGACAGGAAAGTAGGAAGGGAGGAGATTAAGTAAAGGTGGGATGGTTGGGGGGAGAGGACAGACAGAAGAGAGGGAACGCTGGGGGAGGTGGTAGACAGAAGCAAAATACTGGTGAGGAGGGAAAGGGTGAAAGAAGAGGGAGGAAAAAGAAGAGGAAAAATATGATGGAGGGAAATATACAGTAATTGCAATGTGAATGTGAATGGGATAAACTCTCCCATAAAATAGAAGTGGATAGCAGAGTGCATCAAAAACCAGAGTCCTACAAAATGTTGTTTACAAGAAACATACTTGATGTAGGGAGACACCTACAGAGTGAAGGTAAGGGTCTGAAACAGAATATATTATGCTTCAGCTAAAGTAAAAAAAAAGCAGGGTAGCAATCCTGATCTCAGACAAAGCAAAAACAAAAATAGACCTGATTAAAAAAGATAAGGAAGGGAACTACAACTTGCTAGAAAGGTACCACAGACAATGAAGTAATATCAATACTAAACACATATGTACCAAGTAGTATAGCATCCAAATTCTTTTATTTTTTTTAAAATCAAATGCTTTATTAACTTCTGGTTTACATCATTCATTTCCACCAGGTTTCAAGTTACAGATTTTCTCACTGTTTTTCCCCTACCCACTATCCCAAAATAGCGATCCCACTAGATATCCCCTCCTCCAATCTGCTCTCTCCCATTTCTTCTCCCATACCCCCTTCAACTTTCCAGTAGGGCAGGGTGGATCTCTATGCCCCAGTGCCTGTATATCTTATTTCCCAATTACATGTAAAATAATATTAATATTAGTATATACATATTTTAAAACTAAAAATTCCAGATTCATTCCCTTCCTCCCTTGTCACCCACCCTTACTGGGAAGATAAGCAATGCAGTATAGGTTGTACACGTGTAGCTATGCAAAACACTTCCATAGTGGATATATTGTAAAAGACTAACTACATTTCCCTCCCTCTTATCCCACCTCCCACTCATTCTATTCTCTACTTTGATCCTGCCCCTTTCCAAAAATGGGTGCTTCCAACTTCCCTCTCCCCAGCTTGCCCTCACTTTCATTATCCCCCCTCTCATCTTCCTTCCCCCTACTCTCCTGTAGGGTGAGATACCCTATTTAGTTTGTATTTCATTCCCTCCCTAAGCCAAATTCAATGAGAATAAGGTTGACCCATTCCTTTTTGCCTTCCTGTTCTTCCCCTCCCTTGTAACCATTTTCCCTTGCCTCTTCTATATGAGATAGTTTACCCCATTCTGTCTTTCCCCATCTTCTATCGTTATATTCCTCTCTCACCTCTTAATTTCACCTTTTAAGTGTCATCCCTTCCTATTAAATTGGTCCTGTGCCTTCTGTGTATACCTGTACACATATATACACATATTCACGTATGTATTCATATGCCCATATACCCTCTTATGTAGACATATATATATATACATTTCTATTCCCTTCAACTATTCTCATACTGAGAAAAGTTTCATCAGTTACAATAATTGTTTTTCCATGCAAATAGTTCAACTTTGATAAGTTCCTTATGATTTCTTTTCCCTGTTTACCTTCTCATGCTTCTCTTGCTTCTTGTATCTGAATGTCAAATTTTCTCTTCAACTCTGTTTTTTTCATCAAGAATGCTTGAAAGTGTGGGGGTGGAGCCAAGATGGCGGAGTAGAAACAGCACTTCCAAGGTGCTCTGCCCCCAGATTACCTCCAAACCATGTAAAAGGGGACTCTGAACAACTTCTGGAGCCCCAGCACCCACAGAACAACACAGAGAAGCTAACTTCCTGCTGAGGACAGCCCAGCAACCCTGCAGGGAGCGGCCAGCGCAGTGCTATGAGAGCAGGGAGCACAGCACACTGGGAACCGGCAGCACAGCACACTGGGAACCAACAGTGCAGTGCTCTGGGAGCTGAGCCCCAGCCTGAGTGAGCCCAGTTTTAGCCCTAGGGCGGCTGGGCCAGCAGCTGGCTGGAGGGACCCCAGAACACCAGCAGCTGTGGCAATTCCAGAATTATCAGCACAGATATGCCTAGGACAAAGTGAGAGGTTAGTGCCCTATGGACTTTAGGACCAATATTTGGGGAACGTGTTGGTTTCCTCCCCTGGGGGCAAAAAGCTGCTGAAGAAATGCGGCACAGAAGCCATTTTGCAGTGTCACTGGCAGCTGTAGCTCCTGGTCTGCGAACTGTATGGAGATCCAGCAATCAGTCTGGGGGCTAATCGCTCTTGCTTTAAACTGCCTGGATCTGGATTGTGGTCTGGGGTGGGGGTTTGGGGTGGGTATCCAGCTTGCCAGAGCGTGTGGAGGCTTTACAGAGGCCACCCAACCTGCGGAAGCTGTGAAGACCCCACGTTTGGGATGGAAGCTCTCCTGTCTGGTGGCAGAGTCCTACTGTGGCAACAAGCCTCAAAATCAAGTAATTAAGTGGCAACATGCCTAGGCAAAAGAAACAAAATAAACAGAAAAATTCAACATTGGACTCCTATTTTAGGGGCAAAGAGGATCAAAGCATGGAGGAGGACTGTGAGGTCAGAACTCCTGCATCAAAAGCCCCAAATGAAAATACAAGCTGGCTACAGGGCATAGAGGACCCTAAGAAGCAGATAAGAGAAGTGGGGGAAAAGTTGGGAAGAGAAATGAGAAAGATGCAAGAAAAGTATGAAATGACAATCAACAGCCTGACTGAGGAAAATAACACTTTAAAAAATAGACTAACTCAAATGGCAAAAGAGGCTCAGAAATGTTTCAAAAAGCCGAATTTGCCAGATGGAAAAAGAATCTCAAAAGCTCACTGAGGAGATTCATTCCTTCAGAGTTAGACTGGAGCAAATGGAAGCTAGTGACTTTATGAAAAACCAAGATGCTGTTAAGCAGATCCAAATAAATGAAAGAATAGAAGGCAATGTGAAATATCTCATGGGAAAAACCACTGACCTGGAAAATAGATCCAGGAGAGATAATTTTAAAATTATTGGTCTACCTGAAAGCCATGATCAAAGAAAGAACCTAGAAATCATCCTTAAAGAAATTCTCAAGGAAAATTGCCCTGATATTTTAGACCCAGAGGGGGAAATAGAGGTTGAAAGAATCCACTGATCACCTCCTGAGAAAGATCCCCAAAAGAAAACTCCTAGGATATTATAGCCAGAACTCCCAGATCAAGGAGAAAATACTACAAGCAGCCAAGAAGAAACAATTTCAATATTGTGGAAACACAATCAGAATAGCACTGGACCTGGCAGCTTCTACACTGAGGGATAGAAGGGCATGGAATATGATATTCCAGAGGGCAAAAGAGCTGGGATTGAAGCCAAGGGTCACCTACCCAGCAAAACTGAGTATCCTGTTTCAGGGGAAAATATGGTCATTCAGTGGAATAGAGGACTTTCAAGCATTCTTGAGGAAAAAAACAGAGCTTAATAGAAAATTTGACATTCAGACACAAGAAGCAAGAGATGCTTGAGAAGGTAATCAAGGAAAAGAAATCAAAAGAAACTTATCAAAGTTGAACTACTTACATTCCTACATGGAAAAACAATATCTGTGTCTGATGAAACCTTCCTCATTATGAAAATAATTGAAGAAGAGTATATGGGCATATGTTTACAGGTATACATGGATAGAGGGCACAGGTTGAATTTGATGGGAAGGGATGATACTTAAGGGATGAAGTTAAGAGGTAAAAGAGGAAAGTGGCAAGAAGAGATGGGGAGAGACAGGGTAGGGCAAACTATCTCATGTAGAAGAGGCAAGGGGAAGTAGTTGCAGGGGAGGGGAAGAACAGGAAGGCAAAAAGGCAAAATCATATTCTCATTGAAGTTGGCTCAAGGAGAGAATCACATACATACTAAATGGGATATCTCACCCTGCAGGAGAGTAGGGGAAAGGGGCATGAGAGGGGGGATGATGGAGGGGAGGGCATTTTAGGGGGAGGGGAGGTTGGAAGTACCCACTTTCGAAGAGGGACAGGATCAAAGTAGGGAATGGACCAAGTGGGAGGTGAGATGGGTGGGAGGGAAATAAAAGCAGTCTTTTGCAATATATCTACTATGGTAATGTTTTGCATAGCTATACATGTACAACACATACTGAATTGCTTATCTTCTCAGAGGGAGTGGGTGACAAGGGAGGAAGGAAATGGATCTGAAAATCGAGGCTTTAAAATTAAATGTTTCATAAGATGTCTAGGCATTGGGGCTCAGAGATTCACCTTGCCCTAATGGTAAAGTCGAAGTGGGTGTGGGAGAAGATATGGGAGAGAGCAGATTAGATGAGGGGATATCTAGTGGGACTGCTATTCTAGGGTGGTGGGTAGGGAAAAAATTATAACTCAAAATCTGGTGGAAATGAATGATGTAAACCAGAAGTATAAAGCATTTGTAAAAACAAATAAATAAATAAGTGTGATACTGAGCATTAAATATATATATATATATATAAACAAAAAAATAAAAATAAATAAATAAAATGTTAGTTGAATTGAAGAAAGTCTTCTATTCCATTGAATGACCATTTTCCCCCTGAAACATGATACTCAGTTTTGCTGGGTAGGTGATTCTTCGTTTTAATCCCAGCTCCATTGCCCTCTAGAATATCATATTCCAGGTCCTTTCATCCCTCAGTGTAGAAGCTGCCAGATCCCTTGCTATCTTGATTGTGTTTCCACAATATTGAAATTGTTTCTTCCTGGATGCTTGTAATATTTTCTCCTTGATCTGGGAATTCTGGAACCTCGCTATACTATTCCTAGGAGATTTCTTTTGGAGATCTTTTTCAGGAGGTGATCAGTGGATTCTTTCAACCTCTATTTTGCCCTCTGTTTCTAAAACATCAGGGCTTTTTTCCTTGGGAATTTCTTGAAGGATGATTTCTAGGTTCTTTCTTTGATCATGGCTTTCAGGTAGACCAATAATTTTAAAATTATCTCTCCTGGATCTATTTTCCAGGTCAGTGGTTTTCCCAATGAGATATTTCACATTGCCTTCTATTTTTTCATTTGTTTGGATCTGTTTAATAGTATCTTGATTTCTCATAAAGTTGCTAGCTTCCATTTGCTCCAATCTAATTCTGAAGGAATGATTCTCTTCAGTGAGCTTTTGAGATTCATTTTCCATCTGGTAAATTTGGCTTTTTAAGGCACTCTTCTCCTCATTGCCTTTTTGAGCCTCTTTTGCCATTTGAGTTAGTCTGTTTTAAGGTGTTATTTTTTTCAGTCTGGTTGTTGACTCTCATTTCATAATTTTCTTGCATCATTGTCATTTCTCTTCCCAATTTTTCCTCCACTTCTCTTATTTGGTTTTCAAAATCCTTCTTAAGGTCCTCTATGGCCTATAACCAGCTCCTATTTTTCTTGGAAGCTTTTGGTGCTTGAGTTCTGACTTCACTGTCTTCCTCCTGTTCCATGCTTTGATCCTTTTTGTCCCCAAAATGGGAGTGTAAAGCTGGGTTGCTCTCTTTGTTTTGCTTCCTTTGCCTGGTCATGTTGCCATTCAATTACTTGACTTTTGGGCTTTTTGCCACAGTAGGACTCTGCTACCAGACAGGGGAGCTTCCATCCCAAACGCTGGGGTTTTCTCAGCTGCTGAAGGTATTAATTGAGTGCCCTCTCTGAAGCCTCCACACACTGTGGCAAGCTGGTCACACACCTCAGGACCTCTACCCTAGAACACAATCCAGATCCAAGCAGGTTAAAGCAAGAGAGATTACCCCCTCAGACTGGTTGCTTGGTCCCCATATAGTCTGTAGGCCAGGAGCTGAAGCTGCCACATGGTGGCAATTGCATGGCCACAGCACCTCAGCTGCTTCTTGCCTCGGGGGCAAAGGCCAACCACACTCCCAACTACTGGATCCCAAAGTCCACACTGCATTGACCTCTCACTTTGTCCTTAGCATCTTTGTGTTGATAATTCTGGAAACCACCACAGCTGCTGGTGATCTGAAGTCCCTCCAGCTGGCTGCTGGTGAGGCCACCGTGGGACTAAAATCTCCAGCTCACAGGAGGCTGTGGTCAGCTCCCAGAGCTCTGTGCTGGCTGCTTGCTTCCAGCCTGCTGGCTATCCTCAGCAGGACGTTAGCTTCTCTGTGTCATTTTGTGGGTTCTGTAGCTCTAAAGTTTGTTCAGAGTCACCTTTTACATGAATTGGAGGAAGTGGAACCCAGAGCCCCATGGAAGTCATGTTTCTACTACACCATCTTGACTCTGCCCCCTAGCATCCAAATTCTTAAAGGAAAAGTTAGGTGAGTTATAGGAAAAATTATCAACAGCAAAACTATACTAGTGGGGAAGTTCAACTGTTTCCTCTTAGAACTCAATAAATCTAACAAAAAAAAATAAGCAAGAAGGAAACTAAGGAGATGAATAGAATATCAGAAAAGTTAGATTTGACAGACCTTTAGAGAAAACAGAAAGGAATATACCTTTTTCTCAGCAGCATATGGCACCTACACAAATATTGGCAATATATTAGGGCATTAAAAACCTCAAAATCAAACGTAGAAAGGCAGAAATATTAAATGTCTCCTTTTTGCTCTCCAAAGGGTCCCAAAGGGCAATCAAACTGTTCATACCTTTTGATCCAGCAATACCACTACTAAGTCTGTATCATAAAGAGATAATAAAAAGAGAAAAGGACTTACATGTGCAAAAAGATTTATAATTGTGTTTTTCATGGTGGAAAATATTTTAAATTGAGGGGATATGAATTGATGGTATATGAATGTGATGGAATATTATTGTGTAATAAGAAATGATGAATAGGCAGATTTCAGAAAATCCTAAAAGACTTGTATGAACTGATGCAAAGTGAAATGAGAAGAACCAAGAAAACATTGTGCACAGTATTAGAAATATTGTGTGATGATCAACTATGAATGACTCTGCTCTTCTAAGCAACACAATGATCCAGGACAAGTATAAAGGACTCGTGAAGGAAATGCTATCCACCTCCAGATAGAGAACTGATGGACTCTGAATACAAATTGAAGCATACCTTTTTCACTTACTTTATTCTTCTTCATGGGTTTTTTTCCTTTTGATATGTTTCTTCTTTCACAACTATGACTAATATGGAAATATGTTATACATGATAGCACATTATAACCTATATAAAATTGCCTATCGTTTTAGGAAGGGGGAGGGGAGCTTCCCTCTCAAAATCTTATAAATATAAATTTTAAAATTGACATGATATGTAATTAGGGAAAAAATAAAATAATGTTAAAAAATAAAGACAATGGACCAGATTTGTTAGTTTCTAAAGATTGGAAGAAAGTCAGCCAGTAGCCACAGGAGCCAAGTCAAGGAGGGAACCATCCCTGAGTAGTGACATGCTTGACTCAAATCAGCAGTGAATTAACTTGACATCTTGGACAATGTACCTTATGAGCAAGGGAGCTACTGATCCATTATGCCAAAATCACAACTGAGCAGGAGATTGAGAAAGGGAGAGGAAGGAAGGAAATGCTTTATAGAAAACTCTTTCAGTTTTAGCCCACTCTCTTAGCACTGAGCAGGTATGCAGAGGAGAGAGTATACCCTGGTTTTATTTTGGGGGAAAGGACAAGGGAAAGATATTTTTTGTAATTTTGTCATTGCTATAATTCTCATGTTAAAATTAGTTGATATTAATTGGTGATGACATTGAGGAGATAGTTATTGATTAATTGATATTGGGTCAATAATCAATGGTTAAGGTTAAAGCTAAAATTAGTTGATATTAATTGGTTAAATGACATTGAGGAAATAGTTATTGATTAATTGATATTGGGTCAATAATCAATGCTTAAGGGGTGGCTAGGTGGCACAGTGAATAGAGCACTGGCTCTGGAGTCAGGAATACCTGAGTGCAAATCCAACCTCAGACACTTAACACAAAAACTAGCCATGTGACCTTGGGCAAGTCACTTAACCCCAATTGCCCTCCAAAAAGCAAAAAAAAAAAAAATCAATGGTTAAATGATTTTGGAGAAATATTAATTGGTTATAATATGGGGCGACCACTAAATAGATTTTGACTATAGTACTAGAAAAGATACCTTTAAACTTTTCATCGTTATCCTTAAAATTCTGAGGCGTGCAATAGCTTTGCTTTTGGGACCCAACTTGTTAGTCCAAGTATGGGTTGGGGGAATGAATCCCTGAGTATATAAATTATGCATAGATTGCTAAAGATAGAAGGAACTACAGCAGTCCTAGGGATTTTTAACCTGGGATCCATGCACTTGAATTTTTTTTTCAAAATTGATTAATTGCATTTCCATGTAATTTGTGTCCTCCATAATATTATGTATTTTGTTTTATGCACTAAAAAAAAAAACAACATTTTCTAAGGAGTCCAGAGATTGTCATTGTGGTCCATGGCAAAAAAAAAATTAAGAAATCCTAATCTAGTCCAATGGACTCAACTTTAGGCATGCTGCTGCTCTTGGCTGGATTTCAATACATTTTATCTAACCTTGATGTGGTAGTGGAAATCCTTTTGCGTTGTCATTGTGGTAATTAGCAGTTGGAGCTAAAATGACTGGTAATAGAGTAAAACAGAATCCTTGTAACCAAAATGCATATTCAAGCGAAAATTCCCACCTTGGTCATGTACAAAAATTATATCTCATTCTTTACTCTAAGTCTTTCATCTATCTGTCAGGTGATGAATAGCATGTTTCATTAATGGCATTCTGGAATAATGGTTGGTCATTATATCTATCAGAGTTCTTTCTGAGCTTTACCTGATCAGAGAGATCAGGTCTTTCAAAGTTGTCAGCAAAGCTATTTACTTATCACTTTAACCCACACGAAGTGACCACCGCAGCTGTGCCCCTACTCACTGACAGTATCTCTATGTCTGTAGTAATACCTTATTGATGAAGCATGCTACTAGAATTCTATTTTACTCTGAAGTGCCACCTCACACCTATCAGAATGGCTGATATAACAAAAAGCACCCACTTTTGAAAAGGGACAGGACCAAAGTGGGGAGTGGACCAGTTAGGAGGTGGGATAGGAGGGAGGGAAATATAGTCAGTCTTTTACAATACATCCACTATGGTAGTGTTTTGCATAGCTACACATATATAGTATATACTGAGCTGCTTATCTTTTTAAAATCAATTTTTTAAAAAATATATATAAATACTATGATTAATACTATTTTGCATATAATTGGGAGATAAGATGTGCAAGCATTTGGGCAAGAGGATTCACCTTGTTCTACTGGAAAAGTCAGAGGGGGTATGGGAGAAGAGATGGGAGAGAGCAGATTGGATGAGGGGATATCCTGTGGGACTGCTATTCTGGGGTGGTGGGTAGAGGAAAAATGTGGAAAAAATTGTAACTCAAAATCTGATAGAAATGAATGATGAAAACCAGAAGTCAATAAAGCATTTGAGAAAAAAGATTAATTTGAAAATATGTTTTGCATGATTGTACATGTATAACCTATGTCAATTTGCTTACTATATCAGAGAGAGGGGAAGGGAAGGAAGGAGAGAATTTGGAACTCAAATTAAAAAAAATGAATATTCAAAATTGCTTTTACTTGTAATTGGGAAGAGAAAAAATATTATTCAAAAATGATTTTATTTCTTTTTTCAGTAAGGGAGGGTGGGGAGATGAAAGGAGTGAAAATTGATTTTGTTAATTGAAAAAAATGAAATAAAATTTAAAAATACCTGTGTTATTTGACTTCAATCTACCCTCCACACAGCCACCAAAGTAATTTTCCTAAAGTACAAATCTGACCATATCCTCCTCCTCCTTCTCAACTGACTCCATTGGCTCCCTTTAAACATGTAGGATCAAATATAAATTCCTCTGGCTGTTAAAACTCTTCACAACCTAGCCTTTCTCACTTTCCAGTTTTCTTACATGTATAGTCTTAGCCATACTGGCTCCTCAGTCCATCTTCTATCACCATGTCCTTGCAAGGGCTGTCCCCCATGTCTGGAATTCTCTTTCTTGGTATCTTAGCTTCTTAGGATTGTAAGTTTTCTTCAAAGCTAATCTTGGGCACCTTCTTCTACATGCAGCCTTTCTTAATTTCCATAGATGCTAGTGACACCCCCAAAACTACTTTGTATTCATTGGCTATGCATGTATTTTTCTCTATATGTACATACATACATGTTTTCTTTCCTACTAGAATGCAGACAAGAATTATTTGATTTTTGTCTTTGTATTTCTGATACTACAAGTCCTGACACCTAGTAGGTAAGTGCTTAATAAGCAATGGGTGATTAACTTTCGTTCTCCTTTTAGAACAGGAATCCAAGGCAAGTGAGTTTCAAAATGCAATATTTCACTTTGCAATTTTGTTAGATCAATTTTGTATGAACATGGCAGGATATTACAATTTCTAAGGTCCCTTTCCAGCTCTAGTCTATACAAATAATACTGAGAGCCATATGCAGAATATGTTACAATGCAGTTATAGCACAGGCCACTAGGGGGAACTATTATCTAATACTCAGACTGAGTATCTGAGAAAAGGTAATATTGGGTCATCAACCAGTCTTGACTTTTGTCTTGCCACTGGACTCCAATGACTCTGGAGCAGAGTGAGGCTGACACCTTTACTCCACTCTGCCTCACTTAAATCCAATTTACTCATAAGTCAAGATGTCACCCTTGTGATGTCATTAGACCTCTTCCAGAAAGAAGGAAGGATGAACAATAATATTGGGAAAACTCAGATTTTACTTTGAAAATATTTGTTAAACTCTCACTTTGGGTTTGAGCTCCAGTGACAATCTTTGTAAGACAATATAGATGTAGCTTTTTAAACTTTCGTGCATCAAGGTTTCAAAAAAAGAAAGTATTCTTAATAGTATGATTTTTATGACCTTATTATGTTGCTTTCTGAAATAGGTAAGATGACTCTGTTTCCAGAAAACAAATTAGGAAAAGATAAGTTCTAGTAATCAAACTATAAAACACAGACTCAGGCTTACAAGACATAGGCTAGGCTTCAGACCATTTTTATAGCAACTTCTTCCTCTGAATCTCTATGACATTCAGAGACATCTATTAGAAGCCTCCTTGGTCCTTATTTTCTTTTCCTCTTCCTCCAAATAAGTGAAATTTCTTTGCACCAAAGAACACTGGATAGTCCCTCTTCTCATATGTAAAACAATCTTCTAGACCCTGAGGAATTTGACAACATAATTCATCCTTTGGGAGGCATCTGTGCCTTTCTTAAGAGGAAATATAAGGACACATACCTGAAATGTTCTGTGAATTCAATTATCCAACAAACCAAAGGAAAAGTCAAGGAGTGTCTGGAAAAATTTGCAGTTTAGTTTTATTGTTTTAGCTGTGGTGTGTTTGTGTGTGTGTGTATTGGTCCATTTTTTGTTTGTTTGTTTATGCTTCATTTCCATACTTAGGTGTCTCTAAGATTCAACTTTGAGTCTTTCCAGAGGTGTTTATAGTAAGTTTCAATTTTTTACCCAAATGAGTTACTTTTTTTGAGTCAATGAGAAAGTAAGTGAAAGTACCTATTTTGAATTTTATTACATGATGTTTTTCATAAGCCACAAAATAATTTTGAACATTGGGTAAGGTCTTAGTAAAGAAAGGTATCGCAGGGAAAAGTAGTTGGCCTTTCTTAGCCTCTGAGATGAGCAGCAAGCGAAGTAGAATTTTTTGCTGTTTTTCTGTGTGTATTATTCGGTTTCCCAGCCTCAGTCTTACATGCCTCTGTGCTGAGCCAATCAGACATATGCAAGTGTGCTCTAACCAATCAGATACATACATGTGGGCTCTAGCCAATCATATGCTGAGTAGAACTGTATATAAAGAGAGCTGGTGTTGAGAAAGCAGGCATTAAGGAGCCAGCATTGAGAGAGCTTACATGGTGCTCAGAGAGAGAAGCAGCTTGAGTGGGTAGAGAGACCTCCGAGAGCTGGGAGGAGACCTCTGATGGTAGAGACTTGTTGGAGTCTCTGAACTTTAAAAGTGAATAGAACTATAGGCAGAGACCTGCCCACAGGAAGGAGGCTTAACTTAAGCCCCTTCTGAGAGCTATTAAAGTGGACTGAACTGTTAATACGGAGCCTCTGGACTTTGGAGGTGAATTGAGATGACAGTGCCAGTGGTGTGTATCAGTATAGTATTGTTATTGCCCTATTAAGCTTTATTTTTCCAGAGGCAAAAGCTGCAAGCAGCAGTCCCAGAAGCTTGCTGTTGGGTGGGGGAGCAGGGGGAGCTTGGAGTGGAGCAGCCCCCATGAACTGAGACATGGAGCGGGAAGAAAGAGCTGCCTACATGTGAATCTAGGTGACAGTTGGGAACAGTCAGTTCACAGAGGAAGAGCCATGGGACTTGGAAGTCAGCCTCAAGTTAAGATGAAAGAGGACTTCACCTGGACACTTGGTATTGATTAAAGAGATTGTTTTTACAGTGACCTGGTGTGGATGGTGTGTTTTCTGCTACTCCTTAAGGATATATCATGCTAGGTAAGACCCTTGCCTGGGACCAGGAGATTTTGCGGATGAAATGATATATGCTGTGTAGTGTGATGTTCTTACTGTGACCTAGGGATATATGGTATGGTATTTTGTGCTACTTTTTAAGGATGTGTTGTGCTCGGGAAGACCCTAACCTGGGACCCCAATTTTAGGAATGCAATGATATATATGCTGCATAATGTGTTGTGCTAGGGAAGACCCTATCCTGGGACCCCCTGATTGTGTAAACAAGTATTTTGGGGAATGGTACTGAATGTAATGATATATGCTATGTGCCATATGACATACTGAGTGTTATGATGTATATATATATAAAATACATTTTGCTTAAAGATGTTGCTATTAATGTTATGCTTTACTTTACTGAACAATGTTTAGTTCTTTTTACTATGTGATTAGACCCTTAAAATTATTCACAGCAGCAGTCCTCAGGTGCACTGCCATGATTAGAGTTGGAGACCCAGTCACCATCACCATTATCATTGACATTTAGCTAGCATAAAAGGCTTTCAAAAGGTTTGGTATACATTATCTCATTTTTTTTTAAAGCAATTGGGGTTAAGTAACTTGCTCAAGGTTACACGGCTAGTCATTGTTTATGCGTGGGTGCTCATTTTCTGAGGCCGGATCTGATCTCGGGTCATCCCAACTCCGAGGCCGGCGGCGCTCTTACTCACTGCGCCACCTAGCCGCCCCTTTAGGGCAATTGGGGTTAAGTAACTTGCCCAAGGTGACACGGCTAGGTTTTTGTTTGTGCGGATTAAGTGTCGGAGGCCTGCTCCGAACTCAGGTCCTTCTGATTCCAGGGCCAGTGCTCTATGCACTGCGCCACCTAGCCGCCCTACATTATCTCATTTAATCCTCATAACTAAGTACTATTGTGTGGTGTTATCTTATATCCTGCCACTTTGCATTGGGTAGCTCCATGGTGCAATTGATAGAATGCTGAATTTTGGGTCAGGAAGGTGGTTTCCAGCTGTGTGACTCTGGGCAAATCACTTAACTTCTGTCTGCCTCAGTTTTCTTGACTGTGGGTATAATGAAGTATCTGCCTTGTAAGATTGTTGTGAGGATGAAATGAGACAATATTTATAGAGTTTTGCATAGTAACAAGCACTTAATAAATGCTTGTTTCCTTCCTTTCATTTAATTTTTAGTTGAAACTCTAGGGTTCCTTAAGTAGATCATTATAGCTGCAATAAGAGTGATAACTTTCCCTTTTTGCTTATGTTTATTCCCTCAACTTCTTTTCCTTATCTAATTGTATAGCAAGCATCTCTAGAACTGTATCAAATAAACAGAGGCACCATAGTATGGTTAATAGAGAACCAGGAAGACTTTGGTTGTCTTGCCTTTGACACATCCTGGCTGTGTGACCTTAGACAAGTCACTTAATCTTAGTGCTCTAGCACCTCTATAAGACTACATAATGCAGAGAAGATATTGATCTACATTGATAGAGGGAATTATCTTATGGGAATTCTTTTTAGTATCAAAATCATAGGACTAGTCCCTATCAAATAGTCATGGCAAGAGGCACCTCAGTGGCCCAGTGGACAGGACCTGAAGTCAGGAAGAGGTGAATTAAAATCCAGCCTGAGCTCCTCTCTGTGTGACCAAGGACAAGTCACTCAACCTCTGTTGATCTCAATTTTCTCAACTGTAAAATCCAGATAGTAACTCCCGGGGTTGTTGCTGTGTGGAACCAATGAGATACAATTTGTGAAGCCCTTCATACAGTGCCTAGTACACAAAAGGCGCTGTTTAGAAATGGTGGTTGTTGCCCTAGAGTCAGAAGGACCTGAGTTCGGATCCAGCCTCAGACACTTAATGCACACACAAACAAAAAAACCTAGCCGTGTGACCTTGGGCAAGTTACTTAACCCCAATTGCCCACAAAAAAAAAAAAAGCAGAAATGGTGGTTGTCGTTATTACAGACATCCTTATTATAAGGCTTTCTTGGTTAACTGTTACTTGTTCACACAAAAAAACTCCTCCTTCTGCTGATCACTCTCATTCAGTAAAATTTTGTCCTGGGGGCCCAACAACCCAATACTGTCAGAATAGGTGGTAGGTTCTTGTTTTTAGCCAACGCATTCCATTGGCTGCAGGTGCCCAAGTTTTTCTAGAATTTACTTCCCTTATTTACTGGGGTCAGTAACTGGCAAAGTGGATAGAGTGCTGGTCCAGGAATCAGGAAGACCTGAGTTCAAATTCGACTTCAAACATTTACTAGCTATGTGATCCTTGGCAAGTCACTTAACCCCTGCATGCCTTAGTTTCCCCCCTCTGCAAAATGGGGATAAACCCGCCCATGGTGGTTATGTGGATCAAATGAGATAGTAATTAGAAAGTGCTTGGAACAGTGTCTGGACTATAGTAAGTGCCATGTAAATGTTAACTATTACTGTTATTTCTCAACCCATATCTCTGGGATATTTTGCTCATTTGCTCTGAATATAAACAAGTCCTTAAACAGATTGTGCACCATCATCCTCTCTTAGAAGCAGCTTCAAGCCTTTCACCCCCCTCTCTCTGTTCAGTCGTTTTTCTTTTCTTAGAGAAATACCATTTTTATTTCAGTAAACTGGCACAAATGTTGACATACACGACTCTCTCCACAAACAAAACTTCGTGAAAAATTAGTACTTGTAAAATATGCCTCAAGATAGATGATTCTAGAGACAAATCTTTTAGTCCAGAAATAAAACCTGAGTATCTTTTTCCTGCCTCCTTTATATCTCCATGGCAGATAACTTGGAAGAGCTCACTTTAATGTAATGAGGAATAACTCCAACCTGAAATGTTTTCTTATCTAAACAATATAACTTAAGCCTCAAACTCTTATATCCTTGGCCTTAAATGAATTCTTTTACAAATACTTATCACAATATTTCAGATACATAAATATCTCTTCTCTCAAAACTGGATCACCTATCTTTTGACACTTGGCTAATCAGATATTTTGGACTTACTCAAGGGGCTCTTAAAGGGAAAAACCAAAATAGCAAAATCCTCTTCATCTCATTATAGGACACGGGAGCCATTTTTCTCTCTCTAAGAGATAGTAATTTCTTTGGCAATCTCTCATTAGAAGAGGATGCTATCTTCTATGATTGTCTTATTGTTCAGTTGTTTTTAATTGTGTCTGACTCTTGTTACCCCATTTGGGGATTTCTTGGTGAAGATACTAGGGTGGTTTGCCATTTCTTTTTCCAGATGAGGAAACGGAGGCAAACAGGGTTAAGTGACTTGTCCAAGGTCACACAGCTACAAAGGGTCTGAGGTCAGATTTGAACTCAGGAAGATGAGTTTTCCTGACTCCAGGCCCAGAACTCAATCCACTCCACTACTATATTCATAGAAGACTGAAAATTTTAGAGCTAGAAAGGATGCTATAAATTATGTAGTCTACCTTTGCACTCAAACCCATGAGAAATATGAAGGCCAGAGAGGATGAAGTGGTTTACTCTAGGCCACACAGAGCATTAGCAACAGAATTATAAGAAATTCAGGGCCTAGGTCTATGAGTTTTTTAGCTTTTAGTTTTTAGACCTACCTATTCTCTGTCCTATTACCCTGGACTGGCCTTTGGAATACTTCCTCTCTGGAGGTTAACTAGCCCCAGATCCTGAGGTCTGAGAGGCGATAATAGCCTCCTCACTGCAATGTTCTACAGTGTTCTCCCTTCCAGACTCATTTTTCTCTTACAGTTCAAATCTCACACTCCCCGGTGATGCTAACAGATTTTGTTTCTGATCCTCATTCCCACATCACGGATAAGGTGGTGCCAGCGTAAACCGGTCCTTGGCCCTTCCCCTTGCTCCACTTATAACAGTAATATTTAGTTAGCCCTTTTAGGTTTGCAAAGTCACAATGATCTCACCTGACTCTTGCAACAACCCTGGGAGGTAAGTGCTATTATCATCTCTATTTGGCAGATGAGGAAGTTGAAGCAGACAGAGTTAACGTTAAGTGATTTGCCCAGGGTCACACAGTAAATGTCTAAATCCACATTTGAACTTAAGTCTTCCTGACTTCCAGGTCCAGCGCTCTAGCCATTGCCCCACCTAGCTCTACTGTCTCCTACCCTCTCAGACAGCTGAAGAATCTCGCATCTTTTGTTTCCTAGACGCTAGGTTTCACAATAGTGGAACCTCATTAATTCTTGGTACATTGTACATAACAGACCACGCCTCCCCCTTCCCTCACAACAAAGGCAGGATCTGAGTTATCGTAGCGTTAACTGTGGTGTAGAGAACATAGGATGTGGTTAGCAACCACTCTGAAGTGACATGTTAAGTAGTCCTTTATTCCCTTCTTTCCTAAATGGAAGAAGCAGCTACAAGCCCACGTGGCCAGATCCACCAGCCATGCCAAATGGATGCACTAAAGATATATCCAATCTCCTTTGGGTCCTCACAGTTGTACAGTGATTTAAAAAATCATCCTTGATTGACTGTTACTCCCCTCATCTACTGTGCCAAGCCTGTTCTCCTTTCAGCCCCCTCTCCTTCCCCCACCACTTCCTCCTCTCTTGCAACTGATAAAAATGAGTGATAACTGCAAATAGATTCTTTGGCAACTTAGATCACAAAGGTATAGGGCACTTACAACAGTGCCTGGTAACATAACATTTATATATAGCACTTACTAAGGACCATGCACTATGCTATGGACTTTACAATTATCTCATTTGATCCTCACAACCCAGGGAGGTAGGTGCTATTTATTATCCCCATTTTAAAGTTGAGGAAACTGAGGCAGCTGAAGATTAAGTGACCTGTCCAGGGTCACACAGCTTGTAAGTGTTTGAGGCTGGATCTGAATTCAAGTCTTCCTGACTCCCAGTCCAGGTGCCTCTACTAAGTACTTAATAAATAAATGTTGACTGCTTAAGTATATTATGAAAACCCACAGTCCTGGAAAAACTTTGCTTCCATTTTTGTACATCTGACAGATTTCTGTGTGAAAGTTTACATAACAATAAGTTTCCCAAACAATTACCATTTTTGTAAGACAATTCATCTAAATTTTCCTTTTACAAAGTAGGTAAAATGTGGGTCCTTTTCATATTGGTTGGGAAGTGGCTTTTAAAGAGTCAATCATTTCCTTTTTTAGCCCAATATCCACCAAAAGTTCTAGAGGCCATTCAGAGTCTTACTTAAAAGAGTCACACAACATTATGCAAATTCCATTCTTTTATTTATTTTGGTACCACAAACTTATCTGTCATTTACAACCT
Organism: Gymnobelideus leadbeateri; assembly: GCA_011680675.1. Lineage (NCBI taxonomy): Eukaryota > Metazoa > Chordata > Mammalia > Diprotodontia > Petauridae > Gymnobelideus > Gymnobelideus leadbeateri. The sequence goes on along the minus strand of WOXC01007944.1, from coordinate 436,747 downwards.
GATTAGCACAAGCCAGTTGCAAAAGAAAATGAGAACTGTTAATCCTCTACATTATACCTATGGATAGAGCAGAGATTCAAATATTTATACATAAACAGCTTTACCAGGAGCAGCTTCACTGTAATTTCTTTTAAAATTAGCATTATGACTTAAATAGTTATGCTTGTATTAAGATTTGCATAATCTATAATACATTGTCATTTTTAGAAGCAATTATGAATTTTAACTATATTTTTTAAAAAATCCCCACAACGAACTAGTGACAACTAACAATTATCTTAAATTTAAATTATTTACAATTGAACATTTAGGGTCCTGATTCACAAACTTTTAGTGCATTCCATGATTTCCTTTGAAGTTTTCTTTAGAAAGTAAGCAGTGCATAGTATGTTTCCCCAGCTAAAATGTGGGGCAAATGGCTTTTAGAAGACAAAGCTTTGTTTACATGCTTACTGGAAAATGGGGTTAATTAGAATTGGGGGAGGGAAGAGACAAGAGTCAAGAAATCCAGTGACAAATGATGAATTCTAGGTCTTCAGTGGGATCGTATACTTTATTTGATTGGCAAATCTACAGAAAGAACAACTGAAGGTGGGCACTCAGAACAAAAAAATCCAAGCCCTTTCAGGTCCAGAATTATTTGGCAGCCCCAACTTCAAATTCTAGTCTTAGTAGTATTTACAGAAAAAGGAATTTTAAGAGTTTAAGGGGTGGCTAGGTGGCACAGTGAATAGAGCACCAGCCCTGGAGTCAGGAGGATCTCAGTTCAAATTCGGTCTCAGATGCTTGACAGGTTATTGGCTGTGTGACTTTGAGCAAGTCACTTAACCCCAACTGCCTTCCAAAAAGCAAAAAAAAAAAAAAAAGTTTAAGGATAATTTTTAAAGGAAGTTTTATTACCTAGAAAAAAAAAGTTGATACTCTTTTGTCTATGTAATTTCAATCTTAAAAAAAAAAAAGTGGATGAGTTCCTTTATAAATACCATTAGACCACAGCAGGATTTTATTTAGTCCTACAAGTTTGGGTCAAGGGTGACCACCTGGCTTAACTATTCCCTTTAAAAAGAAGCACAGTACATAAGGTGCTAGAAAGCAAAGACTACAAAGTAAAAATCTTTTGGATTTATAAAAATGATTTAATGTGCCCAGCTGATTCAAAACCAATCAAGAAGGGGAAGTCTGGGCTCTGTTAAAGTGACAATAAGGGAAATTTCGGTGAATCAGGTCCTAAAGATGAAATCTGTTTCTCTCTTTCTCTGTCTCTCTTTTGAAAACAAGGTAGATTCTTTAGAACAACAACAAAATGTACAGTAAACATTTCAACCTCTGGAATGCATGTATAATGTATGGATACCAGTACATTTACAAAACTGTTTTGGACAGCAGCTCCTCCCAGAGTAAGGATTTTCTTTGAAAAAAAAAAAAATGTACAAGCCAGTTCACAAAGACTTTAGATATAATGTTATTAAAATACATTGTTGATCATAAAAATATTTCACTATGTACACATATACTATATAAACTCTATATCCATTTGGGAAGCCTTTAAGTGAATTTCAGGTTCACTGGCCCATCTGAGAGCACAGTACCATTATTTTGGTCTTCACACCATGCCAAGGGTCATGGTCTTGCAGCTAATTCTCAAATAACATAACTCAGATGTTCTACTTTATTAGTGAGGGGATGGGTTGGGGTGGGGCGAGGACAGGCAGAAAATACCTAACTGGAAGAGCCAGTTTTATTTCCACTGTATTTTGATTTCTTAAATCCTGAGCCAAGCAACTCTGGGCATTCACTTAATTCATTTGCAATCTTGTTACATTCCAAAAGAAGGCTATAATTGATTTCATCAGTGATGACACTGTCTTGCTTGTAGTCGGGATGCTTTGCAACAAACTCCCTCATCCATCGAGCAGCTGTCATCAGTTCTCCTAGAAAAAATTATAAAATAAAGAAGAATTACACAGAAAAGGGTCATTTAGAGCCTATTAAATCTAAGCATCAACAATTACTTTAAAATAGTGGGAGACATAGGAATCTGATGCAGATAAGCAGAACCAGGAAGAAAGAACAACATAGACAATAACTATAATAAAGTAAAGGAAAACTTTAGATATGTTGTAAAAATAATCTTGGTCTAGAACACACTGAAACACAATCTTACCCAAACAAGGTAGGGGACTTTGGTTGTGGAATGTGATATATGCTGTCAGACTTATTCTCCATGTAGATTGGCTTTGGTTAAATGGTTTCCTTTAAAATAAGGGAGCAATGGGGAAAGCAATATTGTATAATGGCATATGTACCAGCACTGGTGTCAGGGGATCTGAGTTCAAGTCCTGCCTTTGCCATCTTACTATATGTGGGATCTCAGGCAAATTCGTACTTACCCTCCTGGGCTTTAGTCCATAACAGTTTATATAAAATAAGTTAGATGGCCCCCAAGGTCCCTTCTAGCTCTAAATGTATGACTGTATGAAGTGGGAAAAATTGACTTAGGGGATAAACTGTGTCATAAAAACAAAAAGCATCAAAATAATTTTTTGTTTTTTAAAAAGGGAGTACTAAGTTGGATGCTGATACCCATCCATCCCTTCCTTTGCCAGAAGCGTTTTAGACACCCGCACTAATAACCTTGGGCCCTTTATCCTCTTGGGAGATAAGCATCTTGGGAGCTCCTCAAGGCCTTGCCTTCTCTCCTATTTTCCCTGCAGAACCAATATGACCTGGTATCCCCATCTGCCATGAACTAAACGTGAACATAAAACTCTCATTAGAATGTGAGATTCTTGAGATCACCGTCTCAATCTCCAGTGCTTAGCACATAATAAAGGCTCAACAAAAACTTCTTTTCCTTCTTATTGTCCTGGGAAAAGCAGATCTCTAGGGAAATGAGAAAAGCTTCCTTCAAAAGAAAAACGGAAGGTCTGCTTCTATGTGTGCTAGGATATTTCTCTAGAAGATATCCTCTGATGTGTACAGCTGTAAGGAAACATCTTGGATTTTTCAAGATTTTTGACCGCGGGAGGTGAAGAATAGAAAGCACAGCAACCATAACGAGAAAGAGGACTGGTCTAAGGATAGCTACACCTACTGGTATCTGCACTTTCCAGAGAGTTAAGAGCAGTGAGTTGTTACATGGACAGGGACAGGGGAAGAAGGGTGGGAGCGGGAAGCAGAACGGACATTTGGCCCTAAAAGAGGATCTGAACACAAGCAAATGTGCCATCCATGGTCTAGCTTCATGTGCAACTTTAGTAATTACAGAAAAGATGAGTGAGCTGCCAGCCTCAGCCAGGTGAGACTGAAACTTAGCACAGTGACACACTTCTACCTGGCTCTCATCACTATCCCTGCAGGATGCTCCCTCATTATTAGAGCAGTGGTAACAGTTCAACTCTAAGTACCAAGGTGAGGAAGATGTAAGCTTATATGAAGAATGCAGAATGAATTAAATATCAGATATGCACTTAATGAGGGAATTTGGAGGCTGGGGGCTTGCCTCAGTCAGTAATCCATCTTGTCTGTTTTTAATTCAAAGGCTAATTCAGCATAAAACATAAAATCTTTTCCCTTTGGAAAAACCTATCAACAAAGAGGGTAATAAAAACCTGAAAATTCAGATCATCTGGAATTCACACTCATTTGATCCCATACTACATAGTCTAACTAATTCTTAATTCCCTGCTGGGGAGCAAAAGAAAATTGCCTGGAAAGGGTTCTAGGATAGTCTTAAGTATCACTGGAATACTAAAGTCAAGCTCTGATGATGAGGGAGAATGCCTCAGGAGGAGAATTTCCTCCAAGTTCTGCCTAACAGAATATGACCTTAGCAGGCCCAATCACATCAGCACCCCGCCCCCACTCAATAAATTCCAATAGCTCCCTAATGCCTCCAGGAGCAAATATAAAATCCTCTATTTGGCATTCAAAACCCTCCTACCTTGTCACTCTTCTCATATCTCACTCCCCAATATTTATTCCTCCACCTAGCGACACTGGCCTCCTGGTGATGACACATAAACTCTGACCATCCCCCACGTGTGGAATGCTTTCTCTTCTCTGCTTTGATTACCCATCTCCTTGGCTTCCCTGAAATCCCATCTTCAACAGGAAGTCTTCCCCAACCCCTCCTAATGCCAGGGCCTTTCCTCTGTTAATCTTTCCTATTTATTCTGTATTCAGTTCACTTTCTATACAATTGTTTGCATGTGGTCTGCAATAGACTGTAAGCTCCTTAAAGACAAAGGACTGTCTTTTGCCTTTTTTTTGTTTGTATTCCCAGCTAAACTTAGCACAGTGCTGGCACAAAGTAAATGCTTAATAAATGTTTACTGATTGATTTAATAGAAAGCAGGTCTGCAGCCAATTATTTTTAAACTTTAAGCCCCAAGAAGAAAAGGAGAAAAAACCGAAACCTTCTCCCCAAAAAGAACCCAGATGTTAATTACATGACTTTCTATGACTTAACATGAAAAAATATGAAAAATGTGTGGGAAAATGTAGAATTTTATGTCCTAAAATAAGAGCATTTCTTATTTGGCTTGTTAATCAAAAGCATGTTTGTTATTTACATGTTCACTACATGCTAACAGGGAAAAAAAATCAACTAAATTCACACAATATATGTTGGGACTGGCACGGGTTATTTAATACTACACATTAGTAACCTATTTCGAGATATCAGTGAGTCTGAGATTTCCAGGCAAGACTAATTTTATAAGATGAACAGTACAAAACCCCCCAAACTCTACTACCAAGTTCTCCTGCACTGTGACCACTGAAGGAAAAGAACAGCATGCTTACCTGATGCTCTCTTTTTTATTAGCTTCAAGTAATTAAGTATGCTGCACCTAGTGTCTACATCTACTTCCATATTTTCCAGGTAAGAGTTTAGAATTGGTATCAATCCAGGAAAAACACCTTCCTATCAAAAAAAAAAAAAAGGTTATCACATGGTTTTTATTTTTCTTCTTGATCAACATGGAATTTATGACCAAGTCAACCCACTCTACCTTCCCATTGATAATTGTATCTATGCTCATCAATGTGAATTCTTCCGTGTCTGTCTCTGTACCATTCTGGGCTGTACTGCAGCCATCTACCACAGCAGTGCCACCTAAGAAAAAGGATGGAGAGGAGAACATTAAGTAACTTGTCCTTCTTGGAAACTGGATCTAAAAAAATCTAAACTTACTGGAAAGAGGTATTGAACCTTTGCAAATATCTTTCCTGAAATAAAATAGCCCATGTAAGACAGCATCTCGTTTCTGAGCCACTTTCATGTTTTCATCAACCTAAGAGAAAAGGAATAGTAAGTTTTAAAAATATCATCAAATTAGGCAAAGTCATTATTTCTTAGGTGCTGAGATTAAAGACTTCCTTAAAAAACCTGCATTTGTGCTGGAGGGGATGTGAAAAAGTACAGACAATAATGCACTACTGGTGGAGCTGTGAAATGGTCCAGCCATTCCGGAGAACAATTTGGAACTATAGCCAAAGGGTTACAGAACTGTGCACACCCTGTGACACAGCAATACCACTACTAGGTCTGTAACCCAAAGATATTTTTAAAAAGGAAAAGAAAGAAGACCTCTATGTACAAAAATATTTACAGCTGCTCTTTTTGTGGTGGCAAAGAACTACAAATTGAGGGGATACCCACAAACTGGGGAATGGCTGAACAAGTTGTGATATAATAATGAGCAAGCAGAGTGGTTGCAGAAAAACCTAATGAGACTTACATGAACTGATGCAAAGTGAAGTCAGAAGAAACTATAACAAGGATCAACTGTGAAAGTCTTAACTACTTTGATCAATATCATGAGCTAAGACAATTCCAAGCTACTCATGATGAAAAATGCTATCTACCTCCAGAGAGGGAACTGATTAACTCTGAGTGCAAACTGAAATGTAAATTGGTTCACTTTATTTTCTTGCCTTTTTTTTTTTTGGCAACTTGGTTAACATAGCAATGTTTTGCATGATTTCATATATATATAATTGATATCATATCACCTGCCTTCTAAATGAGTGGGGCAAGGGCTAGAGGGAGGGAGAGAATTTGGAATTAAAATTTTTTAAAAAGAATGTTAAAAATAAATTAAAAAATTTTAAAAGCATGCAAAAAAATTTGTATTTACTATTGCTTTCTGGCTAATTTAACAGATGACACATATAGTTTTAGTGTCCAATATTCATTAGGTGATGCGCACATGACTCTGTTATCCCAGGTTCTTCTGAAAAGAGGATCAATACACTATAGCCATATAAGGTCCTCTGGAGATTCATGCTACAGAAACATTTATTGTCAGGGCGGCTGGGTGGCACAGTGAATAGAGCACTGGCCCTGGAGTCAGGAGGACCTGAGTTCAAATCCAGACTCAGACACTTGACATACTAGCTGTGTGACTTTGGGTGAGTCACTTAACCCCAATTGCACTCCAAAAAGCAAAAAAAAAAAATTATTTTCAGAGTCCTTCTCATATGGAACCAACAATAAACCCTCTCAGATGAAGTTCAATACAAAGCTACCACCAGTTCACTGCCTCACAAGGTTGAGAGAGAGCTGGCAAATTAATTATCTGAGAAGGATGAGGAATAAAACTGGAAAAACACCAGCCCTGTGGATCTCAAATGAAGGAAATTTTTTTGTAGTACTAAATATGGACTAGGCCTGGGATATCAAGTGTAAAAGGAAACTCTTTCATTGAAACTTAAAATCTTTGAGTTTCATAGAAAGGACTTGCTCAGGGATCACACAACCAGAAAGTAAGTGTCTGAGGACAGATGTGAACTTAGGGTTTCTTGGATCGCCCCCACCTCACTTATGCCATGCTGTCTTGCCTCTAAATGAAGAGATTTATAAAACATCAGGGCTGGTAAGTACTTTGGTGGTCATCTAGTTCAACTTTCTCATTTTTATAGGAAACAGCATTTATTAACTGCCTTGTATGTGCTAGCTAAGCACCTTCATAAGATTTTCTCACAACAACCCTGGGACGTGGATGCTATAACTGTCTTCAATTTTTCTTTTACAGTTGAGCAAATAAAGCAAAGAGAGTTTAAGTGACTTGCCCAGGGTCAGAGAGCCAGTAAGTGTCTGAGTCTGGATTTAAGCTCAGGTCTTCCTGGATTCCAGGCTCAGTACTCTATCCACTGTGCAACCAGCAGCCTCTAGGAATCATGCTTCCCACACCTCACTGCCTTCTACCCTCAGAGAAATTTTTAATTGTATCTAGCCCTCAAAAAAGAGGTTCTGACCCTGAAAATGAGGTGTCGTCACATCTATAAAATGTTAACTTCCTTCAAGGGTCACTGTAGATATTAGAATACAACTTAATATTTTGTGAAAATGGTCACATTTCTTATAAGTAAACACCCACTTCAGGATTCCATTCACCTAGAGTTTGAGCAACATTAACTTGTGCTGCTCATGTGTTTATTTTTTCATGTTTATTAAATATAGAAAAATAACTTCCTCTTAAAACAAATTCCTCTTAAAGGGAAAATTCACAGAGTTAATACCTTCTCTATATCCCTCATCTTCCCAACATCAGGTTTCCTAAATTTCAATGTTTTTATATTTTTTGTTAAGAAAAGGAATAAGAGATGCTGCATGATAAAGAATATTTTTAAAAAGCAAATCTGACTTGTTCCACATGACTCCAAAACTTTCCAAAAAGTTGATGTAAAGCCCTACCAAAAACTTCTTGCTCAAAGATGTTTCAGTAATGAAGAGTCAGATCAGAAAATGCCGATGAGACGGCACTAGTCAGGAGAACTATATATTCAAAAGCACTTTTGTTCTAAGGAACCCTAGCCAAGTTCTCATAATGTATTTTGCAAACTGCCAACCCTCAGACTTGGGGGATGTAGGTTTACGATCAGTTTATCAAGAAATTTACTCTTACCTTTGACAGAGGAATGAGAAAATCCAATTTGTATGAAAGGATTACTCTGGTTAGCAGGACCACAAACACCACATAGGCAGAATTCTCAAAGTCTGTTAATTGAACCTAGACAATGAAATATTCAGAAATTTTAAAATTTTGATACAACTACAAACATAAATATGTCAAAAAAAAGGGGGGGGGGACACAAACAATAACCACTCTAAAATAATCATAACTCACACAATTCCACCTCACATTTGCATGGCGCTTTAAACTTTTTTGAAAGCACTTTAAGACATCTCATCTTATCCTGAGAATAAGTAGGTAGATTGTATTCTCCCCATATGAGAAACAAACAAAAAATAACCAAGGAATAGAGAATTAGCTGGCTATACGTCAAACAGAAACAGCAGCAGAATCAGGATGGATTCTCAGGTCTGACCCCTAATTCCGTGCTCTTAGCAAACCACTGTACTTTTGTGGCTCTGAGGCCTCATTAATATTTACAATCAGATTTCCTTGAAAAACCCCATATGGTTTGAAGACCATCTAAAACAGTGTCTTGGAGCCCTTCTCAGAATAATGCTTTTAAATGCAAATACAAAAACCACAGAATTACAAAGGAAATCAATTACATTGAAATATAGGTATGAACATTATTTTTTTTTTCAAATCCTTATGTTAAGAACTTCTGATCGTTTAGATGCTAATAATTAAGTTAGAGCAAGATCAAAGTCCCCAAAGTTAACTACTGGACATTATTCATGTATCGAACTGTCACTGACATAACATTCTTACCTCCATGGGCCGGAATTCTACTCTCCATCCAATATCTGAATTTGGAGGAGGAGGCTTAAATCTCATGGTCTGCCAATTTGTAGACTGAATATTCTGTAAAAATCAACACATGACAAACAGAACATGTAGTCAACAACTGATGAAGGAAACACAATTATTCATTTTACTTGATAAGTATACTAAAATGACCCTTTTTTAACCAGCTCTACTTTATCAGGATATTTCAGACTTCACATTCCTTAGTCTCTTACTATGCTGGTTAATGAACCACAAACACCTGTTGCCACTGTGGTGTGGCTTGCTGTTACTATCTCACAGTAACCACACGTAGAGAAAATAAGCCTGCACTAAGTAAACAATATTAAGAACCAAAGGGAATACCTCAAAGTGGTCAGATTCATTGGCATCATCCAGGTGGATCTTCTCTTCGAACAAAGTCAATGGATCTCGAATAAAGAGATGGGCAATATGTTGGGCCAGGAGATGGTCAATACCTATAGAAGAAGGGCACCCAGAGCTCACTCCAAACGCAGTTAAGACTTCGCTCATTCTACCAGCCTAGTTAGAGAATGGGATGACTCCGCAAGTGTGGAGGAGAGTCATTTTGATAGACAAACTACATTAAAAAGGACATCTTCTTTCTGGAAAAGAGCTACTTTGTTCTCCATGTTTTCTACTTTGCCCTGGTCCTTCTGATATCAGGTTTTTTCCTTCCCCCTTTCTTCTGAACTTAACAAACAACAAATGAAATAAACATTTCCATAGACATTGTAGGAGTGGGGACTGCACACAGAACTGAATTTCTGTTGTGTACAGCTTGCTCATCTTTTTCAGTAGATAGAATAAATTAGACCTGTTCTTTCAAAGCTGTCCTGTTTGTGATTCCTTTTCTTCTTCTCTTAGAGTGGAGCTCTATCCCTAAATTCACTCTCCTTCTAAGTCTACCCCATGGTAGGGGGGAGGTGTAAGGGGAGGAGCGTGGTGGAATTTTACACACCTTGTAACCAATATGCATAAGCAAGCAAAAGTATTTCCTTCACCCACCATGGTCAAAAGTGTATGTCTGATTCTGCATTTCTAAGTCATGTATCCATTTGAAGCTCATGATATAGTGTGAGAGGCTCATCTGCATCTAATTTCTTCCAAAGTACTTTCTAGTTTTCCCATAAGTTTTAGTCAAAGAGTGGGTTCTTACCTTAGAAGCTGGGGTTGTTTGGGCTTATCAAACGCTAGGCTAACTAGGTTTGTTTGCTTCTGTAATAAACCTAATTTATTCCACTGATCAACCTCTAAACTACTACTTAATGTTTTTGCTTTTTTTTTCTTTGGAGGGCAATTGGGGTTAAGTAACTTGCCCAAGGTCACACGGCTAGGTTTTTATGTGTGTGTGTATTGTCTGAGGCCGGAACCGAACTCAGGTCCTTCTGACTCCAGGGCCTACACTCTATTCACTGCGCCACCTAGCCGCCCCTACTACTTAATATTTTGATGCTCACTGCTTTATAACATAGTTTTGAGAACTAGTACTGCCAGCCCCTGTCCTCCCACTTTATTCCCCATTCTATTACTTGAGTTTCTTGACCTTTTTGTTCCTCCAGATGAATTTTATTATTTTTTTTTCTGACTCTATAAAGTAATTATTTGGTAATTTGATTTGTATGGCCCTGAAAAAGTAAATTAATTTAGGTAGTGCTGTTATTTTTATTTTACTGGGGCAATTAACGTTTTCCCAATCATTTGGGTCTATTTCTGTCAAGAGTACTCTCTGTCCCCTTTTGTATAGTTACATTCATTCAATTTCCATGGATATCCTGGTAGGTTGACTCAGATATTTTACGCATTGTGAGTTATTTTGAACAGACCTTCTCCTTCATCCAGCTAAGTATTATAGGTAATATACAGAAATGCTAATGACATCTCATATCCTGCAACTCTACTTGTTACTGTTTCTAAGTAATTTTTAGTTGGTTCTCTAAGTAAACCATCATATCATCTGGAATAAATAATTTTATTTCTTCTCTACTTATACTTATTTCCTTAATTTATTTTTCTTGTTTTTCTGCCACAGCTAACATTTCTAGCATAATATTAAATAATAGTGATGATAATGGACATCCTTATTTTGCCCTGATCCTAACGGAAAGGTCTCTAATTTATCTTCATGACATACAATGCCAGCTCTTATTTTTAGAGATACTATTTACCATATTAAGGAAAGATGTATTTGCTTCTATATTTTTTTAACTTTTACTTTTGGTTTAAAAAAGAAAACACAAGTTAGTATTTTTCTGCATCTATTGAAATAATCATTAGGGTTTTTTTTTTCAACTCTTTTTATTAAGATGGTCTATTATGTTTATACTTGTCTTATTACTAAACGAACCCTGAATTTCTGGTATAAATCTAACCTGGTTATTGTGTGCAATCTTTTTGATATGTTGCTATGGCATTACTCTTGATGAAATTTTGAGAGTTGTGTTGATATTTATCCAGAATATTAGCTTATAGTTTTCTTTCTCTGTTTCAGTTCTCCTTGGTTTAGGTATCAAGATCATATTTGTATCATAGAAGGAATTTTCTAAGTTCCTTTCTGTTCCTATTTTTGAAAAGTTTATGTAATATTGTAATTAATTGTTCTTTGAATGTCTGATAGAACTCACTTAGAAACTCATGTGGTTCTGTGGTTTTTTTTCCCTTTGGAAGTTCATTTATAACTTATTCATTTTTATTTTCTGAGACTGGTTAAATTCTGTTTCCTATTCTGTAAATCTGTGTATTTCTGACTTGATGGCAAACTTTATCCTCTCAGCCTATGGGTATACCTGGTCTAGATCTGGATACATACCTCTCAAGAATATACATATATATTTTAGGGAAACACAAGACAAGCACAGCTTTGAGAGTTATACACTTACTTTATTACATATGTTGTTTGTTTTTTTTAAAGCAAGCTGTACATAATAGAAATTCATAGTTTCATATATGTACTTATTTTTTCTGCTCTAATTTGTATATAAAAATGTTCTGTCTCTTGGGTGGGGGTGATATTAAATTCAGAGGAAAAAAAATTTCAGAATATTTTTACTAAAAAAATCCAGAGGATTTCTTAGATACCCAGTATTTGAGACATAAAGTCCAGCAGCCTTTTGAGAGTTACCATAGACTTTGTACTCCTAATAAAAACCAGTTAGCAAATATGGCAAAAATGAGTTTTGAAGAGCTAAAATTTGAGCATTAAATCTGAATACCAGGATCAGGTACTCACCTTCCTTTAATAGGCGTTCATAGATTTCTTTATCTTTTGTCAAATCAATATCATTGTATTTTTCACCACATTTAGAGAGATAACTGTCTATCGAATCATATCGAGACTTGCTAATCCTATAGCTGTTGTTCTTCAGAGGCTAAAATAGAATATATTTTATTACAAATAATGCCACATAAATAGAACTTTTAAAATCCCCTAAATGAAAAAGGTAACACCAAAATTTAAGGGATAATAGCAATGTTGTTTGAAGAACAATTGTGAACAACTAAGTTATTCTGTATATTATACTCAAATAAATGACAAAAGGACCTATGAAGGAAGATGCTATCCACCTCTAGAGGAAGAACTGATAAATAGAAGTTAGTATGGTTTTACATTGCATAGGTTGAACAATACACACACACGTACACACACACATACATACATATATATTTATCTATCAAGTCTGTTCCAAATGTTGGCCTTCTCTAGTGTGAGGTGAGGAGGAAGGGGGAGAGAAAGGAGAGTTTGAAACTTAAAACTTAAAAAAAAAAAAGGGGGGGGTGGCTAGGTGGTACAGTGAGTAAGAGTACCAGCCCTGGACTTGGGATGACCCGGGATCGGTCCCCAGCCTCAGAAAATAAGTACCCACACATAAATAATGATTCGCCATGTAACCTTGAGCAAATTACTTAACCCCAATTGCTTAAAAAAAAAAGTAACAACAAAAATTTAAATTAAATTTAAAAAAACTTAAGAGAAATGAAAAGCTCATTGATGCTAAGAAACATCTCTAAGGGAAATCATGAAATCTAGAAATTTAAAAGAAAATAATAATGGCAGATGATTTCTTTCTGGGATGTTCTGAGTGTAGTGCTTACCATAAAGTAACTTGCAAAGCCCCTTTTGTTTTTATGAAACAACAGGAGGGAAAAAACTTAATTTTGGAGGCAAGGACAACCTTCCAATGCAACATAATTCAAAACAAAAAAAGCCCAGGTCCATACACTTTCAAATTTAGTTTCACTAACGAATAACTCACTACTCAGTTTGTTCGGTATTTAAACATACGGTGTTGTAGGCTAACAAACATGCCATAAAGTCCACAATCTTTTATGTGTTAGTATTCATCAATAATAATGGTGAAGATATGTATCATAAGGCATGCCTTCTCAAGGGATGAGGGAGGCATGGGAGGGTGGGAAAGAATTTAGGAAGCAAAATTAAAAAATAAATCAAAAGTTTCTTTTAGTGTAATTGGCTGTACTGAACAAAATAAAAATGTACTTAATATAATAATGGTGAGGGGCGGCTAGGTGGCGCAGTGAGTAGAGCGCCGGCCCTGGAATCAGAAGGACCTGAGTTCGGAGCCGGCCTCCGACACTTAATCCGCACAAACAAAAACCTAGCCGTGTGACCTTGGGCAAGTTACTTAACCCCAATTGCCCTAAAGGGGCGGCTAGGTGGCGCAGTGAGTAAGAGCGCCGGCCTCGGAGTTTGGATGACCCGAGATCAGATCCGGCCTCAGAAAATGAGCACCCACGCATAAATCAAATGACTAGCCGTGTAACCTTGAGCAAGTTACTTAACCCCAATTGCTTTAAAAAAAAAAAATATAATAATGGTGAAGACTTGGGAAAAAATTACATTTTTCTTAAAGCAAATAGCATCACACAAGAGCACTGATTGTATGTCAACATAAAGACATTTGGTTATTAAAAAAAAAAAAAAAGCCATGACCACTGACTTGTGGAATACAAAGCATAAATGTGTTAAAAACTGGTAAGTATCTTAAGTAGGTAGCTAAGACAAGCACAAGTTTTATAAAGTCATCAAGATTACAAAACCATCTCCCTCCCTTCTTTCCATCAAAACTTAACCAATTTGGGGTGATTTTTGGTGGCTGTCACTAATGGAAGAAGCTCCAACTTTGGACACTAGCGACAGTCCTTCATTCCCCTCCCATTAGGGCCAAATGCCAAATATGAAATGGGGGAGCCCAAAGATGCATAAAAGGTTCTAACCTGTAAAAAGACATGAAACTTGTCATTGGCTACCCAAGATAGAAAAACTCAAACAAGTTTTGAATACTGTTTGAAACAATATCCCCATTTTACCTGCTTAATTTAAATAGGCTATTAAAAAAAGCATTCACACCTCCAATCCTCTCTCCTCCCGAGTTCTATCATCTACAGATGCAGATATTACTCCCCAGCGACAATCAATATCTGACACATAGCCTCGGTAGAAAGGAGATGAAGCACTCAAAGCCATCTAAAAACAAACAAAAATTAGCTTTTGCAGATAATATTTTATAACGTTTTTTCTTACACACTAAGAAGCCTCATGCAATCTGCTTTTTTGTCAACAAGGATAAAAGACAAGATTAGTGCTTATCCAACCCCCTTGAAATTAACTGACTTCTCAACTCATCCTTCATACCACCCTCCCCACCCCTGCCAAATGACCTGAAGTTCCTCAAATTCTTGAAATAGAAGACAGACTGGCACCAGCTTATAATTTTGTCTTCATTCAAATGAACTCATTTTCTATAAAGGAAATACTTCTTATAATTGATGGACTGAAGTGAGCAAGACAACATCATAGTGGAATTAAGTTAAAACTAGAAATCCAGGTGGTAGAATCGCCAAAAAAAGCCTTAGTGTCACCAATCCATTTTAACTTCTTTTATCCATAGTCCATTAACTCTAAATATAAATCCAGTAGCTGCACATGACTTAAGCAAGTTCAGTTTTGACTAAGGCCATGAGTGGACAAAGAACACACTGACAGTAGTTCTGTCCATGCAAAATCTGTTCGGTAAACTCAAAAAAATGCATTTCAGGAAAATCTACTTTTTACTTACAACAATTGGACAAATAGTAGCCAGCTGATCATAGAGGTATCTGGCTTCAGATATACTGCAAGCCTGGAATGTCACCTGTTAGGAAAGCAGAAAATTATTAACATCTTCAAAACCAAAAAGGTATTGTAATGAACTAAAGGAGCAGCAAAGGACTGGTGTCATGTCATAGGGCTAAGCAAAAATCACAGAGACCAATTAGGATTTTAAAAGCCAACTCAGAAGACTGGATAGAAAACCAGATGCATCCATGTCCTAATAAACAACCTGTCACTTCACCTAAGCTGAATCAAGGGTCTGCGAAATTTTCAGAAATACAATTAGGTTAGGGTTGCACAGGAAAATTCTCTTCTGCCAGCAAATTTACCAGCAACAGTCTGATCCTCTTCCCAGCTAATTGGCAGTGAAAATTTCTGTTACACAAGGGTTTTGGAGATATTTAAACAATAAAGGTTCTGTGAAATAAAAGTTAAATTTCTTTCTTTTTTTGCTTTTTGGAGGGGGGAGGTAGGGCAATTGGGGTTAAGTGACTTGCCCAAGGTCACATGGCTAGTTTTTGTGTTAAGTGTCTGAGGCCAGATTTGAACTCAGGTCCTGCTGACTCCAGGGCTGGCGCTCTATTTCTTGCGCTACCTAGTCACCCCAAGACAGTTAAATTTCATTTTTAAACACACTCACCACTTATTATACTCTCACTCAACTCCCCACCCCTAACTTAGTTGAAATAACTGGCTGTTTGGCAAATTAGTTCATTCAGTCAGAGTTAAACAGGTTACTTCGACCCACGTAGAGGGAATAACTGATTCACTTAACTTGTTTTTGTACCTGCTGGGATAGTCTACAATCTATTCCATGACCACAAGGTCACTGTTCAAGATTTAGGGAGCTGAAGTTTGTATCTGCCTGCCTCTCCTTAAGTCAGGGGTGGGAAACCTGCAACCTCAAGGCCAATTCACAGAACAAATCCCCTTAATAAAAGATGAAGCTAAAGATCCAAGGCAGAAATCAAAGAGCAACTGTCATCAGAATATTTTAGATCACCTGGACAAAAAGAAAGAGAGATCTAAGATTGCAAGTGTGGTACACAGAAACATGACAGATGTCATCATTAGGCAGACATTTGCAGGAACATTTACTTTTTCCCAAATTAGAACAGGAAGTACCTCCTTGATTTACCTTAAGGAGAATACCATCCTGAAATAGGTAGGCAAACAGATAAGACTCTTACCAAGAATGGAGACTTGGTTGGTATGAAGGAAATGACAAGAATCTTGGAGGGAAACAACTGTCTTAGAATTTGTCATTGAGAAGGAAAGAAGAACTGGGCATGGTCTAACTCATACCCTAGAGACTGGGGAAGTCAGACAGGAGGGAGAAAATTTCATAAAGGATTCAGTTCCTATGAGAATTATTTAAGCCCTGGACCAAGATTTTACAAAGAAAGTCAGCCCACGGGAGCTGGGAAACTCCAGGATAACATTCTGAGGACACAATGAAAATTCTCATTAAGAGGAAAAGGAAGTGTTATCTAAGGAGACTGAGGCAGATGCACAGAATACTTTACTGCTTAGATTTTTAAAAGTCAAAAAATGGAAGCAAAGTCCTTTATAAAAAAGAATGAATACAAAGACATGAGATAGCTTTATATGAGTTTCAAGAGTGTTAAAGTTCAGAACAATCTGAACCTGGTTAAAAAAAAAAAGGCAAGGACAACAAAAAGGACTGTTTTTCTTTAAGAAAAAATAGTGTTAGTGGGGAAAAGGGAAGGGTCAAAGAAGAGACAGAGAAGCCTGAACTACCTCACCCTTATTTTGCTTGTTTTCTCTGCAAAGGAAAATGACCTCTGAATAGCAAGAGGGCAGAATAGTAACAGCTAATAAAGAGCTGACCTCCGAAAGGAGGAGTTCAAGTCATCAGGTCCAGAAGAACTGAATTCCAGTATACTGAAAGAACTGGCAGATGTGAATGCTGAGCCAACATTTGTTGTCTTTGAGAATGGGAGATTATTATTATTATTATTATTTTAAAGGGAAGAAAATGGAATAGTCTGTAGCCAGGAAGCTTAACTGATTCCCAGAAAATTCTAGAACTTATTAATGAAGAGAGTGAATGTCTAGAAAAGAACATGGCACAAAGGGTGCAGATATCTTCAACAAGAACAAGTTAATGCCAGGATGACTTTCTTCTTCGTAGTTTTTTTTTTTTGACAGGGTCACTAGATAGGCAGATCTGAGAAAATAGATTCCCTAGAGTATAGCAAAAGCTTCTGATAAAGTCTCTACTCCTGTGGAAAAGATGGAGGGATGAAAATCAGATGATAATGCAATTGGAGGCAGGAGGGTTGGGTGGAGGGCGTCCATTGGTTTAGTGACTAGATTCCAAAGAGTAGGTGCATCAGGGATCTTTTTGGTAACTTGGATAGAGGCATAGATGGCATGCTCATGAAATACCACAAAGCTGGGACGGATAGCTAATGCAATGGAGAAGATGGGATACCTAAATTCAAAGATGACTGACAGGATAAAATTTTTTTAAATGTTGGTAGGTTAGATTTTTAGGCCAAATTAAGATAAATGTTAATAAGGATAAATAAAAGTCTTAAATTTGAGCTCTCAAAAAGTGAACTTCACAAGTACAAAAGACAGGAAAAGTACAGCTTGTTGGGGTGGGAGGCTGGAGGAAAGAGGTGGTGTTTAGTGGACTACAAACTCAACAGGAGTCAATAATGCAAAATGTTAGCCAAGGAAGCTAATGCACCTTGGGACTCCATTGTGAGGCACAGGGTCCAGGACAAAGGAGCTGAAAGTCTTGCTGTCTTCTATCTAAATCTGGTGACATCTGGAATGTTGTATACAGTGTGGGTACCACATTTTAAAATAGACGATAACATAAGTCAAAAGGTATCCGAAAGCAAGGCAACCAGGATGGCAAAGGGCCTCTATTTCCATTTTATATGAGAATTGGCTGAAGGACTTAGGGATATTTTGCCTCAATAAAAGAACACAGAGTAGATGCTGTAACTGTTATCTTCAGGAATTTAAAGTGCTATTACTTAGAAGAGGCAACATATTTGTTCTGGTTGAGTCAGAGGAAAAACTAGAACAACAGGAGGAAGCTTCAAAGAAGTAAATTTGGGCTTCCCTGTTTGAGAAAACAACTTCCTAATACTTAGAGCTAGCCAACAGTGGGATAGGACTATACCCAAGAGGTAGTGGGTCCCCCCTTACTAAAGGTCCTCAAGCGAAGGTTATATGATCATTCATCAAATACAGGTGTTTTTAGGTATGGGTTGAATGCCCCTGAAGTTCCTTCCAACTCAATTCTCCGATTTTCATTTTGTTTGAGAACCATAATTATTCTTAGTTGAAAAAAGGGACATATATACATAGATACAAATTTTAAGATTTATACATATTTATATGTTTTATACTCACACACACACGAGAAAGAGAAGGGAGAGAGGGAGAAGGAAGTTAGGAACACAATTCCAAAGTTATACATGGAGGAAAACCCTACTTTGTTGCTACAAACTCCCATCTCATCTTCCACAATATCTCTTTATGCCTGGTTTTCATATTTAAAATCAGAATTTAACTTAAACCCTTACAGCCATATTGAAATAAGAAGGGAATTCAAAATATGATCTGATTTCTTTCTATTGCTTACAATTTGAAGTGGATTTTAATATTTTACTTTTAAAGGTAGTTTCTTTTCAATACTAAGATTACTACAAGTTATCCTCTGAAAATGGAATAAACTGGATAAGATGTGCAGGCATTGGGACACAAAGATTCACCTTCCTCTAATGGAAAAGTCGAAGGGGGTATGGGAGAAGGTATGGGAGAGAGCAGATTGGAGGAAGCGATATCTTGTGGGACTGCTATTCTGGGAGGCTGGGTAGGGGAATAACGGGGGGAAAATGATTGTAACTCAAAATCTGGCGGAAATGAATGATGTAAAACAGAAGTTAATAAAGCATTTGTTTAAAAAAAATTATAAAAAAAGAAAGAAAATAGAATAAACTAGTTAGTTTACTATTTTTAGTAGCAGGTGGGATTGGCTTGGTCCAATTCAAAAAATTAAAAAGACTGCCAACACCAAGGTTGATGATACTTGAAATTCTATAATTTCTATCTCAAGCTTTAGGCTCTATCAGAATGTTAAAATGCAAATTCCCCTGGAATGGGTTTCATACCAGGCTTTCTAAGCCATGTACACCATAATTAAAATGGAATTTACCGGATCTGTTTATGAGAGTAGGTTTAGGGACAAAATAATAGGTTACAAGATATTTGGGGTATAAGAAAAAGGACCAATGAATGGGGAGAAAGGGTATTAAAAAAAGGAAGCCTGGGTACCAAAGAGAAATTTTCCTTAGTATACAAATTTACCAAAGTCCAATTGTAGTGGCAGTCAGGATTTAAAAGCATGAATTTCTGAATTCAGTGCAAAGGCCACACAATGTTCCACTTGGGTTAGTATCTCTCTCTCTCTCTTTTTTTTTGGTTTTTGGAGGGCAGTTGGGGTTAACTTGCCCAAGGTCACACAGCTAGGTTTTCGTTTGTGTGTGCTTTAAGTGTCTGAGTCTGGATCTGAACTCAGGTCCTTCTGACTCCAGGGCCGGCGCTCTACTCACTGCGCCACCTAGCCGCCCTGGGTTAGTATCTCTTGATGTCTAATAGGGAAATAAAGACCTGCCTCAGAGCAAAGAGAGATACACGAAAAGGACAAGATTAAGTATAAGATGTCATCAAAATGACCACTGACTACAAAATTTATGCTTTGGGTCCACTGTCTATAGGAAGCCTGAATAATTGATTTTTTCTTCGTCCAGATGTGGTGACAAGTTTGTCTTGAGCTATCCACATCCAACATACCTTATTTCTAAAAGAACTCATTTACCAGAATGTTAACTACAGTGATAATGAATGTATTGTGTGACTGGTTCTAGAATCCTTTTCTGTGTTAACTGGGCTGCGCCTTAACTTGAACCTAACAGGTGTCTCTATTCAAGAAACAGCTAATAGAACCACATGGTGGGGGTGAATGTGGCAGGATAGGGAACTGAGAGGTAGCAAGTCACCTTGCTCAGTGCATTCTTTTCTAACAGGAATAGTGATTATTTAAAATAATCTTACTAAACAGTCTTAAAATAATAAAAATATTTATATAATATTTAACATTAATATTATTTAAATATTAAATAATAAATAAATATTAAATAAAATTAATAATATTTAATAATATTTTAATAAAATATTATTAAAATAATCTTACTAAACAGTCTTACTATTCTAATGACATCCTTCTTAAACTTTAAATATCAAGAATTACTTGTATTGTATTTTTAATTAGGTTGGACTGCTTAAGTTTTGACTTATGAACTAAACTATTACTGCTGAGCTAGTTTTTACAGTATTAAAATTTGGTTTATTAGTCATCTACTTTACCTAATTTTAATATTTCAATTTAACTTAATTCAAATAAGTTAATTCAAATGTAATATTTCAATCCAGGCTTTAGATGTCTGCCCACTAAATCTATTTTATTCTTTAGCACCACCCAAATTTTATTGCTGTTCTAGCTGTCCTTCTTATCCCCCCCTAACACTGCCAACTCATCCCAGCACAAAATCATACCAACAGTCGGTGTTATTTTTTTTTTTTAATGAGAGTAGGGAGGAGAAGGAAAGAGAGCACAGGTTCTTTCTTAGATAACAAGGTAGAACTCTTGATAATTTACCAAGGAATTTGGGCAGCAAGGAAGCTTAGATAATTATGACCTAACACTCCCTCTCCCTCATATTTCTCCACCCTCCCCAGTTACATATAGTGTCCCAAATTCCCCAAACCTTCATTTACTATCAGGTCTGCAACAGACCTGACAACTGTTAAGCCCTATGGGTGTATATAATGATGGTGAAAATTCTATGCTTCTTTCCTAGCAATTAGCAAATAATTAGGTCACTAATTCTCCTATTTCTGGTTGTCAGTATTATTTGTTGGCTTTTTTTCATAAGATTTCATAAAGTATTGCCTACTTTGCTCTTCTACCCACTCATATACTTCTCTCACTTTCAGCATGACCTCCAGTTAAGCTAATTATATTTAACTTTCTACTTAGAATAATAGAAAGATTTTCCTGCCTCCCCCTTCTGGGATTTGTCTTTATAAGGGATCTACAGAGCACGCAAGTAAATCTTTTCCTCCCTTACTACATTTTTGTCTCCAGAGGTTAAAAGACAATTTAAAGAATTTATCTGAATGGTTATAATAATAACCTCAAGAGAAAACAAAATGAAAAAGACATTGGTCTCACATACTTGCAAATCTACTGATCCTCAGTCCTACCACTTCCAATTTCTATAACAAAAGTTGAATGACAAAATAAACACAAATAAAATTTACACATGCATACACAGGAAGCATGTATATTTGGAGAAGTGAACAAGTCCTAGAAAGCAAAACTCTAGTTCTTATTTACAGACACCAAAGACTTGCAGATGGTTAATAAGTTATTTTTTTTTAAAATATGATACAAGGGGCGGCTAGGTGGCACAGTGAGTAAGAGCACCGGCCTTGGAGTTTGGAAGACCCGAGATCGAAACTGGCCTCAGAAAATGAGCACCCACACATAAATAATGACTAGCCGTGTAACCTTGAGTAAGTTACTTAACCCCAATTGCTTAAAAAAAAAAATTATACAAAATACCTTTAAAGATGAATTTAAAAGGTAATAATGTGAAAGGGGAAAAATAAAGCACATGGATGCCCAAAAAAAGGAATAAAAATTAAGGATAAGTATCTAAGAGGGGTAATAAAACTAAAGGAACAGTAGATATTAGCTGATGAGTAACTCCTTAGAAATAACACAAAATTCTTCAAAAAGGTAAGAGCAAAAGATAATCTCTGGTATAAAAGTAGTTTCTATAGTCAGTATTTCCCTACATGTATTTCATTAACCAAATCATTTTGTAGCTAAAAAAATGTTTTCTTAGATAAGCGTGCATAGGCTAGACAACTATTAGAGGTTGATAATCATGTACCTGCCATCTACCAACATGGAGAAGGCTTATAAATATAAGCAGCTTGGCTTTATTTGAGGGCAAGTCGACACTGAAAAGTGGTATATTTACCTTTCCTCTACCCAATAATAAGTGGAACTCCTTACTCCAGTGCTGGTGTAGAGATCACCAATCCAGAACATGCTGAAGCATCACTGCCGACCATGTCATTGGTGGGGGAAGAAAAAAAAACCGTTTCTGCACCTTAAAAAGGTCAGAGCAGCTTTGGACATTGCTGATACTTTTAAAAGGACAGCAAATAGGCAAGAAGATGAACATGGTCACCAAGAAAGAGAGACATGGGAAAGATGGAGGAACCAAAGGCAAGAGGAAATAAAAGTCAGGAGCTTTGGGTTTTTGCTCCAGAACTTAATCTTTTAAAAAACCTGAAAATTTAAATAACATTTTAGGACTCTGGCTGCCTTCCTGGAAAGAAAATCTATTGTTAAAAAGCCTTTCCATAATTCAGCAATGCACTGCTCAATTATAATATGTGGCATATGATTTTTCTTCAAAGGTTCAGAATTAGTCAAGAACTGCAATGCAGTCAAGGTTATCTTTTGCATAATTCAATTCAAGAAGAATTAAGCATCCATCAATTCTGTGCCAGGTTCCAGTGATACATGCAATCAGGATGGGTTATTAACCTAGGGATGTGTAAACTTTTTCATTTTTTAAACATTTTTATTAACTATTTCAATATACAAGATGATTTTAAAAACCCTCAGTTGTTTTTAGCTATTAAAACTTGCCTTTTGAGAGACTCTGCAATTGGTTCCCTTTGTAATCCTACATATTTTATGATTTAAAAACATTATTCCAAGAAAGGGTCTATAGGCTTCACTAATGACTGCCAGAGAGGTCTATGACACAAAAAGGTTATACAAACCTGCACTAAAGCAACTCCCCTTAAGTTTTACTAAGAAATGGTAAATCTTTCACTTCTGAGATGTGACTACAGGTTTCTGTTTTTATTTTTTTCTTTCATACAGTCTACACATTAACTATGCTAACAAATATTTTTTCATGTGAATATTTGCAGAAGGTGAGTGGGATGGGAGAAACAATTAGTTGTAAGCCCATGTTAAAGTTTAAGCTGAATGGAAAAATTGTCCCCCTGTAAGTAGCAAAATGTGTCTTCATTATAATTAGGGCAAGCTTATCTCTATTTTCTTTGAACTTCTATTCTCCCCGTTGGAGGGCCAAACTGTTGCCACTGACCAAAGGCCTTAGAATAGTTAATGGTAAACAGAGAAACAGATGAGATCTTTGTCAATATCATGGAATTAATTTTAAAACCAATAAGCTCAAGGGCTTACCTGGAACTGGAATTTGGAACCAAGATACAAAAATTTAGATATGCACTTGAATTCCAGTTCTCTTGTCCTAAAAAGGTCCTATTTTCTGAAGTGAGTGCTTACTTATATGGTAATTTACTCAACACTGTTTTGTGTTTGGGAATCCTCACAAATAATTTGTCCAGATCAATCATTAAGTCCAGTGTGATTATCAAATTATTTCTCCATTCCCAATCAATCTCTTTAAAAAGAAAAATCCTGGGCAGACGGAAAAAATCCTGATAGTGAAAACAAATGTTTATACATTTAGTATATTAGAACTGTTTTAAATAGGAAATCAAGTCACATATTCAAGGACATAAGAATAGGCTTATGTATTGTCAGTAGGCTATTTAGCAGCTCTAGGTAGTATGTGATTAGAAGGACTGCAATAGTCTTTTTTTTGGGGGGGGAGGCAGGGAAAAATGGGGGTGGTGAAGAGGCAGTATCATCATGTTTCTAAACATACATTTCTACCCAGCTAAAATGACTAGGACAGGACAAAAACAGATTGAGAGATGATTTCTTAATCACCCGACCAATTCCATTCAACCTCCAATATTTGACCAAAAGAAAAAAAAATACAATTTGGGCAACATGCACTTTCATGTTAATTTTCTGGATATGGTTCAGACCATCAAGGGGTTGAACAAGTATTCCTGGTAATACAGAATGAAACCACTTACACTCATCATGTTTAAGAGCTATAAGAGACTTCAGAGATTTAGTTCAGTTTTATAGATGAGGAAACAAGCCCAGAGCGTTTAAGTGACTTGCCCAAAGTCACACAACTGATCAACAGCAGATGCGGGTCTAGAACTCAGGTCTTCAGAGTTCTTTGAACTAAATATTATGGTGCTGCCTGCTAAGATAGCACCACAGATTCAGATCTGGAAGGGACCTCAAAGGACATCAAGTCCATAGCCATCATTTTATGGCTAGGAAACAGGCCTGCTGCGGTTAAGTGATTTACCCACACAGCTAGTATGCCAGAGGCAGGATTTGAGCCCACACCTTCCTGATTTAAGCAGAACCATTCTATCTACTAGATCAAGTTCATAGGCATGATCCTGAATGAGTCAGATAGTTGGGTCCCTTCAGGTCCAGAAATAATTCATACCATGGCTCAGAGTATAAAGAGGGGCAGGGGGTAGGTGGAGTGCTACAAAGGTTTTAGTATATGTTTACAAATCTGCCTAAAAGTATTAGTCTATAAAATTGTGAGGTTTGAAACTTAACATTTCTGTCAGTCACAATCTCTAGGCACAAATCATACAGAATCTTTTCCCCCTTGCCTCACAAAGTCCCACATGCCTTCAAACAGTATGGGAGTAGCCCATTGCTGGAGTTTCTGGTAAGAATTCATTTTCAAGTTTGGGGTGCTGACTCAACACCTGCAGCTCCTGATGTCAGGGAGCCTAAGGCAGCTGGATTGCTAAGCTCAGGAGTTCTGAACAGTGGGGCTGATGTTGATTCCAATTCCAACTTTAATATGGTGAATCTCTAGGAGCAAGGGGCAGGGGCCCACTGGGCTCCCTAAGGAGGAGGTAAACTGACTTGGGTCAGAAACAGAGCAGGTCAAAGTTTCCCGGTCAATCAATAGTAGGATAGAGCCTCTGACTGACTGCCGCACTTAAAGCCTGGGCCGATAGGAGATCCAATCCACAGGGGGTAAAAATGTTACTTTCAAAATAAGTTTTTCAAGATATTTTTTTCCACTAGAAAGAAAAATACACATCAGAAAGTGGTATTCAGCTGAGCAAGGCAGCTACATGGCTTTGAGGAATGCATGGACAAAGAATGGACTAAAATACATTAGTAACTATATCCAAGAAAGACTACTGATGGTGGAGCCTGACTTCAGGATCATAAATTTAGGGCCAGAAGGTAGTTTAGAGCTTTTTTGGTTCAATTCGTTCATTTTACAAATGAAGAAACAGAGGCCCTGAGAAATTATGAGACTTGACCAAGATCATATGGGTAATAAGTGGCAGAACCAGAATTTGAACTCAACACCCCCAATTCCAAATCCAAAGTTCTTTCCACTGTAGGAAACTAATTTCTATCTCTATAGCAACAAAACACAAAATTTAGGAGTCCAAGAAATGAAAAAGAAATTAGAGCTTTTTACAGCAAAGACAAGAAAGTTGTAGATTATTTGTTATTTTGGTTAAGAATTCAATAGTTAAGTCTATGGCTGGCTTCAGTTTTGATACAAATTTCAGGCAACAAAAAATTACTTTTAATGACAAAAACAAATTTTGAAATTTCTTTATGGAAAGGCACACGTTTTTTCAGATTAACCCACAGACAAAAATTTAGCTTTTAGAAGAAAACAAGATTAAAAGCATTTAGTAAGAAAACAGAAAGTCAGTAAATATGAATAGATTAAGACAGGCGTATGTATGTAACGCATTTATATTTCAGATACTTTTAAAACTATACCTGAAGGCAGCAATTGCCCATCCCAAATCCCATAGCATCCATATAAATATGATTTGGTTGAGCTGCTTGTGTGGCTTCATCATCCTGAGGAAACGTTTCTATAAATGGAAATGGAGTATTCTTGTCCTTAAAGACTGCATTTAAAAAGGAAGACAATTGAAAATCAAGAATTAAGAAAAATAAGTGAACCTATTGAAAAAAACTGTTAGTTTATTCCCATCTCTCCCTGGCCCTCCTCAACAAAGACAGAGAGACAGACAACACAGACACACAGACACCCATATCACTTACTTGGTACATTGATAACAACTTTTTCTCCCCTCCTATGTCGGATATTCCTTGTTAAGGTACTAAAACGGAAAGAAAAACACTTAATGAGGGTAAAACATGAGGACAATTTAAAACCTCCAGTCTTTACACTGTGCCAGAAGAGAAAATGTACCTCTTCCCATCACCAGCATGTGTACAGAACAGTGAATGTAACTGTCAGATTAAGTAGAGAGGTTGGTTAGATTTTTGAACTAAGCTCCACGTAGAGGCACTAATATCTTGGAAGAATGCTTCAGATAGACTAGGGTTTAGTCATGAAGCATTATATAGGCATAGGTATATTTCTGTAAGAAGCAATGTGCATCAGTAACACTTGTCCCCTTGCACTAATAAATCTAAAATCTGACCTACAGAACACAGAGCAGGTTCATTTGTTTTCTCTGACTCGTTTGTGCTTTTGGCTAAGTCAGGGGTAAGGAACCTGTAACCTTGAGGCCACATGTGGCTTTCTAGGTCCTTGTGTGTGGCCTTTGGACTGAGTCCAAGTTTCACAGGACAAATCGTTTTATTCAGGGGACTTGAGGACCTAGAAGGCCACATGTGGCCTTACCCACCCCTGAGCTAAGTAAATGGATGGATAAAAATTTATTTTCAATCTTCTAAGAGAAAGTAAAAAAAAAAAACAAATATTAGATAAACAGAGAAAGAAGTATATGTTCCACAGGTGGTCATGATGGGGTTTTAAAAAGGGATAAATGCAGCTTTCAATCTAACTAAATCAGTACACCAACATAGCTGAAGTGTTGGACTGCTGCCATGTTTTAGGAAACAAAAAGATAAGCTGGGGAATGTTGAGAGGACAAGAATCGAGTTTGTTTAGACTGAATAGAGGACTCAGAATAGGATGGTCATCTTCAAGGATTTAAAGGGCTATCTTGTTCTGTTTGGCATAACCAGGAGCAACAGGCAGAAACAGTAGAGAGGCAAACTTAGGCTTCAGGTCAGGAAAAACATTAATAATCAAAGTGGGCTAGAGCTCCCCCAGGAGGCAGTTCCCTTCATTGGACATTTTAAAGCAAAGGATAGATGCCCACCTGCCAGGGATCCTAATTGGATATGGGTTTAGAATAGATAAGATTTGAGATCCTCTCCATCACAGCTGAGAGCAAATGATATCAAAGATCCTTAAATGAGAGTCTCTATAGTTGCCCTGTCTTCTCATGAGGAAGACAACGGTTCAAAGCACCTCTGTCAAGATGGGCTCCTTCATCCTATCAAGGTATTGTCGACTGACTCAGGTGTCTTTTTGGCTTCCATTTTAGTCAAGGATGGAC
This sequence comes from Gymnobelideus leadbeateri, assembly GCA_011680675.1. Lineage (NCBI taxonomy): Eukaryota > Metazoa > Chordata > Mammalia > Diprotodontia > Petauridae > Gymnobelideus > Gymnobelideus leadbeateri. Next base: position 409,495 of record WOXC01007944.1, on the reverse strand, counting down.
ACCCTGGTGTTCCAAACACTTCTTGAAGGACAGGAATCCCAGAGAAAATGAGGAAGGCATTAGGAATCCTAGGCACATACCTGATATTGTTAGTTCTCTTTCCTATTTTTTTAATAGCAATACCAAAATTCTGCAGTTCTGTTTCTATCTCTTACAAAGAGTTCTCTAACCAAAGGGTTATAGACTTAGTCACAGAATCAACAAACAAAAAGAAACCGCTGATGGAAAAGTTCAGGTTCCTGGAGAGGAAATAACCTTTCTCCTCCCATAAAGTTCTTTGACACCAACAACTCCAATTTGTTCTATTGTACATGTTGCCCTGGATCTGGGATCTAGGATCTAGTTACACATCAAGGAAATAAAATCAGAGACAGGTCCCTTTCATTAAGGCTTAACATCACAGCTTGGAAATACAAAAGGACACAATAAAAACCAACCAAGCAGAAAGCCTTTAAAGAGTATCTGAGTACTTTTGCCTGCTGGGACAATGGGAAAGACTCCAGGGTTACCATGCCCCTCTCAGATTCAAGGGTATCCCTACGTAGATGGGTTGATATGGCAGACACTTTCTCCAATCCAGTGCTATTTACTGGGCACTACTGCAGAAGGTGAGGAGACTAAGCTCTCAGACTAGGGAAGCAAATCAGTGATATCAAACTTCATCTGGGTCAATGTTAATTGCTTATAAGGTTGTTGAGCTCTGGAGTCAGGAAGACCACAGTTCAAATTCTGGCTTAAAACCTTATCTGGGGGCAGCTAGGTGTTGCAGTGAATAGAGCACTGACTCTGGAATCAGGAGGATCTGAGTTCAAATGTGGCCTTAGACATATAACACACACAAAAAAAATCTAGCTATGTGACCTTGAGCAAGTCACTTACCCCCAATTGCCCTCCAAAAAGCAAAAAAAAATTAAAAAACCAACTTATCTGTAGGACCCTGAGAAAGTCCCTAACTTGTCTTGTCCTCAGTTTCCGCACCTACTTCACAGGATCAAATAAGAGACATTCTATGTAAAATATTTTGCAAGTCTTAAAGCTCTGTGTAAGTTTGAGTAATTATTATTACTAGTCTCATACTTTTCTCAATATCCTCAAATTCTCGACCCCTCCTCTACCTTCCTCATTTCTGGTCACTCTCATGTCCACTTCTGTACCATAACACCGCCCGAACCTTCACTCACTCATAACACAGCCCTGAACCTTCACTCACTCACCGCTCTCTCCTGTCTGAGCTGGGCAAAAGAGAGGGCAGGAGTCTTAACCACATCATCTCTTCAATTATCCTGGTTTTCTCCATTGTCTGAAGCCTTACTCGAGCATTTATTCCACCCTCCCTGCCCTTTTGCTGCTGAGCTATCTCCTTCCACTGACTTTTCACCTTTTGCTCAGATATTTTTCTAAAAGGACAACACCCCTCGCAGAGTCAACAAAGCCACTTTTCTCTGAATCTACTTGGCTCACGCCGCTATCCTTCTTCCCATCTCTGCCAGTTCTTTTAAACCTTCTTCCTCATCCACTCCTTCAAAAGGGAAGTGACCACCTAATCCCCTGATCCAATAGCCTTTTCAAGCCTCATGCTCCTTGGCCTTTTATAACACAAACTGCTGACTACTCTCCTTCCTGTTAAGCTCCTCCTCCTTGGCTTCCGAGACGGTACCCAACTTGGACATTAATCTATGTAGTTAGGATGCTTTGAATAAAAGGTACAAGGGGGAAAAACGATGAATGAGTAATCTAAGGCTGACAGACATAAGCCACCCTGGTTCCACCATCATGTTAATTTGGAAGGTATATGGAAGGCCAGCCCAAAGAGGGGGCGCATTGGGACATGGTGGTCACACAGAATCACAGATGCACCAGATTATCAAGTTATATGTAAACACTAAGATATACAGACCTGAATCTGGGGTGTTTGTTTATTGCCTCATCTGGAAAGAACAGGGACTTTGAAGCACCCCCTTCAACTGGTGTAGGTTTGTAGTCAGGTACCGTAAACCCAGGACAGCCTAATCTACAAGAGATGAGAGGGTTAAACACATACAGCATCTGAAGTCCAGGATAAACTAAAAAGAAAAAAACAATGAGACCAAAGAGTGGGTTAAACTTATGGACAAAGCCTCAGTGGCTCCCCTGTTGTCTTTAGTTAAAAAAAGCTTCAGTCTATCCTTCCACGCTGATTATAGATGGCTTCTATTCACACAGTCTGCAGTCCTGCCCAATGGGTCCCCTGCCTCCATGCTTCAGCACAGGTTGTAGCCCTCTTCAGCACAGGTTGTAGCCCTCACACCTGGAGATACTGTTACCCACAGGTGTTAGAATCCCTAGGTCCACTCCAAGGTCCAATTCAGTGACAATGCCTTCAAGGAGCCTTTGTTGTTCCCTGCTCGTCCCAATCACTGTGTACTCTAGAGAGGCATTCTAAACTTGTGACTGTCTCCACTAAGCAGAATGTAAGCTCCTAGAAGGTTGGCACTATTCACTCTTGCCCCCTGGCATCGCACAGTGCACTAATGCTTATAGACCATTTAGTATGCCACAACCACAACAGAAAGTAAGAAAAGGTATCATTCAGAACTATGGGCGGAGGAGGAAACAAAAAAATATCCCTCATTTACATATTTATTTAAGATCCTCTTCTAAAATGAAATAATCTCAAGGTTAAACCTCCTGGCTTCCTTTAAGGAACAAGGAATGAGTATGTGAAGCAAGAACTAAGTTTGGCAGTACAAAGATGCCTGCAGATCCTAGGATTTAGGAAGTGCCTTTGTTGGAGGGTTATTGGGAGGACCAAATGAGATCATGATGGTTAAGTACCTGGCACAGGATCTAGGCATTATTTAGTCCAACCGTCTTCCTCCCCCACTTCTTATATATAGATGTGGAAACTGAAGCTCAGAGAGGGGACTAAATCCCATTTTTTACAGGAAGCCTTTCAGAATCCCTCTCAATTCTAGTGCCTTCCCTCTTTTCTTTATTTCCTACTCATCTAAGTTACATATAACCTGCTTTGTATGAATTAACTTACATGCTATCTCCCAAATTACTTTGCAAACTCCTTAAGGGCAAGGACTGTCTCTAGGATAAACATCTCCATTTTCTCCAACTATTCTTCATGTTTCACATCTTTCACCCATCAGTCACTAGACATTTATTAAGCACTTGCTAAAGATACGAAGAAAAAGAATTCCTACCTCCAAAGAACAAAAACATTCTTTAATTATAGTCCAGTTTGCAGAAAGCCTCCCTAAAGTATCACCCCAAAGTGGATTATAATATTCCAAATGCAATATTTTTGTCTGTCTACTTCATTGTTTTAGACATTCTATCTCCTGAACCACTCAAAAACTAAATTAACTCTTTGGGTAGCCACATAACACTGCTGTGCTTGTGGTCAATTAAAAAACCCAGACTTTTCCTATAAAATCAAGTCTGTTTAATTCTGTACCTATATCATTTATTTCCTTTTTAAAATTCAATATAGGCCTTGGAAAATATCTTTATTAAATAAATTCATACCAACAAGTTCTGTCCAACAAGTTCTTTGGGAATCCTGATTCTGTCATCCAATCTGCTATTAACTATCCCTTCAAATTTGTCTCATCTACACATTTTTCGGGAAAAAAAATAATTTTAATGTCTTCATCCAAATCACTAATCAAAATGTTTAACTGGATAGTCAAGGCAGACTATCAAGGTAGCCAAGGAGTCTTACTTGTTCATGCCAGGAATTGGGAGATGGCCATAGCAAAAGTTTGGAGATTGGAGATTACTAGATCAGGAAGTGAATGAAGAGGAATGGCATTAAATTACTCTGGGAAGTTAACTTGGAAGGGCCAGGTTGTGAAGCGATATTTTTGTCTTAATTACCCAAAGCCTTCTCCCCCCAAATTACCTTGTATTTACATATTTTGTATATGCTTTCACATACACATGTCGTGTCCCCAGTACAAAGTAAATTTCTTGAGGGGAGGGGTTATTTTGATTTTTTTTTTTAATCAAAGTGTCCGGCTCTAAACAGGTATTTAATGTTTATTTATTGATCACAAGAAGCCTTTTCCCCTTTATTAACACTATCTGGGGATTTTGTTATTCATTCAGAGAATTTGTTATTCATTCACAAATTTACCTGTATTTCTCTTATCCACAAGAATGATACTGTTAAATATCTTTCAGAAATACTACCTAGTATTTAATTTAATTCGTTAAAGATCTATGCTTTATCTGAATGCAGATCAAAGTATACTATTTGCATTAATTTTTTTTTTTGTTTTGCTTTTTCTTTCTCATGGTTCTTCCCATTTGTTCTAATTCTTCTATACAGCACGATTAATGTGAAAATATGTCTAATGAGAATGTATTAAATTATGAAAATGTATTAAATTAATGTATTAAAGCCTATATTGGATTGCACACCTTCTTGAGGAGGGGGCGGGGAGGGAGACAAAAGAAAATTAAAAAAAAAAAAAAAGCTCTATGCTTTCATGGTGTGCTGTTTATCAGTATACAATGCAAACCTTCCTAAGTCCTTTGAAAATGGTATTCATGGGTTGCCATTGCTAAAATTTTATTAATGACTTTCTCCAAATTTAGTTAGGTTCTAGGTCCTTGGACAACAGGCTTAATATATTTGAAGACTTTTTACCTTGGAAGACCTACCAGCAATTGTGTTCTACTAGCACAGCCTTCAAGAACTTAGGGTGACTCTCAAACCACAAGGCATAGAAGTAGGATTTTAGTGGAGGACCAAGCTATTAATCCTAAACAAAAAAGAAGTGAGGTCTGACTTCTGAGCTTGTGAACCTATGCAGCCTCCTAATGATCACTGTCTTCCATTTCTTAAGAGTTCACTAACTGATGAGTAAGTTATTCTTGTATTATCTGGGTTTGAAATCAAGGTGAGACTACAGTTTTCAGAATCCATCCCTTTTTCCTCACCCATCTCCTGTCCCCTCCATCATTCTACACTATTCTTCAAGGGTTACCAGTGGCAGTTTAGCAATCACTTTTAGTTACTCAGTAGCCCAGGATGCAATTATCCTGCACCAAGAAACAAGTTCATTTGGAAAAGATAAATCTCTTAAACTTTCTCACCACCTGACTTAGGCTTCATCCAGTTCTTTCCAATCATATTTGTTCCATCCTTTTTGGTCTATAAAATATTCTCCTAGATAAGAGGAAATGTTAGCTAAAAAGGAATTAAGTAGTTAACCCTTTTCTCTATCAACATTTTGTGATCTTCTCCAAGTAACAACCTATTCATTCTTTGTGTCAGGTTAAAAGCTCCTGTAAGGTTAAGAACTATGTAAAAATTTTTATTTTTCAATCTCTAACCTTCAGTGTAGTGTGTTATACACAAAAGCCACTTAATAAAATCTTGCTTAATTATTCTTTTACATTTATGAATATCTGGAAAAATCCCAGGGTGTCCTTAGCAGGGTTATAATTTTTGTCCTATAGCTGATACAATAATTTGTGTATTATATTGATACTTTATACCCAAACCCATTACATAATAAATATGTATGTTACATGTACAGATATGTCACAAAAAGTTATATAATATGTTATGATTTGGTATTATCATGTGTTCAAGCCCTATCTGACATCTTAGCTATGTGACCCTGGGTAAGTAGTCACTTAAATTCTCAGTTCCTTAGGCAACTCGCTAAGACAGTAAGTACCAGAGCAGATGCCTACCTGTTAGGGGGAGTTTCTTCACTAAGGATTCCCTATACCCATGATATTCTACAACAGTGTGCTTTATAAATTTATAGAAATATACTATAGCTGAAAGTGAGGAAAGACTATAACGTATTATGATCTCACAATGAAAAAAACTACTTTCTAAAATGATTCCCCTGCTTGATTTTTAACTGAAGGCCATTTAGGATCTCTTAAGGCCGTTAACTAACTTACCTGGGAAATGATGTTATAGTGCATAGAGCTTCATTTTCTTTTAGAAGAGATGAAGCCTCCTGCCTACGTTTTCTCATGTTGTCTTCAACTGTGTTAAATTCTGACATCGTTCCTCCATATGGCTGTCCCGGTGTCCCTTCAATCATATAGCTTCCATATTCTGGTCTCCAAAGTGTCGGATGGCTAATGTACAGAGAAAAATTATTGTTTAGTTTTTATTCTTGCAGTATAATCTACTCAATTTTATCAGAAATGTTTTTAGTGGGTTTTATGCCACAAGAAACAAAGAACATAAAAAACTTTTTGTAGAATTTATCATTTTCCACAGATCTTCAGTTATACAAAAGGTCTGAAATTCAGAAATATTAAAATTCAAAAAATTAAAATTCAAAAAATGCACACCATCAAATGGCAATTACACAAAGTGACCTTCAAAACCAAATATGATTAACATCACTGTGATGGTAATGTTTTATTTACCTTTTATTAATTTTTATTATGCCATTCTTTCTTCAGTGTTTGGTAAGTTGAAGTTGTCTTTTGCTAATATTAACCTCACCTAGCTAAAATGTGACCCATGGAATAAAGTATAGAGGGAAAGACTTTGACATTCTTTAGATAAGAGGCCAAAAGGGAGTTTAAGTTTCCCAAAGTTATTTGTGGCAACATTTTCCTGACTGAGCTTTTTAGTTATCTTTGTGACATGTAAATTCTTTCCCCTCCAATTAGCCTAACTGTGACTTCTTCAAAATGTAACCCTGTCCTTCTGTAAATGCATTTTGTTTGTAAATTCAGTGTTTAAATCTGTAACTTGTCAGTCTGCTAATTTGTTCTAACTCAGTTTATCTAACCTTAATGACACTGAAGGAAGCAAGGGATTATAAATTTGTTTTTTTAACTCTATAGCCTAAAAGAATGATGAAATTGAAAAACCTAGCTGTGTGACCTCGGGCAAGTCACCTAACCCCAATTGCCCTACCTTCCCCCTCCAAAAAAAAAAACGATGATGATGATGATGAATGATGCAATTGCAACATGCAAAAAATAATACTTCTCTCTCTAGCATTATTTTCTCTACAAAGGCTTGTTAAAAACTCTCCAATCTAGGCTCAGGGTTTGGGTTTTTCCTTACCTCCTGAACCTGTGCTCAACGCATAATTAAACCTTAAGTTTTTGCCCTTATAATTTCTGTTTTGTGATAGGTTTATTCAGCAGCAATAACCTTTTTGACATGAAGTTAGAATGGAGTTATTTCTCCCATAACAACTGGTGCTCCTCAGTAACTATTTCTCTCTGCAAAGTCACCCTCTCCCTTTTAAACAAAGTAAACAAAATAAACCAACACATTTTTAACAGGTATGACAATATATACCACTGCCAGGTTGCATCAGAGAGAGGTATCAGCAGTCCTCAGCAATCAAGCTCTGTCCTATACAATGGTATCCAATAAAAAATGAAAAGAATATGGCCTAAAGTAACTTATTAGTCAAATGTGTTGAGCAACCAATTAACTCAATGCAACTGCTGGACTGCAGTAGCAAGCACTAAACAAGTCGGCTGTCTATACTGCTTACTTTGGGTTTTTTCTTTCCCCCTTTTCTTGCAATGCTTCCAGGACTTCCTCTCCTTTCAGGACCACACGTACTTTTTTGTTTTGGTGATCAAAAGCTACCAACATGTATTCCACCTATGAAATAAAGATGAGAAAAGAAAGACATAAGTCAGCATGACTTCAAACTGGCCTCTGTGCACTCTTACTCTTTTAATAAACTGGTTAAAGAAAATGACAGGGGAACATGGTGGTCTGAGAAGCACTGTTCAAAGTCAGGAGTCTCCATTTATTTATACTGTGACAGACTGCCTATTGCTTTTCATATTATGAAAATGTACAAAGACCAGGTAAAATTTCCCATCTCCTGTGTAATCACCCTTTCTAAAACCCTTAATAATCCTCTGAAATCTTGCTGTCTAATACACATTTTTCTTGTTCCACTCAATGCTATCAACATAGTGAAAAGTGAGTGTTAAGAATTATACCTCCTAGTAAGAACACCAGTTTTGGCAGATAATGCTCCAAACTAGTCTGCTTCGGGAACTGGTCACAAAAAGAATAATAATCTCTCATGACATGTTCTGGAACTGCTTTAAACATGTTAGGAAATTGACTGTCAGGGCAAACTTGACAATCCTTACTTATGAGAATTACCTTTTAGGAGCCTATAAGTAAAAATGCTAACATCAGAGTATTGAAATAAAGCCCTCACAGTACTAACCTCTAGCAAATCTTCTGGCTATGTAGTTATTTTCTTTATACTGAAAGGCTCCAAACACTCAAACCAGAGCCTCATGCTTTTAACTATATTATATTCTCGAGTTTGGGGACCCTAGTAACTTTAGAATAATGAATTAACAGCTACTATGATTTTGTTTACAGAATAGTGAAAGTTTCCATGTAACCAAAAAATTGATGAATAGAGAAAACAAAGTGCTGTTGGTTTCCCTGAAACACATGGTTAATAATGAATACAATGGTAAAAATATTTTATCCAGGAAAATCTGAGATAATCAGGTAAACCTACAAGCCTTTGGGGATGTTTCCATTTTTTTTTAAATCCTAAATTGTATTTAGTAACATACTTTTTTTTTTAAACTGTGTCTATTTTCACATTAAAGTCACCGACCATCAAGGAAGATGTTGCCTTGATTAGAAGAATTTTGTCAAGTTCTTCCTAGACCTTTGCCACTTTTATTTTTAGTACATAAGCTGTATAAGTCTTTATAACACTCTTCCTATTTATGTAAATAATGAGATTTCCAAGATGAGATAACCAAAGTTTGCCATGAATTTTTTTTTAATATCATCTTTGAGTGCATGATGGAACCTACTCTAAGATATACCTTCCATCTGTCTAATGTTTCCTTGCCTTGTGGTTTCATTTGTAGCATGAATGTCTGATACGATAACTGATGTGGTTCATTTTCTCCAATAGTCTATCTTCGTATAGACAAAGGGCTCACATTTAAAGGCTCAGTAGCTAATTAAACATTTATAGACAGTCCAAATGCTAGCTTCGTAACATCCCCAAACCCAATTTCTATCATTCAGGCACCATCGTGGTGGAAGCAGAAAAGGGATATATGCAAGGCTGAGGACCATTCTGTATTTTTCTCTTTCATGGATTGTCATGGCCTAAGAATCCATCCCCTAGTAGACAGTCTGCTGGTAATGATCTTCTCTATATTTACCTAAGCTGGTTCTCAGGCAGGCAGACACTGTCAGTGAAATATTGACCAAAAATATTTTCTTAAATAACCTATGACATAATAGCTAAAGGGCAGGCCTCAAGTCAAGGCAACTTGGGTTCAAGCTCCACCTCTGGGGGCAGCTAGGTGGTATAGGGGGATGATACATTGGCCCTGGAATCAAGGGGACCTGAATTCAAATCCAGCCTCAGAAACTTAACACATACTAGCTTATGTGATCCTGGGCAAGTCACTTAACCCTGACTGCCTTGCCAAAGGGGGAAAAAAGTTCCACCTCTGACAAATATACTGGCTGCATGACCCTGGGCAAAATGAAATTATAAACCTAGAAAAAAAAATTTAAAGATATTTCTCCCCAGGGAGAAATAGGTTTGACCGCTGTTTTTCAGTCATGTCCAACTCTTTGTGATCCTATTAAGGGTTTTCTTTTGCAAAGATTTTGGAGTAGTTTGCCATTTTCTACTCCAACTCTTTCTACAGATGAGAAAACTGAGGCAAACAGGACTACGTGTCTTGTCTAGAGTCACACAACTAGTGTCTGAGGCCTGGGAAGATGAGTCTTCCTGACTCCTAGTCTGAGTACTCTACTGTGCCACCTGGCTGCCCCTACAGTTTTGATAGTTTAGTCTAATTTCATACAGTTGTAAGACAGAATGTGTATGCATATAGTATGTAAAAGAATTTTCCATATGAAAAATTATAAATTGTATTCAAAATAAAGACGTTCCAAAATAGTAATCCAATAAGATACTGCAAATAAAATAGGTAAATTATTTGATTCTCTGTATTTTAATTGCATGCTGAGCCAAGGTGGTTTAAGTGTCTCCTTATGTAAATTTTTAAAAATTTTAAAAATTAAAAAAAAAAAAGAAATTATTTGTCTAACTAGGAAAGGTACAGCACAGAGGTAGGGTAGGAGTTCTATACAGAAGATATTCTTGAAAAGTGTGGTATCTGGCTAACCATCTTAGTGCTGGCTGAAAGAGCTTTTGAGATTAGGAAATAATTCTCAGTTTTGTCAAGTCAGCTTTTGTAATATCAGATGATGTAGTCTGGGAGTTAGAAGGGACTTTAGAGTTCATCTAGTCCTATCTCTCCCTACTTTTTTTTTTTTTTTACAGAGGAGGAAACTAAGGCACAAAGAAGGTACTCTGGGTCAAAGATGAGTTGAGTGGAGATTCGAACCCCTGTCAGAAGACTCCAATCTAGTTCTGTTCCTACTATACCATACTGTTTTTTTATCGAGACTTGGAAATGAAATAACTTAAGGCCAGTCTAGTTCCAAGACCAGCCTTCATGTTAAGTCCCTTATTGTTGAACAATTCACTTATGGGAAACACCACTCCTAAGAAAGGCATGTAACCACTGCCCTGGCAGGTAACTTTAACTTGTCAAATGACTGGGGGGGAATTTTTTTTTTTTTACCCGTGCCCTTTATCTTCCTTTCTGCCCTACCCCACTCAAATAAAACATAAAAATAAGATCCATGTACATATTGCAGGCAGTGAAAGAGGAGGAAGGTAGACTTCAACAGTCTGTAACCCAGCTAAAAATACTCTGAATGGTAGGTCACAAGGCTTTCATGTATCATGCAAATTATTTTACCTGGCTTCACTGAGATCCCTAGAAGAACTCCTCTTAGTTCTAATGTTGGCTAGTTTCCTATTTTGTCAGCATTCTGAAATATTTTTTGATTTTCCTAAATCATTCTGGCCCAAAGTTTAAAGTCTATTATAGGCTGGGAACTTACCTTCTCGAACTTGATCCATTGGACAAAGCAAACAGAAACCAAGAACCAAACCAAACAGAAAAACCCCAAATCTGACTACGGCCTCATGTCAGTGTTGTATAATGTACAGAGTTTTGGCCTTGAAGTCAGAAAAAAACTGGGGGTTTAAATCCCACCATTTACTAATTGTGTGACTCTCAGTAAATTACTTATCTTTTATGAGCCTCGGTTTCCTCATCTGTAAAAGGGGAATGAATTACACCTGCAATACATACTTCACCAGGTTGTCATAAATCTCAAACAAGATAATATATGGAAGGCACCTATAAGCTTTAAAAGCACTTGATAGACAAGTCATAATTATGACACAAATCAGAATCAGTTTTAATTTCAGAACAGTTAATATGAAAAACAGTATTTCAGAACAGAAATACAACGGAAAAAATGCTTTTAGATAAACAGTCATGAATCTAGCTTAGTAGTGTTTTTGAAAATCTACTTGTTATTATAAAATGTTTTACAGACTAGAATGGAAACACAGAATTCTTTAAGAATTAATTATATTCGATAATATTTACCCAAAAGGATCATTTTTTAGTATCCAACTGTAATTATAATTTAAATGTTTAGGTGTTTGTGTTCTGTATGTCTTTGTATACAAACAGGCACTCAAGAGGAAAAAATATTGCCTCTTAAAGCCAATTACCCAGATTCGAATCCCACCTCCGATACTTGCTACCTAAGGGACACTGGGCAAGAGTCCTGTGTTTCCATACCTATAAAACAAAAGAAGTGGTCTAAGTGGCCTGGAGGTCCCTCCCAATTTTAGAGCTAAGATCCCAAGACAAGGCAAAATGGGGCTTGACTCCCCAGCTTCAGTGATGAAACTATAACTGTCTTCTGCTATCACTTCCCGTGGCTCTTCCTCCCATAATTATCCCATCAATTAAAAAATATCCCCACAAAAAATACCAGTATTAAGGGTAAAGGGCAAACCTGAAACAATTCTTCCTCAAAAGATCTTCTTAAAAAACAATGAGGTCTTTTGTAACTAAGAGTCTTCCCTGAAGGCATTAGATTTCTAAATTTAATTTACCTTGGCATCTAGCTGGACTGAGAACACAAAGAGAAACTAAAATGCAGAAGGAACAACCAATACAACCAATAAGAGGGAATACAGAGCAGAAGACCTTTAAAAAGATGGCTCCTTGTTAATTCAATAAAACCAAATCTACCTCCAACAATCAAATGACCTCATTGATGGGATGTTCTCTCCAGGCCATTCTGTGTGATCTGGAGAGATAGGGAAGGTCTAGCCCATATGTTGTGGATCTTGCCTTATTTCTCTTGATATCGTAAAGATTATCGATGGAGTATACACAGGTTTGCCAAGATTAATCCCTCACTCTTGCCATGTGACCAGTCCACCTTCTTCACATTACTCCTCTGTAATTTTGCCTACACAGTATTTCATTCTCTCTATGCCTATCAAAGATTCCTCCATTGCCTTTGGCATGGTTTTTGGCATAATTATTTGGAGACTGCAATGTTCTATCATGACTTCGGGCTATATTATAACAGCAGAGTTTTGGTATTAGCTAATACCACAAAGGGAGCAAAGAAGAAAAACACACATGTACAAACATTTATAGTGGTTATTTTTGTAGTGACAAAGAACTGGAAAAGATGGGAGTGCCTATTAACTGATGCAATGGAATACCACTGAAATGACGGTTTCAGAGGAAGACTTCTATGAATTGACAGAGAGTAAAGTGAGCAGAAACAACAACTTAAATGAAAATAACACCGTAAAAGCAAACACTTGAAAGACTTAAGGACTTTGATGACTGCAATGACCCACCTTGATCCCAGGGGACTAGTGATACACACTACACATCATCTCTCTGTGAAGGGACCAACTTAAGGTACAGAATGAGACAAATACTTTTGGTCATGACAAATGTTACAAAGGTCTTGCTTTGCAGGGAGGGAAAAGAAATGCTTGTTAACTGGGGGTGGGGCTGGGGGGAAGAAGAGGTCTAGTAGTCCTAAAAAGTAGACATTAGGCCTGTCTCTAAATACTAACATTATAAAGGTACTCTATGGTCATAAATGGAATCAAACAGCAGAAGAATGTATGTATCTATCAGAACTACAGTCAGCCACCACAGTCATTATTTTTTTGGGGGGGAGGGCTTTTTGGAGGGGAGAGGGTAAGGCAATTGGGGTTAAGTGACTTGCCCAAGGTCACTCAGCTAGTAAGTGTTAAGTGTCTGAGGCTGGATCTACATCAGGTCCTCCTGACTCTGGGGGCAGGTGTACCATCTAGCTGCCCACACCCAGTCATTCTAATGGAAGCACCCTTCTCTATCTCATTACTAAGTCCCAGTAGTGAATTAAGTGCATTAATTTTAAAGGACACTATATTGTCATTGGGTGGTCTCTTAGGGTGGTCTCTTACTGTCCTCCTTCCCTCTCCTCACATTCCTTAAAGAGGCTATTCCAAAGCTTCTTGGCAAGGGTTCATCTTGGCTTACAGAGGATGTCACTTTTATCTTTACTGTGAAGAATATGGGGTTCGTGGAATTAGTTACTTCTAAATCTTCAGGTAACTTAAATCTATACCACATCACAGCAGAATTTCAAGCTGGAAAGGACCTGAGCATCCATCTTGTTCACCTTATTCACAAAAAGAATCCTCACTACAACACTCTGTCTGGTATGTGGCCATCTAGCCCCTACCTGAAGACCTCCAATAACGAGCCAGTCCATTCCACTTCTGGACAAGTATAATTGTTAGGAAGTCTGTTTCTTAGTGACTTCTACTCATTGCTCCTGGTTCTGATCTCTGGCACCAAAGAGGTCTAAGCCTAATCCCTTTTCCCTATGACAGTTTTTTAGATCCTTTAAGATAGTTATCCCCTTCTATCCTTTCCCCATTCAATACTTTGGGCTCCTAATTCTACTTGTCAACTGGATAGTTCCACCTGGAGCTTCCACTGACACCTTAAACTCACCATGAACTTGGGTGCCTTTCAAAGTTTGCTCCTTATTCCTGCCACTGTGGCACAAGTCACTTTTCTTATAAACCAGGTTGAAAACTTTTAAGTTGCCCCTGATTCTTCCTACTGACCCCCATTTACTACCACATTCAACCAACTGCAAATCCTGCTTTTTACTTCTCAGATCTCTCATTCTTTCCTTCAGGATCAGATATAAACACTCCTCTGTTGGGCATTTAAAGCTTTTCACAACCTAACTTTCTAGCTTCCTACACATTACTCCTTTCCAGGGACTCTGTCGTTTTGCTATACTGATTTACTTGCTCCTTCCACATAACATCTCCTGTCCACTTTGGTGCCTCCTTTACACTGGTCATCCCCCATGCCCGTCCCCCTCTCCCCTACCCATGTCTGCCTCTTGGAAATCTTGGCTTCCTTCAAGACACAGCTCAAGCAATGCCTTTCTTCAGCATGAAACTTTTTCCTGGTACCCCCAGAACGTGGACAATATCTTCCAAGGTACATGAGTCCTTTAATTAGTTCCTTGAGGGGAGTAAAAGTGTCATACACATTTTTATAGTCTTAGCATCTAGAGCAGAGTAGGTCCTTAATAAATAAATGTGTGAATACTTCATTCTTCTTCACTGTTACCACCCTTGTTCTGCCTCCCTTACCTCCAGAGTTGATTTTCTAGAATCCAGTCTCTCTCTTTGCCAATCTATCATTCACATTGCTGTTAAAGGTCATTTTCTAATGCACAGATCTGATCACTCCTCAGCTCAGAAAACACTGAGTAACTGTCTATCCCCCACCAAATAAAACACAAATCCAGTCTGTCGTTCCAAATCCTCCCCAGCCTGGCTCTAATCAAACATTCCATCATTATTTTATTATCCTCTTCTACACCCTCCTGCCAAACTGGACCCTGCTCCTGGTCCCCTGATCTCACTCTGCCCTTTCTCATTTACATGTATCTCTATAACAGACAAGACTATTTCCAAACCTCCTATTTTTTGGCTGCTGAACTCTAGCTTCCAACAACCAAGCTGAGGAGTGCCATGTTCTTTCATGGTACTTTCCCTAATTCTCTGGTCTGACAAGCATCTCTTACTTGACTCTCAGATCATCCTGCCTTATCAAGGACATGTCTTAAGAGTCTAAAAAGCTGGATTTGAGGCTCTGCTCTGTCTCCTACTAACTATGTGATTCTAGGCAAGTCACCCCACTACACTGAACCTCAGTATTCTTCCTCTGCAAAATGAGACTAGATCAGAAATACCCCTTATTTGACAGGTACTCTTATTTTGTTATATTTCTAGATGAGAAATACCGATTATTTGACAGGTCCTCTTATTTTGTTATATTTCTTCTACCAAAATAAATATTAAATCCTTCAAAACTCCAGGGCTGAGGGGACTGCCTTTTTTTTTTCACTTCGATTCCTTTATGATGAAAACTCTTGGAGGTATAAGGTTATTTTGGGTCCAGCCCACTTCATACACAAAAAAAGTCACTAAATGGCTACAAACAGCTAATCTTTCCATTCCCCCTTTTCAAGAAAAAAAGTTTTTCCTTTAATGCTTCAATTTTTTACTTAAATGCTTTATATTTTTTTTATCTCATTCTTCTTCTCCTAATAACCCTCCCTGGCATCCACAGAATTCTGCTTTATAACAAAAGAAAAAAAGTTAAACATTACAATTCCTGAAACACAGAGCTCCCTGGTAAAGGGGAGGGGCAGAAGTTATCTTAATCCCTCATCCCTCCCCAAAGCAGTATTCCTAGTAGTTAGGTTTTATCAAAGAATATGTCAGCCATCCTGAGACATTTTAAGAGTCCAGTCTCAACTTTCACTTTTTTCTTTAAGTGAAACCATCACATTTGACACAATATCTATGCAATATCATATGCAACCTGAACTGGGTTTTTGCTTTAATTAGGGTGGGGTTTAAATAAGCTTCAGAGATATGCTGGCAGGATTAAAAGACACTAAGCAAACATAAAACCATTCCATATCCCGCTTTGCTTCTCACATTATACTGCTGCTGGGAGCAGCAACCTGTATATACAGTACAGCTAAAGTAATTAAATGCATGCCTGGACAAGCATGAAGAACTTCATCCTCGCTATAAAACTAGCCAATGTGATTAAATTTAAATTATGCTTTTAAATTAAGGCTCATAGTGCCTAGAAGGGTGTAGGAGACTCAGCAGATGCTAAAAATATGCTTGCTGAATTCAGGATGAAGTTCAAGACAGCTCATCATTCAACTATTCAAGACTGAAATTTCACCCTCACACATCTAAAGCTGAAGGGACCTCAGAGGTCAGGCAAGTCCAGTGTCCTCATTTTGCAGATCAGAAAACTGAGGCCCAGAAGCCAAGTGACGCATGCCAGGAAGAACCAGAATTCTAATCCAGGTTCTATGAATCCAAATCTTTTTTTGCTGCATCATCCAATTTCACTGATTTATTATGGAGGGGGACATGAAAAAGGGAGGGCTGTGCTAGTAATGGCTTGGCATGTTTTACCAAAGCAGAATGCCCCTAGCATGCGCCCAAGGGAAATCTGTATGTGTCCGTCTTCCAAGGATAAGCCTAGCTAAATTCCAAGAGGCCAGTTGGCTACTGGGTGATAAAGGTTTTTTTTTTTTTTTGGTTTTGCTTTTTTTAAAGCTACAAGTTCCAAATACTATTTATTAACCTGTAGAGGAGCTGTAATTTGCATGTTGAGAGGGAATACCTACATCAAAGGAATCAAGGATGCCCAGAATGTTGCATACTATAAATTAACTTAATATGCACTGTTTTCCATTAGCAGGCCAAGACAGGAGAAACCCCAGTCATGGTGTAACATACAATACAGAATTTCCTTATCCCTATTCATTTTCACAAGGAGGAAAACACGTCACAGGGAGTAAAAACCCGAGTTTCTCTACAAGGACACCGAGTTTCTCTACAAGGACAAAAAGCAATTAGAAATACAAGCCTTGTCTTTTTTATTCTTATTCCTATTATCCTTAGGACAGGCCCTTAACACCTTAAAACCCAGATGATTCCCAAACAGACTCTTTATCCTTATTAATCTGTCAGCTCACCAGATTAATTTTTTAAATCTATTTTCCCAAACTTCTCCCATTACTCCCTTACACTTTAGTCACTGGTCTACTTCTCGTTCCCTGAATAGTATCTTGATGTCCTACCCTTTGTCCATACCCTTTCCTCTCCCCATTATAGAATACCGTGTGTGTGTAGATTTTTATATATATACAGACACATATATTTACATATATATGTGTATACACATACAAACATGCATATGTGGCACTGAAACTAAAAATATCAAAGCAAGTTAATTCTTGCCTTCAAGGAACTTAGAATTTTGTACTTGTACATGAGCATTTTAAAGAAGTTATAAGGGGGGGCGGAGCCAAGATGGCGGAGTAGAAACAGCTCGTCCAAGTCTCTCTGCCCCCAGATTCTCCACAAACTATGTAAAAAAGGACTGTGAACAACTTCTGGAGCCCCAGCACCCACAGAACGACACAGAGAAGCTAACCTCCCGCTGAGGACAGCCCAGCAGCCCTGCAGGAAGGACCAGCGCAGTGGTCTGGGAGCCGGCAGCGCACAAAGCGCAGAGCGCAGGAGCCCAGCGGAGCCGAGCCCAGGTCCGCCTGAGCCAAGGTTTTAGCCCCAGGGCGGCAGGGCCCGCAGCCGGCTGGAGGAACCCCAGAACACCAGGAGCTGTGGCGACTCCAGAATTATCAACATAGACTTGCCTGGGACAAAGTAAGAGGTTAGTGTCCTATGGACTTTGGGACCTGTATTTGGGGAATGCGTCAGCTCCCTCCCCTGGGGGCTAGAAGCTGCTGAGGAGACACGCCATTTTGTAGTTTTCAGAGGCATTTCCGGCTCCCAGCCTACAAATCGTGAGGAGATCCAGCGATCAGTCTTGGGGGGTAATCGCTCTTGCTTTAACCTCCCTGGATCCGGATTGTGATCTGGGGTGGAAGTTGTGGGTGGGTTTACAGCTTACCAGAAACAGAAGTTGCCCCCCACACGTTCGGGACGAAAATTCCTCTAACTGGCCTTAAAGCCATAGTGTGGCAACAAGCCCAAAAGTCAAGCAATTAAGTGGCAACATGCCAAGGCAAAGGAAACAGAAAAATGCAACCCTAGACTCCTATTTTGGGGGCATAGAGCGGGAAAAGGACTGTGAGGTCAAAAGTCCTGCTCCAAGAAGTTATAAGTCTCTTCCCTTACCAGTTGCTTTGCTTATTGAAATTCTACCAATTCTTTAAGGGCCAACTCAAATAACAGCCACCTACCACCACCTTCACCAGGAGGATAGGATGTTTGGACAGGATTCACAGCAAAGGTCTTCTTTTTGGAACACTGGCATTCAGATTAACTTGAAATACAGTGTTATGTCCTTGATTCCTTGATTTAATAAACTGTCATACTTTAAAGTAAGAGAGATTCCCAAACTGTTTTTTATCCTCAAAGGGAAAAAATTTTTGATCAATTTCAGTATTTTTATCCATCAACAAACATTTTAAAAAAATAAACAATTTCTATGTGCCAGGTTGAAGGAAGCTGAGTGGTTTCCATCATGAATGGAGCACTGGGCCAACCTCAGACACTACCTAGCGTGATCCTGGCTAAGTCACTTAACCTGTTTGCCTAATCCACCAGACAAGGACAAGGCAAAACACTCCACTGTCTTTGCCAAGAAAACTCCATTACAGGATTATGAAGAGTTGGCCATGACCGAACAACTGAACAAAATATGCCAAGCACTTACATGTATGCAAGACAATGAGGAAATACAAAGTGACATAAATGCAATGAATGGTTTAGTTCTAGAACTTTGCCTCAAAATTACCTTTTTTCCCCCAATGATTACTTAATAGAAGATTGAAAAAACCCATCCCAGATACTGACTCCAAAACATGCACTCATTTTTCCATAGACTTTCAAAAGAATCTCAAAAAGAAATCCTCTCTTGAGCAGCTACTACAGCTCATAAATAGTTCTTCAGAGTCTTTGGATCATAGAATTTGAGCTAAAAGGATATAGTCCATTCCTTTCTTTGTGCAGATCAGAAAAGTAAAGCCACCTGACCAAAGTCTTAGTAACTAGCAGTGTTCCAGTAGCAGCAAAGAACTTTAACCCTAACTCCAAATTCAGGGCTCTTACCACTGTACCATGTTTAGTGATGTGATATGAACGGGTACTTTTTTCTTACATATTTTTTAAACAAACTAACATGTCAATGGATTCGCCCTAGAACTTTCACTTGGGTAACCATATTTACATATAAGAGTTTATATATTTATGTATGTTTATAAAGATTTATGCATTGTAAAGGAAGTCTTAGAGATCACAGAATCCAATTCTTTTCATTTTAAGGGTGAGGAAACGGAAACCCAGAAGTAAAAATGTCTTGAATCCAAAATATACAGCATTGAGTTTTGAATCTAGACTCTACTCTGTGTCTTTTAATAATATTTCTTTCTTATTTCAGGTTACAATCATGTTTTGCCAACAAAATTCTGAATGTACATATCAAAATTACTTACTAATTTTCAACATCATATCAAGTCTGCTTCCTAGTATTTTGCTCAAATCTTCTATAACCCCTCTTTATCACAAGGGCATGCCACTCCATCCTCCCCCAAATCAGCTAGTGCCTCTTAGGAAGCAGTTTATCTTGTCTTTGCCAAGAAAACTCCATTACAGGATAATGAAGAGTTGGTATAGTGGATGCAAGGCTCACTCCTAGAGTCAAGAAGATCTGAGTAAATCTAGCATCAGACTAGCTGGGTGACCCTGGACAAGTCACTTAATTTCTGTCTGCTTCAGTTCCTGCACGAGTTGGTGATCAACTGACATATTTTTGCAAAGTGTTCTGCAAACCTTAAAGCACTATAAAAATGTGAGGTGGTATTATCATTAATGTGTTTCAGAACCGAATATGTGTCACAACCTAATTAGTTTGAGAAAATTAGGGGACAGAATAGATTGGTTTGTGATATTTTATTTCTTAACAATGTACAATTACAATGATTCATCTTGGCCCCAAAAAGGAAATGAGAAAAAATGCCTCTCTTAGGTGTGGAACACTGCAAAAGTACTAAGGTTGGATTGATATGTGTGTTTGCTTTGATGAATTATATTTCTCCCTACTGAATGATCCCATGATGTCAGAAGATGGATGAAAGCTGCCTCCCACCTCCTAGGAGAGATGAGATGGGCTAGAGGTACTGAAGGAAACATACATTTTCAGGTCATGGTCAATATTGTGATTGGTTCTTCTTGATTATAAGGGGAGGGTTTCTATTTTGGGAGTGTGTTAGTGGCACATGATTAAAAATGAAAAAAAAAAAGATCAATCAAGCAATGAAAGACACAAGGTAATTTTGGGACTATTTCATTAAATTTAATACATACTTTTAAAAAACGAGCTGTACCTAACAGAAATTCTCAGTTTCATACAAATTTCTCTTTTGTTCTTCACACACTGAAATGTTGATTATTAATTCCGTAACAACAAAAAAAAATTGTTTTAAGAGTTTGCAGCAGTTCATTTAGTGAAAGAACACTGGGAGAACAAGGTTCTAAGTCCCTCCCACTAAATAACAAAGTGACTTTGGGTAAGTCATGTTACCTTTCAATTCTGGCTCTAAAACATAGTATAGCAGTTACCTGGCCATCAAGACAGGACAATTAATCTCTCAGTCTATACTAGAATTACTTTATGGTGGTTATGAGGAAAGCACCTTCTTAAGTCTTAGAATCCTACATATACACAAATTCTTATTATCAGGCAATTACATTCCTGGCATACATCTTTTTTTCTTCCTAAAACGTCTGCCACATCGTAGGAATGCTGTGTATTAAGGTGATGTGATGAATCTCACAATTGTGCTAACCTGGACTCATAAATCTCTGTGTGTCTTGAATGTACTTAGTTTAATAATACTCTGATCAGCTAAAACTGTCAATAGTAGGTAAAGAGCTAGGGAGGAAATGAGCTAAAGATAGATTTTATATCACAGATAAAAGATCTCAAAGGAACCTAAGGTGATCTAATTCAATTTGTAAAGTGGGTGGGATGGGAACCCAGATCCTCTTGACTCTAGAAACAAGTGTTCTTCTTGCTCTATGATGCATTCAAGGTAGTACACCTCAATTTATAATCCAAAATATAGACAGGTCAGTTTTTTGGTACCCCGAGCATTATCTTTCCAAAGAAATGAAGATACTAATAGTAACTTAGTAAAAGTGTTCAGGCTCCCCTTTGGCCCACGAGAAAATATTTAACACATGGCACATCTTGAATATAAAATTATCCAATGTTTCTATAGAAAAGTGGAAGTCAAGATGGCAGAAACATATAGGATCATAGGGCTTTAGAGGGGAGAGTAAGTCATCTGACCCAACTCGCTGATTTTATGGAAAAAGGAAGCTGAGGCCAAGCTAAAAGCTACTTGGCTCAAGGTCACATTGCCCAAAATCAGGATTCAAATCCAGGTCTTTCTACTCAAAATCCAGAGCTCCTTCTACTCTATTGCATGCAGTGTTTCAATGAACACTCTCATGTGGCCTAACATATACTTCGCAAATAACTCTAAGGTTTGTCAGAAACAGTGAAGGACAGCTACAAAGTGGTCCCCATACCCAACCAATGAATATAGTAGAAAAAAAATTTAACCCAATTAATTTTCATATATTACTTAAAAGTTTACAAAGTGTTTTACAGACATCTTATTTAAACTTTATGTTAAAGTCTGTACAATGGGAGTAAGACAAAGGTTAGACAAAATACAGTACTTAAAGTTAGTCAGGACTTGAGTTATGTATCTCCCCGAATCTTTTTTTTTTTTAAGATGTGACTATTAAACATTCAGGGAGAAAGGCTATTTAAAAACAAAAAATAAACAACAGGTGGATATAGGGCTCATGAAGAAATTTCAGAGGAGGAAAACTTGGCACAATTATTTGGTCTTAAATACATTATCCCTGGTCTATTTATTTGTCATCAAGAAATAAAGTAGCTATGTTTGAAGGGAACCTTAAATGAAGTACTACATTTCCAAAAAGGGACAAAGAAGAAGGGGTACAAAATCTTAAGAATAGGCATTAAAAAAGGGGGTCCTTCAAGAAAGGGTAACAAATGTCCCTTCTTCCCAATCGCCTTCCCCCTTCCCTTTTCCTCATCACATGGAGTACTAGGGAATTACTCTTTCTCCCTAATACATCAATGGGCAAGGGATCTTAAAGAGGCAGATTGGGAGCTGTGGAACTGGGGCTTTAAGGATGTGGGGACTGAGGTTTCCAAGGTGAGTGTGTAGGGGGATCCTTATTCAATGAGTAGGTGATAAGTAATGAGAAAATAGAATTGGCAACTTTGGTATCAAATGGCAGGGGTGGAGGAGGGGTGGTGATAGAAAGGGGTAGTGAATCAGGATACCGTTAACTAAGGAGGTGAAGGAGGAGTGTAATGAAACTCCCACTGAGACACCTATTTCTAGTTCAAAGAGGAAGTAGGAAAGCTGATACGTGGAAGGGGGATTGGTCACTGAGGACAAAATGAGGAACAACCTCATTTGTAGAAAATTAAGAGAGGTAGTTGAGCCATACCACCCAGAAATGAGTTAAGTACCCAAGAGAATACGAATATACCTTACACATAGCAAAGGCCCTAAGGGCTTTCCACTGTGGGAAAACCTTAAACTAGATCTTTAAATGGGAAGAGAAAACTGAAATTCAAAAAAACCAGTGCCTTTTTAGAGAAGCTAGGTCATAGGTAGATACTGAATCAATTCCCTGTTTTAGGTGGCTGAAAGAACTCTGGATTTGGAGTCAAGAGCCCCAGAATTAGAATCCAGGCCCTTGTCACACTTCTACCTAACTCTCTGGGTTTCTGCTTTCTCATCTTTAGAGCTTAAAAGGACTCAACAGTCTCTAAGGTTTCTTCCAGTTCTAGAGCTAGGACATTAAGAAATTTCATTAAGAGACAAGAACAAGTGGAAGTTGTAGAGAAAAAGATTCTGGCTTGATAATAAGCAGGTGTGGCTACTATTCATTCAATGGCTGTAAGAATGTGGTCATAGAACTTAAAGGGCCCCAGGGGGTCAACTCTGAAATGGACACTATACAAAGATTCCATAAACTTCAGTTTGCTAAGTGATTTTTATTTTATTAATAAAATCTACTGGTTTCTTGTCACCAAATACCACAAATTAGCATTACTTCTATTCATGCACCATCAAAAACACATGAGATGATTTCTTTAATATTTGTATCTAGCATTTAAGGGCAGCTAACAAAAAGTTGAAACTTAAAACGAACCCTAATTATGTAAACTGATCATTTTTTAAAGTGGAACTAATGATCTGGCTCTTTTATGCATTGAATGGAGATTTAAACGTAATTTCTGAGGTTATCATCATGTTAGGAACAGTACAAAGTGTGGCATATATAGTGCATCTAGGAAGGTATGCAATTGAAACACCTCCTTTTGTTTTTGCTTTTTTGCTTTTTGGAGGGCAATTGGGATTAAGTAACTTGCCCAAGGTCACACGGCTAGGTTTTTATTTGTGTGTGCATTAAGACTCTGGAAACACCTCCTTTTGAAAAATTGCATCACAAAATGTATGCACTTGATTAGAAGTTTCTTTCCAATACAAGGCTGACCTTGAGCTCCCAGATTAATTGAATTTTGCATTATCTTTTATATCATTATAGATGATTACAAACAGCATGACCTCCAAGTTACAACATGAGGGCTATGCTAATTGTAAGAAACAACTGTTTGCCTGAAAAAAAGGTTATACCAGGTTTGAATTAGAAATACAACCTCCAAATATTTAGCCCTTGCAAAGTACAGCATCCTTAATCCTAGTTATGCTAATCGTTTTTGTTGTAGTTCAGTTGTTTCAGTCATGTCTGACTCTTCATGGCTCCTTTTGGGGTTTTTTGGGCAAAGAAACTGGAGTGGTTTGCCATTTCATTCTACAGCTCATTTTCCAGAAGAGGAACTGAAGCAAACAGGGTTAAATGACTTGCCCAGGGTCACAAAACCAGTAAGTGTCTGAGGTCACCTAGCTTTAAAAGTACCACCCAGTTTCATTTAAAATACATAAAAAAGAGAATTAATGTTAAACATCCAACTAAAATGAATGCATTAGCACAGAATCCACTTTGGAACAATTCAATTTTGTCCAATGTAAGAGTTTTGATTGGAAGTTCCCTCCCTATACCATCTGAAGTAAATGCCATCCTGGATCCCAAGCTTAAAGTGATGAATTACAACTACTGGCAGATAAAGCTGTGATCCCAACCAGAGAATGAGTTTTCACAAAGACTGAATAACCATCAAGTGATATCAACTAGATTTTTATTTAAAAGCCTCATCCACGTTTGCAAAAAATGCAGGGCTCTTTCCCCAGGGCTTGCTTGCCAACATCAGATTAATAGTGTCAAGGCGGTTCAGTCAGATTATTCAAGTGGGTCTGCTGAACAAGAAAAGTTTATGGACCGTGCTCAGTGTTGGGATTAACATCCCCCAGTATTTGGCCAGAAAAGTATTGTTAAGAAGGGGTATCTATGAGGTAGTAAAACTTCAAATTCTATGTTTAATTCTTTAAGATCCAGAAATTGCATTTCCCAATTAAAAAAAAGCTGAATATCTAGAATTATACTCATTCCCCTTTTGATAATTCACAACCTCTTTGGGAACTTTAAAACCTCCCTACTATTCTTTTTCTCCTGGCACCTGTTTTCTAGCACTATAACTGGCTTAATGAGCCCCTAGAAAAATAAGGAAGAGGAGACAGGAATGAAGATTTAGAGGGGGAAGGGACCTTAGATCATTCCAGTCTAACCCAACCTTTCCCCCTACTTTACAGTTGTAGAAACCAAGACCAGAGAGGCTAAGGTTATGTCAATCTCCTAGGGTCATCTAGCTAACAAGAAACAGAAACCAGGATTTGAAACCAGGTCCTCTAACTCAAAATCCAGCATCTTCCCTTTCCAAGCTCTGCTCTTAAGTTTCCAGACTTCAAAACTATACTTTAGCTGCTCAGCACCTGGCACATCTAACTACCCTCTGAGGTCTTCTCATCCTGGAACATCCTGCCACATTCATCCTCTCTAGCCACCGGCAAGTTCTTACTGGGACTTCCATTTTGTGGAGGCTCAGGCTGGCTCCTCTTCATTTCTCTCCCGAATATGCTCCAGAATTTGTGGACTTCAAACTCCCCTGTCCCTGTCCCCATCACCACCATTTTCATCATTTCCCCATTTAACTTTTCAATTCCCTTTTATGTGCAGCCTTCCCCCACCAGAATGTGAGCTTCTTAATCCAATTACAAAATCCTCCCATAAATGCTGAACAAACGCTCAATTCCTTCTTTCCCTCCTGTCCAAAGTACAGACCACATTTCAATTATGACACTTTCTGCTCCCTCCATATCCTAATTACTACTTTTTTTTTCCAATACTTTAAAAAAGCTATTATTTCTCTATGGGTATTCTCCTCCATCTCTCTACCAAGACAGAACAAAAGCCTTCAACGTTTTTATGAAGAGTTTCTTTGGCAAAAACAGTCACCTGGTAGTTAGTGTGATGCTGTCCTCCCACCTTTCACTTAGCTAGAATAGCGGTTGTGTCCAAAACAGAAGTACTAGAAGCCTTTTAGTCTGGTAGGGCCTAGGCTCAACTGAAATCTGTTGACCTAGTCTCAGAGAGCCTGGGGTCATCATCACTGTAGGGACAGATCTGAGCAAGACTTATGCGCACCTTGACCATTCCTCTTTCTCTGTAGCTTATTATCCTGGTCAAGTCAACTTCTTTTGGCCTTAATTTCCCTCCTATGTGTCTATAACTAGATGGTTTCCAAAATCTGCTTTGGTTCTAACAGTATATTGACTGCAGAGTTGAACTATCCCAGAAACACTAATATTTGACTTGTCTTTCTTTTTCTCACTCCCCTGATTTAGTAGATTCAGAGCTTACTAAGTCGGGGTATTTAAGTCAATTTTCTAAGTAACTAAAATGTATCCCCCTCCTTAAGCTTCAATACATAAAACAAAACAAGAAAACCCTACTTCAGATGAAGTCCTTGAGAAATGAATTAAATCACTTACCCACCTTAAGCAATATTTTCAGAATACAACTTAATGCCTTTTAAGTGACTTATCCACTACAAAAATCAAATATGAATATGCAATATAGCTGATATCCTCAGGACTTACTGAGGTATCTATGACTGACTACCCCTAAGTTAAATGAGTAGGGCAGCTAGGTGGCACAGTGGGTGTTGTGACAGGCCTGAAGTTGTTAAGATTAATTTTCCTGAGTTCAAATCTGGCCTCAGACACTTACTGTGTGACCCTGGGTAAGTCACTTGACCCACAGTACTTCATCTGTAAAATGAGCTGGAGAAGGAAAAGGCAAACCACTCCAGTATCATTGCCAAGAAAATTCCACATGGGAACATGAAGAGTCTGACACGACCAAAAGAACTGAACAACATTAAATGACCCCTGTTTTTTAGATGCCTTTGTGTCCTTTTAAAAGCCATATGCCTGCTTCTTACAACCTCGATGAGTTTCTTTTGCCTATTCCCTAATTACTCTTTCTAATTTGTCATGGATTTAGAAATCAGCAATAACCCCTCAGGTCCTCAATCTGAGACTATATGCTAATTCTATGGGCAAGTCTAATGAGTGATTGTCTTATGAGAATCTATATAAACTCTGTAACATCTAGTCTGTCTGCTCAGACCTTTTATGAATTCTTACTAGCTCCCAGCTATGTTCAGATGGGTTGAAGCAGCTAGAGGTCAAAACAATAGGAGAGGGGCTATCAATAGTGTTAATGACAGGAGGACAGAAGAGTTAAGATGGATTAGAACCCTCTGAAAAGTTTGCTAGGCAATATATATATACCTATATGAGTCCATTGGGAAGCCGATTAGATGTTAAAGGACCCTCCTTCCGGTCTCCTTTGATAAAGCCAGTGTCTGGAATCCAAAGAATGGGGAACCAAAGGCACTCAGATGACTTTTTTTATTATTTGTTTATTTAACTTCTTTATTATTATTATTTAATCTTATGGTTTAATCTTGTGAAGAACAATAGAAACAACTAAGAACATGATGGTCAAGAATTACTAAGAGTCTGTTTCTTTAAAGATAAAATAAAAAGGGGGAAAGTCAAGCTCTGTATTATTAACAACACAGTAATTAATCAATAATCTCTTCTATGGGCAAAGTCCAGCTTTCCTAGACCTTCAGTTCCTATATGAAAATATTACAGTATAATAAACTCAATACAGCACACAGAATTTGCATGGCTCTCTTGGTCTTTTGAGACTACAAATATGGTTTATCATGTTTATATAACAGAGCATCACTAACCTCCGTCCATCTTACTCTTGGCCTACAACTCCAGGAAAGGAGGTTCCAGGGCAACCCTTGTTAAGTTTCACTTTGCATTCTGCCAAATAAATTTGGCAAAGACAGAAAGCCTGTAAACCAAGAGAGAGGTTTTTGTTGTAGCAAACACCCTTGGCTAGCCTGAGCCCTCAGCATTGGACATTCTGGTTAACTAAATTTTTTAGAGAGGTTGTTTTTTGTTTGTTTGGTTTTTTTTGGTAATTCTGATATGGCTGGCAATCTTTCTAAAAAACATTTCATACTTTCCCAAGTATAAAAACTTAAGAAAAAAATAACTCAGGTCACAATTATGCTGACAGGCATTATACTATTATACTGTGATACAGCCCTTTGGAGTTTTGCTTTGGATATGTGTAAGTGTAATGGAAATGCAAATTTAAAGATCTTCCCTGCCCCTAGCTTAAGTGCACCTGGAGCCTGTGGTGGGAGGCTTGTTTTTCAGGAAAGCCCATACCTTGATACTTTGTGATTGGGCAGTGGGTCCAGAAGGTTGTTACATTCTCTGAGCCAGGAGAAAGCTATATAAACCCTTATGAGAGGCTTTGCTTTGGGGCTCACTTTGAGAAGTGTTGTGTGATTTGACCAGATGAGACTCTGGGAAGCCATTGTTGAGAGCCCCCCAGCTTTGAAAACCCAGATGTTGATGCTTCCCTCTCTGGTAACTGTGATTTAGTATTGATACAATGGTAGGACAGTTTGGAAGCCTGTCTGTTTGATCTGTAAGTTCTGTAACTCTGAAGTTTGGGGTGCTGACCTTTTTCCCCTGAACTAGGTAATGTGTGTTTGTTTGATTAAAGTAAGCTTGTTAACCCATTTTGAGTTGCTTTCCTTTTGAAAAGCAGATCTAAGAACCTGTGTTGGCAGTCACCCTGGGGATATTGGGGTGCTTGCTGCTACAGTAAGGCTATTTATACTTTATGATGTAAGACTCAAAAAATCACTGTCATCTTCTAATTGTATCTGCTTTTGGTGAGAGAACTGGGGAAAAAAGACAATGCAAGGATGATCTGAAAGAAGTAAGGATATGAGAAGACAGGGGATCCAATGATCTGGCTCTTCCACAGAACAAGACACTCCATTCTCTTGGCATTTTCTCTACCTGTCCCTCGTGCACAGAATGCTCTCCCTCCCTCAGCTTCTCTACTGACTTCCCAGGTTTCCTTTAAAACCAAACTCCTAACTTTTTACAGGAAGTCTTCTCCAATCCCTCTTAATTGTAGTGCCTTCCATCTGTTAATTATTTCCTACTTATCCTGTATGTAGCTTGCTGCATACATTTATTTGCATGTTAGATTGTAAAGTCCTCAATGGCAGGGGCTGTGTTTTGCTTGCTTTTGTATCCCTAGAGCTTGGCATAGTGCCTGGTACATACTAGACACTTATTAAAGATTTATTGACTGATAAGACAGAGGTTATAGTCTTCTAGTATTTGGAGGTAGAAAATAGGGATTAGTTTTGTTCTGTTTAGTTCCTGAAGGGCAGCGCTACCAACAATGAGTGGGAGATACAGATTTCCAACCATAGTAGTTAGTTTTTTAAAAGGGTGGTATGTCTGTGCATGCATGCATGTGTAGTGTTTTCATGCAATCCCCTCTAAAAAACTTCAGCTATTTGGAATGTCTGGTGCTCAGGGCTAAGAAGAACCAAGGTGTTTGCTATAACAAAACCTCTCTTGGTTTATCAGGTTTTCATTTGGCCTTTGGCCCCTGGAGGTCGTCTTCCAGTGGTGTCTGGATGGCCATTTGGGGGGATACAGATACAAATCAAACCAGATAGACTCTAAGGTTCCTTCCAAGACTCCTAAGAGTTCCATTTCATTCTCTGCTGGTCAAAACTGAGATGCCTCTCCTTAGGGCTGCAAGATCTGCCTTTTGAGGAGCCCAGCTCCTTCCTTCCTGCTGCACCCCAGGACCAGCCCTATGGGGTTATGCTACACTCTCTCCCTTAATTTGCTGAGGTTTTAATAAACCCACCAATAAAGCTGGTCAGAACTGTGGGAAAGAAGCGTAAACAGGCTCAGTAAGAACCTAAACAGATCTCTCTTTCCTATGACTCAAGTAAATGAGCTTCCAGGGACATGGACTTTGTGACATCTTCCTTTGCTCAGGACATTTTGTTGCCTTTACTATGTTTCTGTGTGGCCAGATGAATGGCATCCAGATTAGTGAAGGTGTTGCTAGATCAAGCACCTCTCAAGAAAAGAGTTTCACAATCAGATAATTTTTACAACTATTCTCTTTCTTTGGGTGGCACTCCAGAAGGCTACTTAATCTCCATGATCACAGCACCCATAACATAGCATGTTTGTGTTAAACAGTTTGGAAAGTTCCATATGTAGCATTTGATCAATTTGATAGAAATCTCTTCCTTAAACCAAGGGATATATTATAGACAAGTTGGGGCTGTCATGCCAATTTTGTTCAAATGAATGCTATTTTATCAATGACTTCCACCTTTAAAAAAATGAGGATGGCAACTTAAAAAACATCTGAGAGGAGATATACTCCTTGACAGCAGGGACTGGGGTCTCCCCTCCGACCTTTGTTTGGGTCCCCAACACTTAGTACAAAGTAAACGATTAATAAATACTTGTTGATTTGATCTAAGTGTCTGTTGGGCATTCCAATATATCAATAGAGAGATGAATTTGCCAAAAAATTAAATTCCTCTTACAGAGCACAAAGAACATGTGAAAATCCTGGCACTCTTGGCCACTTATTATCAAGGTAAACTTGAGCAAGTGACTTAATCTCTGATTATTACCCTCAATTGTAAAATGGGGATAATATTCCTCCTATCTCAAAAGGCTGTTCTGAGAAAACCACAAAGTTCTTTGTAAACCACAAAGTGCTACAAAAACTTAAGTTGTCATTTTGTCTTCACTTTTCTTTGGCATAATTTTCACAACTTCTTAACAATTATTTATTAATAAACAGCGAGCCCTCTGCTAGCTGTCTCCCTGCCATTAGGCCAGACTAAAACACTCCATGACTACTTTTCATAGTTCCAAGGCTTTCTGCTCATGAACTCCACTAATTCTGAATTAGGTACACAGAACTACACAGGATATTTACAATGTCTAACACAACTCTTAGGACTGTTACCAACCTTAACTTCCTTATCATCCAGGTTTTATATATTAGGGAAGTCAAGTCCTCAGCAACAATACCACTAAGAGTATTTTCGCAGAACAAGGGATACCCTTGCATAATCAAACCTGTGTGGAATCAACAGAAATGCCTTTGACATCTTGACAATAATTCTGTCAATTTCAACTATATCACACAAATCTTTTACAAATCTTTCACTAATGTCTAACAGTCACCAATGGTATGTCTAATTTCCAAAGATACGTTTTAATTGCACACTTATAAAATAAGTAAGATTATTCAGTATAGTCCCTAAGCCACAGGTCTGACCAAGTATGTCATTCTTCTGCTCAAGAAGCTTCTATAGGGGTGGCTAGGTGGCACAGTGAATACAGCACTGGCCCTGGAGTCAGGAGGACCAAAGTCCAAATCCGACCTCAGACACTTAACACAAAAACTAGCCATGTGACCTTGGGCAAGTCACAACTCCAATTACCCTCCAAAAAGCAAAAATAAAAAAATAAACGTATCCCTCTGTTTATGTTACTATTCTTCTAGCTGGTGGATTTTCAAATGAACTAGTTTGCAATACCAGTCATTTGTTCAGTAGTTTCTATAAGAGCATAATAGTATGGTAGCTGACAAAGAAAAGAATATTATATCTTTCGAGATTCCTTCATATCTCAGGAAGAGAACTTGTAAAGCTCTCCTACCATTTTACAACACATATTTGGGTAGGCAAGCATTTTCATTTTATTCTTGCTTTAAATCAAGATACAGAAATAAACTCAATGCAGAACCACATTTAAGACTATGTTTGTCTGGTGCTGAGCCAAATATTGTAAAACTGTGTTCAAATAAAAATGTCCAAATTGAAATTAAGTTTATATATAATCCTTGTTATTTGTTTAAGCATCTTCCCAGATAATAACATTTCATTAAAATAGTATTTATATTCTGACAAAATTTGCAAAACAAAGAAATTTAGATAATATAAGCATATGGAAGTCCTGCTAGATTACTACTTTTAATTCTTATAGAATGTCTCACATAAAATACTTATAATTATTTTATAATTTTACATTTAGAGTTCTAATAATTATAGGTAGAATATAATTTTGTATTTTATAATTTTATAAATTTCAATTTGGACCTTTTCTAGGAAAAGTTATTACTAGACTTATTGTAAGCATTTAAATCTAAAAGAATATTATGAGTACTATATTAAATTACCCTGGGGATTTTACAAGATATTATTGTTATTGCTGAAAGGGGTTTATGGAACAAAAAAGTTGGGAACCACAGCTTGAGATAGAGTGGACCTGTGATTTCATTGGCATAGATAGGAACCCCCTTTACTATTTCTCTGTAATGCACAGTCTAGAGTTGTCTAGAGCACTAAGAGGATCACATAGCCAGTATATATCACAGGCAAGATTCAAACCCAGCTCTTTCTGGACAGGCCACCTCTTATTCTGTATAACAAAAGGAGAAACAGACACTTTAAGTTATGACATTTCTAAAAGTTCTTTCTTTCTGGATATTAGCATCTTTTCAGTAAAATACAATGTGGAAGCAAAGCATTTTGGCAATCATAGCAAAGAGCCTATTCACCCCAGGGAAAGTAATAGCCAGTTCACATTAGTTTAGGGCTTTCTCTACAACAACTCTTATGTCACAGGTAATAAAAATACCATCATCATTCCAATTATACAAACGAAGAAAGTGAGACCTAGATTAAGTGTCATGCCTAGCCATACAGAGTAAATAAGTGCCAAGATAAAAAAAAGTCGTTAGGCTTTCTAGAGAAGACAAAACTATGAACTTAAAAGGGTGTGTGTGTGTGTGTGTGTGTGTGTTGCTCACACTTTCTAGTGCACGAGTGTATGTGTATGAAAACCGCCTCCGTATCTGCCACCAAAATTAAAGGGGCCATGCTTAGACTCACTTCTTAAAGAGGCCTACTCACTGAACGGGCATTGCCTCCCTCAAAGTGAGAACCTGAAAATTAAGACCTTAGCTCATAAAGGGCCAGGGTCTCCCACCGCATCCTGGACCATCTCCAGTCATCCTGATGAATATCTGGTCACTGGACCCAAATAGCTCTGGAGAGGAAAGTGAGGCTGGTGACCTTGCATAGGACTCCCTCACTCAAATCAAAGTCAACGTCATGATTCTCTTCAACATCATGATTCTCTTCAAGTACAAAGGACAAAATACATCTTACCTTGGAAGATCTCTGTGCTCTCAGGGTCCTTTTGTCTGAATGGCCAGCTCCTCCCAGAGCCTCTATTTTAAAGGAAGTGCCCAGGCCAGCCATATTTATGCCTGCATTGTCTGTGGGCATCACTCCTACTCTTCTGGATTCCTTCTTTACCATGGTCCCATATGGGTACCTCTCTCTCTTCCCCTCATGTTCTTTAACATAATGACTTCTGCTATTAGAATGTAAGCTCCTCGAGGGGCTTTTTCCTTGTTTTCTGTATTTCCAGTACTTAGCACAGTACTAGGCACATACTGTTATTCAGTTGTTTCAGTCAGACTCTTCTAAGACCCCACCAAGAACATACTAAGTGCTTAATAAATGCTGATGACAAAGAAATCCTATTCTGGATCTGATTCTCACTTACACTTAAGAGCCCACTGCTATTATAAAAGTGACTACCTCACTTTAGAATCTGTAATAGAGAAAGGAAACCTAAGCAGAATTTCACATGTACTTTTTGGGAAGAGCATCTGTCAGAGTTGAGAAGAAAAGGTAGATAGGGCTAAAATCCTAAAAAAAAAAAACCTGAGGAAAAATAGAAAATACAAGAATGTAATGCTGGGGACGAAAAAAGAACACAGTTCTGATGAATATAAACTGGAGTTGTCTGAAGATGTGCAGGAACCAGAGACTGTCTGACCAACTTAAGATTAAAAAAAAAAAAAAAAAGGTATGTTAGCAAAGGCTTCCGGGGGTGAATATAAAAGCATGGCACGACTTTAAGAATACTGTCAGAAGCACTAAAGTTCAGAATCAGCTGAAGCTGCTGAGAGAAGTGAAGTACAACAAAAAAGATAAAAAAAAAAAAGATATACTAGGGGAAGAGAATCAAAAAGAATCACAAAGGCAGAGCTGTTCTATTTTTACACGGCAGGTTTTTCTCTGCCAAAAAATGACCAGGGAAAGAGCAAGAAAAAAATTTTTTAAATGATTAATAATAATTATAGTCAGTATTTATATAATGTTTTAAGGTTTGCAATGTGATCCTTTCAACAATCTGGTTAAGTAGGTGTGATCATTATCTAAGTCAGACAAAGGTTAAGTGATTAGCCCTGGATGGTCACACAGCTAGTAAGTATCTGAGGCAACATTCAAATTCAGGGCTCACTGACTCTAGGTCCACTGATAATACATCCATTAGGCTACCTAGCCTCTCTGTAAGGTATAGCTTACCCAAATGTTAGCAAAGAACTTGGCAAAGGAACTCATTCTGTTTTTATGAGAAAAAAAAAGTGCAGAGATGCAAGTCTAAATCAGAGGTGTCAAACATTCCCAAACCAGATTAAAATATAACCGGGAACAAACTAAATAAAAATACAACAGAACACAGACAATGTGATTTTCTAAGTCAATATACAGTCTACAGGGATCCTTATGGAGGGTTTAATGGCCTCCATTTCTATTTGAGTTTGTTACCACTGGTCTAAATAATAGTCCTTATTAGATGGATGCGGAATTTGTTGAGTGGTTAAACACAAAGAGTTATTAATAACTCCATGTCAACTTGGAAGGAGGTCTGTAGTGGAATGTCCCAGCGAATCTGTGCTTAGCCCAAAGTTTGACACTTTTCTCAGTGATTTGGATAATGGGATAGGGCAATGTTTTAATCACAGTGCAAAAGAAACAAAGCTAGAAAGGATGTCTAACACACTGGAAGATCAAGTCAGGATCCAAAAAAATTACTAACAAGGTAGAATGCTAGGCCGAATCTAATACAATGAAAAAATAATAATAATGCTAATGAGGTCTTAAATTTTAAAAAGTCACCTTCCTAAGTACAAAATGGAAGCTTAGTTGGAAAGCAATTTCCATGAAGATCTAGAGGTTTTAGTAAACTCTAACCTAAGATACAGCAACGGATTTAGTTACATTGCCAGAGGCACAGCTCTGGGGTATTTTTTGCCCACTTCAGTTAGGAAGGACTAGTAGGATATTCAGATGAGGGCAATAAGAATGATAAAGGGTCTTAAGTCCAAGAATGAAGATGTAGCTTTGTAATTGCATCAATAAATTAAGCATCATTTATTGAGCTCCTACAATACCAAGTAGGGTCCCAAGCACAGGGAATACAAAGAGGCAAAAGACAGTCCCTGCCCTCCAGGAGCTTACAATCTAAGGGAAATGCAAATAAAGAGATATAAAGTAAGCTATGTATTACAGAATAAGCTATGTATTACAGAATTCTAATATTTGAAGTGTTTTTACATAAAAGGACTGAGCAGTTTCTGTTTGGCCCTGGAAGGCAAAACCAGGAACAACTGGTGAATGTGGTAAAGATGCCCACAGGCTTGAAGTCACCAAAGTCTTCCTGATAATTAAGAGTTGTCTCAAAGTGGAATGGGCTCCCCTGGGAGACAGTGGGTTCCTTTTCACTGGATGTCCCCAAGCAGAGGCCAGAATACTTGTTAGGTATGTTGTAAGGTGGAATTCTTTTTGGCTCTCTGGTCCCTTCCAACTCAAATTCTGTCATTCCGTGATTTCTGAACTGGACTTTTAAAGAGGGGAGAAGTAGGAGGACAGTTCACTGTTAGAAATCAGTATAATGACAACAGTGAAAACAGCAGCTTGTCATTGTGACAGCCCTGAAGACAGAAAAACCCAAAAGGAAAACTGTGGAATTATATTACATACACATACACACACATACAGTAAAAATGCAATAGGGTCATCTTTATATTTATAAGGAAAAAGAAGTTGAGGAAAATTTAGTGACTTTCTCTGATCCACATGGCTTTTTAAGTATCTGAAACAGGATTCAAAACCTCATCTTCTCAAACATAAGTCTAATGCACCATCCATGGAGAGCTATTAATAATAGTTAAATTATCAATACCATAACTGTTAACAAACCATAATGTCTTAGATTTGGATATTATTTTCAGAGTTCTTTTCTTTACATCATTTCTTCTTATCCTCAAAAAGGCAGGCAAGCAGATACTGAACAGAGTGACAACCCTGGAGTCAGGAAGACCAGAGGTTCAAATCTAGCCTCGGACACTTACTAGATGTGTGACCCTGGGCAAGTCACTTAACCTTTGTTTGCTTCAATTTCCCCATCTGTAAATGGGGATAACAACAGCACCTACCTTGCAGGGTTGTTGTAAGGCTCAAATGAAATTATAATTGTAAAGCAACTGGTATACATTAAGCCTGATACAAATGTTAGTTATTACCATCTTCATCACTGCTGCTGCTGCTGCTGCTACTACTACTACTTTCCAATGTAGAGGTATAAAAAAGATCACTTGTCCAAAATTCTTAGGCTAGCAAATGAAAAGGACAAGATGTCAAATGAACAAACTTTTTTTAAAAAAAAAAACAACTACCATGTGCAATGTGGTAGGCATACAAAGACCAAAAAATAAACTTAAAATAAAAACCATATATATATGTATTATATATATTTTATATATAAATATAAATATATTTACACACACATAAAGAGACTGCCCCTCAAGAAGCTTACATTTTTCTAGTCAAATATATCTGGGTATGCCAACTTTTAGGGGAGTAGGAACCTGACCATTATTTATAATATGGTTGCTATGGGAAAGTCCCCAGTTCCAAAAGAAAAAAAAGGGCAAAAATCCTGATTTACATAACCCATTTCTAAGTCAGAGACTTTTAAAATTTTTTAAATTAGCAATTGCTAATAACCAATTATCACTGAGTTTAAATTTTAATAACAATTTATCCTGGTTACATCAGACATTAATTAATCATCCCCTATAATATGTGCAGAAGATTAAATTCTGTGTTTTGTCTTTATGCTAAGAGTGGATGCTATAAAAGTCTCCTTTCTACCTCAATGGTTGATCATATTAATATTCATTTTTACTTATGATTTTATGACCTTAGACACAATTACCAAAAAATATCCAGTAGAAATTGTCTTTTCAGGCAGTCGGCTGAACATATCAACATGAACACTGCCTGCCTGACCTTCAAAGATTCCCTCTATCTCCCCCAACACTCCACCAGCCTTCTTCTTTCTATTTATCTCACCAACTTCATTTTTCCTTCCTTTCCAATGGTGGTTCCTCCCAATTAAACAAATGACTGAACTCCAAATTTTAGAAACTGAATTACTGCCCATATTACCAGTTTCTATGCTACCTTTGAAATATTTCTTTTCTCCACAAAAATCACCTTATCTAGGAAGCCTTCCTTGTTTGGCTAGGTATTATAAATATAGTTTGGATGTGAATGTGTGTATATAGGTTTACAGGTATACATACATGGATAGAGGGCACAGGTTGAATTTGATGGGAAGGGATGATACTCAAGGGGTGAAGTTAAAAGGTGAGAAAGGAAAGTGGCAAGAGGTGATGGAGAGAGACAGGGTAGGGTAAACTATCCCTTGTAGAAGAGGCAAGGGGAAGTAGTTGCAGGGGCGGGGAAGAACAGGAAGGCAAAAAGGTAAAACCTTATTCTCACTGAATTTGGCTCAGGGGGAGAATCACATACATACTAAATGGGATATCTCACCCTGCAGGAGAGTAGGGGAAAGGGGGATGAAAGGGGGGATGATGGAGGGGAGGGCATTCTAGAGGGAGGGGAGGTTGGAAGTACCCACTATCAAAGAGGGACAGGATCAAAGGAGGGAATGGACCAGGTGGGGGTGGGATGGAAATATAAACAGTCTTTTACAATATATCTACTATGGTAATGTTTCACATAGCTATACACGTACAATACATACTGAATTGCTTATCTTCTCAGAGGGAGTGGGTGACAAGGGAGGAAGGGAATGGATCTGAAAATTGAAGTTTTAAAATTAAATGTTTCAAATGTATATAAATACTATTATTAATGCTATTTTGCATGTAATTGGGAAATAAGATGTCCAGGCATCGGGGCTCAGAGATTCACACTACCCTAATGGCAAAGTTGAAGGGGGTATGGGAGAAGATATGGGAGAGAGCAGATTGGATGAGGGGATATCTAGTGGGACTGCTATTCTGGGGTGGTGGATAAAGAAAAAAATGGGGGAAAAAATGTAACTCAAAATCTGGCAGAAATGAATGATGTAAACCAGAAGTTAATAAAGCATTTGTTTAAATAAATAAATAAATATAGTTTGGACTAAGCATATGATCACAAGATTTAGACCTTTGTGTCTCGAACCCCTTCTTAGAATAATGCTTTAAAATGCATAAAATTAAATACGTAAGATTACAAAGGAAGCCAATTATATTGAAATACAGTTATCAAAACACTTAGTTGTGTGGGATTCTTCGTGACCTTATTTGGAGTTTTCTTGGCAAAAATACTGGCATGGGTTGACATTTTCTTCTTCAGCTCATTTTATGGATGGAGGCAGACAGGTTAAAAGACTAGCCCAGGATCACACACCCAGAAAGTATCTGAGGCTGGATTTGATTTCATGAAGCTAAATCTTCCGGATTCCAAGCCCAGTCTAGTGCCACAAGTTCCTGGCTCCAGGCTAAAAACCCCTGATAACACAATTCTTCCATTTTACAGATAAAGACCCCAAGGGTCAGGGAAGTGAGAAGCAGAGGCTTGGTTCAAATTCAGATTACCTGACTCCAGATTAGGTGCTCTCTGCAATGTAGGATACTTCCTGATACTTTAAGAATGTTTACCTCCATCAGAATTGTCTAAACCATGCCATCTTGCTTGTGCTAACTGCCAGAGAGAATTACATTACATTCACCTCATGACACCTCTCCTACAATTCATAATCAAGGAAAAACAGAAACAAACAAAGTACTACATGAATAGATAGTGAAGTGTTTCCATTATATATATCAAGGGCAGTATGTAATATAGTTGAAATAAAGAGTAACTAAGAGCTACTGTGGAAATGGGTGGATTCCAGGCTAGATTTATAATTTATAATTTATAAGGAAAAGGGTGAAAAATAAAACATCTGTCTACCTGGAATGCTTGTCAAATTGGTAAATGGCACAGACCCCAGTCTGTGATTGCTAATATACAGAATAAGAGACTCAGAATCTAAGGTCTTGATGATGTTGAACATCTCTCTCTCTCTTTGGGAGTTGTAGTGACTACAGAGCAATGTGGATTAACAAATGCAGTATGAGGTTGCATAAAATCCATGTGCAGTGAAAATATTAAATTATATTGAACCTATTCTGAAGTCATCCTCTACTTTGGCACGGATCACAACAGAAATTCTTGCACAAAGTTCATTCAAAGAACATGGTTTTGATAAGTATATTTTAGTTTTTAACAGGCTGTTAAACAGTTGAAACACTGTTATAGACTAACTTAGTTAACTAGAATACAACCCACTTTTTCTTCTATTATTAAAGCTATTTAGCTTCAAAAAGTAACATTTTCAGGAAAAATTTTTAAAAGAACAAATCCACTTATTTATTCATTTAAAAGACCCAAATCAATTTCTTCAACTACATTGATAGGTGTTTAAAAATCTGTAAAATATTTTTCAACTGCACATGGACTTTGGGTCTACCCTGTAATAAAATGCCCAGAAGGGAAGTTGAGAATCCCATGGGCAGAACAGCATTGATGAAAACATTTGAAACAGTACATTAAATTCCAGTCACTGCACTCTATAAATATTGACAAACTTAAAGAAGTATGGCCAGAAGGGGGCAACCAACAAGATAAGAGGGTCTGAAAACCAGGTCACATGAAGAATGGCTGAAGGACCGGAGACATGTATAACCTAGGGAAGCGAAAGAAAAAGAGATGAAAAGGACACAGGTTGTCTCAGTAAAGAGGAAGGAAGGAAGGAAGGGAGGGAGGAAGGACGGAAGGAAGGAAGGAAGGAAGGAAGGAAGGAAGGAAGGAAGGAAGGAAGGAAGGAAGGGAGGGAGGGAGGGAGGGAGGGAGGGAGGGAGAGAGGGAGGGAGGGAGGGAGGGAGAGAGGGAGGAAGGAAAGGAAAGAGGGATGGATGGAGGGAGGGAGGGAGGGAGGGAGAGAGGGAGGAAGACTGGACTAATTCTGTTTGACTCCAAGAAAAACTAGGACCAATGGGTAGAGAAATGATAGAAGGCTAAGTTTCCTAACTCTGAAATGGCAAGAAAATGGAATAAGCAATGTGCTCCTTATAACTGAAAGTCTTCAGAGAATACCCTGCTTAAGGGAAAGACTTATAAGTATATAGTGTGGGATTTCAGCCAGATTTCCAATTCTCAAATTCCACAGTTAAATAACACCATTTTGAAAGAAATATAAAAAAATTTTATTTTTGGCAATGAGTAAAGAAGTCCATTAAATTAAAAAAAGACTTTCCTTCCCCACCTCCACCCCTCCAAGAAGTTTTATATTGATTTCTAAGCTTATCACTCAAAGGATAGTTAATAGAGAAAGTGGTGGGGGAGGGGTAAAGGGAAGGAAACTATAATGTCAACAGAGGCCAGAATAGCTATTTCTTGTAAAAGACCATAAATCAAATAGTTTTCCCCCCATTTGATGACTACAATACTAAAGAGACAATCTGATATCAACAATTTGCAAGTATATCTGCAGTACCCTGTTATTTTTTTCAGGTATTTTTGAGAAAGCTTAGAAATTCATGATTTAGTGCAGGTTTGGCTTTGTATATATTGTCTCTATATGCTAACATTTATCAATAGCTGACATTCCTCATTTTTTTTTGTGCTTTTTGGAGGGCAATTGGGGTTAAGTGACTTGCCCAAGGTCACACAGCTAGTTTTTTGTGTGTTTGTTAAGTGTCTGAGGCCAGATCTGAACCAGGTCCTCCTGAATCCAGGGCAGGTGCTCTATTCACTGTGCCACCTTGCCACACCCCCAACGTTCCTCATTTTCAAGACTCTTAGAAGTATTTCAAATTACTCCAACATTTACTCCTCCACCCCAAATAAAAAAAAGAGATTAATTTTTCCACAGTAATCACAAGGCTCCAGTTCAGAAGGAGCATCACATAAATAAGAGCAAATAACTATGTTGCTTACTTTAGTATAATACATTTTTTCTTCTCCTTCAGAGCAGAAAGAATAGATAAAAAAATACAAATTTTCTTAATAAAATTGCTAGAGATTTGCAGCAAATTGACCAAAAATAGCCAGTTTCACATGGCTGGGATAGGTGGGGATATCAAATGGTTACAAGTGGCCATCTTTTGGTTAAGTCCAGAACAGTAGGAGTTCCAAACCAACTTTTCAATATAAGCTAGGCAACATCAACATTGTTTTTTAATCCCCAAAGGGGAAGCCAAAATAGAGATTTGTTGCCTACTTTTTTGCATACTCTAGGCTTCATTTCAAATAGACTATAAAATCAGGTTTCATCATTTGGTTGTTAAAAAGTACAGCTCCAAGACAGTTTCAATTCCAAACCCCATTTTGAACATTTTATAACTCAAGGAGGAGGCAAACCAATTCTATTTGTTAGGAAAGTGATTTACTTCTTGTGGTTAAGTGACTGATGAAATCAAACAAGTTTCTAAGAATGGCCAAATTAGCTCCCAAATGTACTATTAAATGAAATTATAGTATAAACTGGCAGAACACTTGATATTAACAGATAAATATAATTAAAGTCTGCTCAGAAAAGTCCACTCAACATGATATTTCCAAGCACTATAAATAAGCCTTAGAAATTAAAGGCAGGAAAAACCCCACCTTTCTAGAAAAAAACAAGTCATACAGTCACATCTCTCTTAAAACATGGGCACTCTTTCTTATGATTTTTTTTTTAAATTTCTTTGAAAGCTGAAGCCAATGCTAACTTCAGTTTCTATCAGAATACAGAAATATGGTAAACTAACAAAAAGGAAGGAAGGCAGGGGAGGGAACATCTGGTGGATGGAGAGTTAAATTTATTCTGTCACAAAGAGACAATTTTGAATGAAGATGGCAGAAAAGTCAGAAGGTTCAAGGCAATGAATAACCTTTAGAGTCCCTTCCCAGCCTCTGGTCCAGTCAGGCCCCATTCTATGGTACTTGGGATGACTCCTGAGATAACCTTAGGGCAAGGTTCTCTTGGGGTCAGCTGGTCCCCGGAGTTCTTGCTGGAGCCAAGCTAAGTGTCTGTCTCTTGCCAGAGCCAAGCTAAGTGTCTGTCTCTTGCCGGAGCCAAGCTAAGTGTCTGTCTCTAATTTTTATTTTGAATGCAGTGTGTGAAGAACAGGGGCAGTCCCTTAGAAAGTACATATCCACACATCACATGGTTTTTACTAGAGACACAAGAGGTTCACATTCAGAAAAAGTTAACCACCTTAGAAACCTAACTCTATGTGGGATGACTTAACCCTTTCAAGACTTGCCCTAAGGAATTGGTTTAGGAGGACGGCCACAGCGATCTGCCTCTCCCTAAGGTGAGGACTGTTTACATGCAAGCACAACACACACACACACACACACACACACACACAGTGCACACAGTATTGCACCCAGGCACAAAGCTCAAGAAGGAGGCTGAAATGCTGCAGGCCAGAAGAGGGGCTGGGCTCACCTTCCACATCCCGCTAAGGATGCCCAGCCCCAAGGTGACACCCTCAGAGATGTCCTGGAGGAGTTGAGCCCACAGATGCCACCTTCACAGAACAAAGAAGATGAGAACAGGGGGGCAGGGAGGAGTGATAGGGCCAGAAGACTCAGGACTTCTCCACCCTCCCTGAGTGCCCTTCAGAGCAGGGCTTGGGTTTTGTGGTCTTTAAGTCCCGTCCTTCCCTGCCTCCCCAGCGGTGTCTAGCCCAGTGCTGAGCACATAGTAGGAGCTTAATAAATGCTTGTTGCACTGAACCGGAGGGCGGCAGAAGGCGGCTCCGGGGTGGGGTTAAGGCTGAGGGGGTGATCCGTGCCCCTAAAGAAAGACCCCACCCGGGTTTCCCGGCTGCTCTCACCTCATCGCCCCACTTGAGCACGTCTTTGTGCCGCTCCTTGACGGCGTGGTAAATATGCAGAAACTGGAGAATCCCGTGCCGCCGCACATGGTCCGCGTGGCGCTTGGTCTCTTCCCAGCTAAGCGGCGAGCCCTGGGACAGCAGTCCCATGGCTGCCCCCGGTGCTGCTGCTGCTGCTGCAGCCGCCTCCTCCTCTGCCCGGGCTGCAGCTGCTGATCAGGGCAGGCACGCAAGGCAGACGCCTGGCCGGGCGGCTCCTGCTCCGTGTTCCGGGCCCGGCTCCCCTCCCAGCCAGGTGATGCGACCCCGGCGTCCGGCCACCCACGGGACGGAGGGAGGGAAGAAGCGGAGGCTCCGTGGCGGGATGCCACTCTTCTCCCTTCTCTTTCCCCGGTGGCTTCCTTGCTCCTTACCCACGTCCTCTCCAGCCCCTGCAGCCACTCCAAGCCGTCCCGCGTCTCAACGTCGGGAGCTGCAACAGCAACCTCTCCCCTTTGCCGGTAGTCGTGCACAAGCCGCTTCCTACTTGTGACCAAAACCTGCGGCGCCGCGGAGCATGCCCAGTAGCCGACCCTGGCAGGAATGAAACCCCCGTGCAGAATCCGAGGCTCCGGGTTTTAAAGGCTGCGAGAGGGCGGGGGGGGGGCGGGGCGAAGGGGAGTGGCTTGTAGGGGGCGGAGCCTGAAACTGACTTCAAAAAGGGGGGGGGGAGGCGTGGTTAGGGAATGGATGGGGGTGGGAGGCGTTCTCCCGGTGAGGAATGATAACCCTTTTATGAAAATCTTTATTTACTGGGAACGAAACAAAAAACAAAACCAGAAAGTTTCGTGGGCGAATGAGGTATAGCAAGAATTGCACTTTACCTGGAGTTGGGAGACCTGAATTCAAATTACAACTTTGTCATATAATAATCCTAGCTAATATTTATAAAGCACCTACTATATGTGGCAGGCCCTTTACAAATGTTATCTCATTTTATCCTCTCGACAATCCTGGGAATTATCCTAA
The DNA here is from genome assembly GCA_011680675.1 of Gymnobelideus leadbeateri. Taxonomy (NCBI): domain Eukaryota; kingdom Metazoa; phylum Chordata; class Mammalia; order Diprotodontia; family Petauridae; genus Gymnobelideus; species Gymnobelideus leadbeateri. The sequence goes on along the minus strand of WOXC01007944.1, from coordinate 365,933 downwards.
CTTTGCAGTAAAGGAGACTGAGGCAAAAAGCAGTTGTTGTTTGCCCAGGGTTACCCAGCTAATAAATGTCTCAGGCTGGATTAGAACTCAGGCCTTTGGAGTGCTCTAGCCATTCCACCATCTAGCTGCCCCAAATTACTTCTCAGTTCCACCATCTAATTTATCTTATCTAGTCATTTTTATAGATGAGAAAATTGAAGTCCAGGGAGGTGAATTCACATAGGTAGCCAAGGTTGCATAGATAGAATCAGAATATGACACCGCCTAACTTAGACTTTGCCAGTTTTTCTACCATGCTACAGATGGCTATGAACATGTGTACTGCATTAATAATAACGGACATTTACTTTAAGGTTTGCAAAACTGCTTAAAAATAATAACTCATTTTGTCTTCATAACAACCCTGGCAGGTGGGTGCTATGTGAATCAATATAATCTATGTCAAAATGGGAGAGGAGGGGTGAGGAGAGAGGCATTCCCCCAAGAGCATTTAAGTGACTTGTCCAAAGTCAGAGTGCTAGTGAGTGGCAGAACTTGAGACTAGAACCCATGCTTCTTATTGCGGTCTAGTTATCTTTCCATAAGACAAAGGAGGGCTAGAGGGAAAGATTAGTTAAATTGCTAAAAAAAAAATGCCAGGAGATTATTTTATGCAAGAAGTTTCTGGATCATAGATTTGGGTGTGGAAGAGACCTCAGAAGCCCTCTAGTTCAACCCTTTTATTTTACAAATGAGAACACATGGACAGGGAGGTTGAGGCTTGCTCGGGAATATAAAGAAAATGCAAAGCAAAGCTAGAACTTGAGCTCAAATCCTTTACCTTCAGAACCAGTGTTCTTTGTAAAGCTTATCGTGTGATAAAAATATATGTACCCTCTATGGAAGATTTCTGGGAGGACATGGAAAAAAAAATTGCACAACATGAGAAAGTAAGGCTAAATTGCCAAACCCATTGAAGTAAGAACTATTACTATACCTCATATGTATTTTAATATGACCTTTTTATATTGCCTTTATTTCTAATATATTCTCATCTTCTGTCCCCAGAGACTCACCCTTTATAACAAAAGAATAAAAAAAGAAAGGAAAAGAGCACTTTGGCAAAACTAACCAACCGTCAAGTCTGACTGTAATATATAATGTTCCACACCTACAGTCCCCCATCTCTGCAAAGAAGGGAAGGAGGTGCATTGCCTCCTCTCTTCTCCACAGCCAAGGTTAATAATTAAAATTACCCAGAACTCAGTTTTTTTTTTGTTGGTGTTCTTTTCCTTTATATTGTAATCATTGTATATACTGTTTTCTTGCTTCTATGCCATCAGTTCAAATAAGTCTTCCCTTACTTCTCTGAATTTTCCATCTTTATCATTTCTTGTGGCCCAATAATATTCACCTGCTCCCCCTTAATTTTTTTTGTCTTTTTGGAGGAAGGAAGTAGGGCAATTGGGGTTAAGTGACTTGCCCAAGGTCACACAGCTAGTAAGTGTGTCAAGTGTCTGAGGTTGGATTTGAACTCAGATCCTCCTGATTCCAGGGCTGGTGCTCTATTCACTGCACCACCTTATTTTAAAATATTCTCATATTACAACCTTTTGGTGGCATGGACTAAATTTGATATCCCCTACTCTGCATCACATCAGTGCCATCTCCACCATGGAGAGATTCCACTGGTGCAGTCATTCACAGAGGGAAAATACTCTGCCCTCAGTGATATTGACCAGTATTTATATAAACTGATGGAAATAAAGTGACTTGCCCAGGGTTACCTGGCTAGTAAATATTTGAAGCAGGATTTGAACTCAGTTCTTTTTCACTCCATGACCAGGGTTCTATATGTATACTTAGTTTCCTTGAAAGGAAATCATTCATCCAAGGATGATCGATGCTTAGAGTATCTCATGGTGAGAACTTAAAATTGTTCCATAATTGGTGAGTGCTGTGATTACTTTAGAGAGATGTTGCTTAGATTAGCCCCTTCACTGGGAAGGGGTATAGGTTTTTCAGGGAATTGGGAGGGTAATTCTGATAGAGATAACTAGTGACTGATGAATATATGTGCAGCCCTTTCCTCAAGAGGAATGCTACCAGTTCCTGTTTATGTTATCTGCTTACTCTAGTTTGGTGCATTTATAAAGAGGGTCACCTATCTCTGTCTAGTTCAATGTAAAATCATGTAGCCCCTAGATCCTGTGGACCCTCTGGGGGTTATTATCTGGGTAAAACATACCTTGTAGGAGTATTAAAGCATACAGACTTATTTCCCAGGGCCAGACAAAGACAGGGGTTTAGTAGGTGGCAGTGAAGCCAACCAAAGATGTGTGAAAGTCTTCAGGTATACATCTTGTATGAGTAAATATATTGATATTGCTTGTATATTATTCAATAAATCCCAAAGATGACTAAGGTGATCATCTTACTGTCTAGCTTTTTCTATGTTCCTTAAAATCCTTAACCTTTTTGGTGGTCTCTGTGGGACCTCCTAACTCAGATCAATTCTATTCTTACCCTCAATGAGCCTCCTAGAAGCCCTAATAGGAAAGGGAAGGAAAAGACATGATCATATGAGGGTCAAGGGCTCAAAGTAGGTCTGGGACAATTGCTTGAAGGTACAACACAAGGAAAGAGTTGCAAAAAGGATGTATTTGTTTGCTTTGCTTTTTTTTTATTTTCAGGAGTGTTCTTATTTCCAGCACTAGAAAATTTCACTCTCCTTGGAAGACAAGTATTTATTTTGTGATAACTCAAATTACATGTGTTATTGCAAATGGTCAAAGCCTCAAGTAGATAGTAACACGTGGTGGGAGCACAATTATCCCAGCTTGCCTTCTCTCTGTTTAAGGTCAGGGAGAACAGAGAGTGAATACTGAATGCTATAATTTTTTGTATCCCCTAGAACATCTTATACAATTCTAGTCATATATTGGTCAATCCATAAATATATGCTGAATGAATTAATAACAGAAATTTTCTTTAAAAAATTAAATTTGATTTTTTTCAATCAATAAAAATCTGTCTTCTCTCCTACCCATTGAGAAAACAACAAAAAAATCACTATTGTAAAATATGTATAATAAAGCAAAACAAATCCCCATATTGACTATGTCTCCCCCTATTTCATATATATATATATATAATCCATTATAATTCTCTATCTAGGGGTGGGTAGTATGGTTCATCACGAATCCTCTGGAATCATAATTGGTCCCTGTGTTGATCAGTTTGTCTTTACTGTATTGTTACTGTACTAATTGTTCTCTTGGTTTCACCCACCTCACTTTACTTCAGTTCATACAAATCTTATCAGGTTTTTCTGAAACCATCCATTTTATTTTTTTTATAGCACAATAATATTACATCAAATTAATATACCATAATTTGTTTAGCTATTCCCAAACTGACAACCACTCCCCCAATTTCCAATTCTTTGCTAACACAAAGAGAGCTACTATAAATATTTTTATACAGGGGCGGCTAGGTGGTGCAGTGAGTAGAGCACTAGCCCTGGAGTTAGAAGGACCTGAGTTCGGATCCAGCCTCAGACACTTAACGCACACACAAATAAAAACCTAGCCGTGTGACCTTGGGCAAGTTACTTAACCCCAACTGCCCTCCCAAAAGCAAATATATATGTATATATATTTATACATATAGGTACCTTTCCTCTTTCTTTTATCCCTTTGAGGTATGAACCCCAAAGTATTGTCACTCTGCCAAAGGGTACTCACAGTTTAGTAATTTGAGGGGCATAGTTCCAAAATGCTTTGCAAAATGTCTGGACCAGTTTACAGCTTCACCAACAGTGTTTATTTTCCTATAGCCCCACCATCATGTGTCATTTTCCTTTTTTGTCAGTTTCGCCAGTCTGATGGATACCATCTAGAAGCTCGGAGCTATATTTTCATTTATCTAATTATTATTGATTTAGAACACTTTTCATATGGAGAAAGGAATAGGTATTTTCTATATACCCACTATGTGCCATGCACTATGATAAGTGCTTTATGAATATCGTTGAGGAAATGGAGGCAAATGGACTTTAAGTGACTTGCCCAGGGTCACATAGCTAGTGAGGTTGAAATGAACTCAAGTCTTCCTGACTCGAGAGCCAGCATTCTAACTACTGTTAACACCTAGTTATCTCTGTTGGTATTGACAATTGGTAGCTTGTATTTCTTTCTCTGAAAACTGTTACTATCATTTGACCGTTTTATGGTTATGAATTCTTCCCCTATCCATTGATCTGACAGGCAGTGCTTTCTTGTTCCTCTAATTTATGTCATCCTTTATGCCTAAAGGATGTTTGGAGTTTCTCTTCGTATCAAGTCTGAAATGCAGAAATTTTCCTTATATATTAGCCACACTAACCAATAGATTCCCATGTTCTAAAGTCCACATTTTGCTTTATTTTTTCACTCATTCATGCCAGGAGCATGCATAATATTACTCCCTTAGGGAATACTTGGTGGTGGAAGAAAAGGAGTGGGGCAACTATGATAGTGATGATTTTAATTTTTATTCTTTGTTACTGGAGAGGTGGTGTGGTATGGTGATTGGCAAACTGCACTTAACCTAAGAAAGAATTGAGTTCTAATCCTACCTCTGACACTGAATTTCAATACTGGGGGAAAAAATACTGGAATTTCAATACTGGAAAAAAAAACCCATGATTTTTATCTGTCATTTATTTTGCAATTTTCTAATGAATCATCAAAGTAATGTTATGCATTGTAGTTATCAGACTCAGTGATTGTAGGGACTGAACTGTACTTTATCTAAACTTTTTTTCTCCCAGAGCCAGCCCTGTACTCTGGATAAAGGAAAAGCTTAATAAATATTTATTGAGTGAAGGAATAAATGATAAGGCCCCAATCCAAGTCAAAGAATAGACCCTCCCTCCAACTGTCAGCCTCTTTCCCCCACTCCCGCCTTCTTTGAGAAGAATTTAAGTCCCAGTATACCTTGTTAGTCCTAGGAACCTTGGAAGAAACTGAAAAAGGAGCCAGCTGGCAGCCAGAAAGTTTATTATATACTTTGTCTTTAAGAAAATTATTTTTATTTTATGATCCAGCAATATCACTACTAGGTCTGTATCCCAAAGAGATCAAAGAAAAAGGAAAAGGACCCATATGTATAAAAATACTTAAAGTAATTCTTTATGTTTGTCATAGCAAAGAAATTGAAACTTATGGGATGCCCATCAATTGAGGAATGGCTGAATGAGTCCTGGCATATGATTGTGGTGGAATTCTGTTATAAGAAATGATGAGGAGGATAGCCTCAGAAAAACCTGGGAAGACACATATGAGTTGATGTAAAAGTTGATGCAGAACCAGGAGAACATTGCATAGCAATACTGTAACAATGATCAACTGTGAAAGACTTAGCTAGCTACTCTGATCAATATAATGATCCATGACAATTCCAAGGGACTCATGATGAAAATGCTATCTACCTCTAGAGAGAAAACTGATGAACTCTGAGTGCAGATTGAAGCATATTTTCTTTCACTATATTTTTCTTGCTTTCTCCCTGCCACCCCCAGCAACACTGCTAATGTGGAAATATGTTTTGGTGGCTTCATATGTATAACTATTTTTTGCCTTCTCAATGAGTGGGGGAGTGATGGAGGGAGAAAATCTGAAACTGAAAATAAAATTTTTTAAGAAATTATTTTTATTTTAAAATGTTTTATTGGCATCTTTTGTTTTTATATCATTTATTTCTGGATACACTTCCCCACCCCAAGGCCTGAGTCCTCCTTTGTAACAGAGAAAAACAATTAAGCAAAAATAATTGATTCCTTGACCTAGCTGACAGTGTATGACACTATGTCCCTTAGTCCTCAACTTCTCTGTTGAAAGAAGGCAGGAATGTTCCAATATTTGTTTTTTTAAGACCAAGATTGGTTATTAAAAATTACTTTTCATTGCATTATGTACATTAGTCATTATGTTCATTTCCTCTACATCTGTATCTTCTAATACCTCCTTTGGTTCTCTGGGTTTTAGCAGCTTGGCTAGTCAGTGGAGGGAAAAAGGCAGCCATGAAGCACTGTCACTGTTCATTTTTCATTGATTAGTTCTGCCATTGTTTCTCCACCTCTTCTTGGTTTTCTTTTTTGGGCTAAAACACCTACGATTATTTTTCTAGTCAAGTCTATTCAGTGAGCATCTGTTAAGAGCCTACTATGTACCTGGTACTGTGTGATAAGTGAAAACTTATCCCTGTTCTGAAAGAACTCACAGATATAAAAACAACTGTTTACAAACAAGATACAGATATACATACATACATACATACATGTGTGCATTTAAATCACCTCTATTTATATCATAAATACTTATGTCACATATATTTATATTATATATAATAAATTGGAGATATTCAACAGAGGGAAGGTGCTAGCATTAAGGAAAGCCTTCCTATAGAAGGTGGGATTTTAGCTGGAATTTGAAAGACCTGGAAGGCATGGGATAGAGATGAGGAGGATCGAATTACAGGTGTGGGGGACCAGTTAGTGAAAATTTACAGTGTCTGGAGATGGAGTGTCTTGTGTGAAGAACAGCAAGGAGACCAGTGTCACTGGATTGCAGAATATGTATAGGAGAATAACATGTTAGAAAACTGGAATGACAAGAAAGACTATGTTGTGAAAGGCTTTAAACACTGAACAAAGAAAAAATTTTACATTTGATCTTAAAGGTAAAGGGAAGTCACTGGAGTTTTTGACTAGTAGGGAAGAGGGAGTGACATAACCAGACCTACACTTTAGGAAAATTAATTTGATGGCTGGGTGGAAGGTGAATTGTAGAGAGACTTGAGGCAGACTAGCAAGCCACTGCAATAGTCTTAAGCATGAGGTGATGAGGGCATGCACCAGGGTGGTGGATCTTTCAGAGGAGAGGAGGAAGCTTCATATAGGAGATATTAGGAAGGTAGAAGCAACAGGACTTGACAGCTGACTAGATATGAGGATAAGGTAGTGAAGAGTTAAGGATGACACCAAGGTTTCTCTCCTGGGCGACTAGGAGAATGGTGATGCCTTGTACTTCTCTTACTCGACTTTTAAAAGGTGCTCACCAATACTTTGGTCTCACTTTATGAACCTCCTAGCGCAAATTCCCTGAATTCCTTATGGTTTACCACCTGTGTTACTTTCAGCCTGCCTCCTTATTTGTCAAAGAAGCTGGTGGGCTAGATGGATTCCAGAGTTCATTCCAGCTTTAAATCTAAATCTTAACCATTTGAGTCGATGCCTTGAAATGTCTCTCTGGGGCATCTGGCACTTTGCAAAGGCTGATGGAGAAAATAATTGAAGTACTAGTTAATACAACCTACCTCATTGTTTTTGGAAAGACAGAACTTAAAAGAGAAACTAATGAAAAATATTGGATCTAATTCAATCCTTTCATTTTATAGACATGGAAACTAGGATCCAGAGACCTCTACATACAGCAGAAGATTTTTAATTTCTAAAAAGATACAATAATAATAACCCACATTCATATGGAGTATTCTAAAATTCCTGGTACGGTGTTAAACTTTAGAGCTTAAATTATTTAAGCTCAAAATTTTCTTCAAATCTCAGCTAAAATTTTACCTTCCACAGGAAGGTTTTTCTCATCTCCCTTAATGCTAGTGCTTTCCCTTTTGCAAATCTTAATATTTGGATGTTCCAAAAGGTTTTGTGCAATTAAAGCTATTGAAGCAGCTTCGATTGCTTAATGCTTGCGTGTTCCAAAACTCACTCGGTTTTTTGGAACACCTAAATATTAAGGTTTACAAATGACTTAAGTACATTGTCTCCTTATGAAATAGGTGGTATCATTTTCAGTGCCTAGCAAGGTTCCCAGCAGAGACTATGAGTTTAATATATGCTTATCGACTGTCCCCAGTTTACAGATAAGGAAAGTTAAAAAAAAAATTAAAATCATTACAGCATGTGCTCCTCTATTCCTCCATCAAGGAATGGTTTTCCAAATTTCCTATTCCTCTCTCCAGCTAAAAATCCTCTGGGTCCAAGCTCTGGCATTTTCTTAAACTGAATGAACCCTGACTACACAGTCCCAAGCCGGACCACCAGCCCCGAACCTAGAGAAGACGGTGAGGGAGCGTAGACGCGAGTCCCGCTAGACTGCCCTCCCTCTCCGACTACCGCTAAAACCCGGCTCACTGGAATACAGCTCGGAGCTCCGCCAGGAGCCTCCGGCAGCCAAGCTGAGCATGCTCAGGGAACAGGTTTTGGTCGCAAGTCGGAAGCCAGCGCTCCATGCCCTGCCGGTTGTTGTTATCCAGAGAGTAGCATGTGACTGTCCCGAAGCTCCGCCTCCTTCCCAAGCCGCTCCCCCCTCTTTCCTCTCCCTTCTCTCCTCCTCCCAGTGACTCAGCACTTTCTCCTGGCAGCTGGGACGCTGCGGCGCTGGAGGTTACCGCCCGGGGAGCAAAGTCCGCTGCGGCCTCCGCCTCCGCTAACCCCGAGGTGGCACCGGCCTCGCAGGCCCCCGGGCTGTCTGTCATCTCCTCCTCCTCCTCAAGCCTTTCCCCGAAGCCGGGTTGGGGAGCCCACAACCTAGGAGGTGGGACTTAAAAAATACACAAGCCCCCGGCCCCCGTTTTATAACGTGTATTTGCAGAAGGTGGGGGAGTTGTTTTCTTTTAAGGCAGTTTTGGGGTCCTTGGTGCCCCCGCGCTCAGTGGATGGAGTGAAGAGTCACGCTGAATTCTTTCCTGCTAGAAGACGCATCCCTTCCTCAAATTAAAGGTCCCAGTCCCAGCACTGAGTCCCAGAGATGTGCCGGCGATGTTCAGTTGAGGGAGTTATATGAGTACGACGTGCACGTGCACGTGCATAAGGATATTGACAATTCCATTCCATCCGTCCTTAAGAGCCTGCGAGTCAGTTACTGAGCCCTGAAGTTACAGAAACATAGACAGTCCTTGCCCTCAGGGAGCTTATGGTCTAAGGTGATACACTGTATACAAAGTAAGCTATAGACTAGATAAACTGGAGATAATCAACAGAGAGAAGGTTGGGGAAGGCTTCAACTAATAAACAGGTAATGTCTACCACTGGACTAAGTGCTTTATAGTTATCTGATCTTCAGGACAATCCTGGGAGGGTTTTTGAATCGGTTTTTCAGTCCTGTCTGACTCTTTGTGACCCCTTTTGGGGTTTCCATGGCAAAGATAGTGGAGTGGTTTGCCTTTTCCTTCTCCAGTTCATTTGACAAATAAGGAAACTGAGGCGACAGGGTTAAGTGACTTGGCCAGGGCCATACAACTACTAAGTATCTGAGGCTAGATTGGAACTCGGGAAGATGAGTCTTCCTGACTCTAGACCTGGCCCTCTATCCACTGGGCCACCTAGCTGGCCCTATCCTGAGAGATAGGTATTCTCACTTCCTGCATCAGTTATTCTAAATCTTCCCTTCTGAGGGGCTAGTCTAGTTCCTTCTCAAGACACAGACCCTAAGGAAAATCTGAAGCATCCCTCCTTCCTTAGGACCTGGGGCAGCTAGGTGGTGTGGTACATGGAGTCAGCATAGATCTGAGTTCCGTTTCAACTTCAGACACTAACTGTATAGTCACCCTGTCTTTGCCTCATTTTCCTCAAGTGTAAAATGCTTTTGATAATAAATCCTAGGAGACAGGTACTATCATCATCCAGTGCACTATCTAGATACCCCTACATCCTAAGGAAGCTCCAGATCTTCTTTGGGGCTGTGACTTGAGATTACTGTGAAGGAAGAATTAGACCCTTAGATGGGAAGATTTAGGACAGCTGATATAGGAAGTTAAGATTATCCCAGTACCCAACAGTTTGAAACCTGGAGAAGATAAACGTTATCCAGTTATTTTATTTTTTAAAATACCATGCATATTATATGCAACAACAACAATAACAGTAATAATTGGCATTCATAAAATGCTTTATAGTTAGCAAAACACTTTACATACATTGTCTCATTTGAGTCTCACAACAACCTTGGGAATTAGGTTCTGATAATGTGAAATCCCAGCATTGATCTGAAAGTGTATCATTAATGTAAACTCCGATCATAGGGACCTAGTTCTTTTGGAAACTATTTAGCTTTTCAAAGTTGCACATCTATTTCTCCATCCTCTCCTCCAATCCACTCCTTCCTTCTCATCTCAGTTAGGTCTCTTTGGCATGTTAATAGCATTCCAGATAAGATAGTACCCCCCACTTTGGCTATTGACTCAGCCTCAAATCATTCTTAGATGTTGAAATGTGAGAAAGTGCTAATCACAATTACCTCTAAATGTTAAAGGTGTTTGTTCTGTGTTGGGTAGTCTTGCTTGGGGTAGACCAAGTTCTAAAAATGTGAAAAGCAAAGTCATTGTCTTGGGTTGTTTTTTTAAGTGCATAGTTATCATCACCTTAATCCCTCTGTTTTACCACTTAGGTTTTAAAATGTGTTGTAAATTATAAATTATTAAAAATCTCACCCAAGTCAAACCCCAATGGACATGAAAGGGAATAAGCGTTTATTAAATAGTAATAACAGCTAATATTCATATAGTGCTTACTATATGCCATGATAAGATTATTATCTCTTTTGGTTCTTAAAATAACCCTGGGGGAATAGGTGTTATTATCTCCACTTTATAGTTGAGAAAACTGAGGCAAATGGATTAAAGTGACTTGCCCAGGGTCAAACAGCTAGTAAATGTCTGAGATGGGATTTAAACTCAGATCTTCCTGATTATAGGACTAGCATTCTATCCTGTGCTACCTAGAGGAGAGAAGTATGTTTGGTCATGTTTTCTGAGATGTTTTCAGTTCATCTGAGTACAGCAGCATGTTATTTATCATTTTTACTTAAGGTAGGGTAGCCAGACAATGTGCAGCTAGGTGTCAGAGTGGTTAGAGAGCCAGGCCTGGAGTCAAGAAAACTTGAGTTCAAATGTGGCCTCAGACATTTACTACCTGTGTGACCCTGGTCAAGTCACTTAACCTTGTTAGCCCCAGTTTGCCATCTGTAGAATGAGCTGGAGAAGGAAATGGCAAACCAATCTAGTATCTTTATTAAGAAAATCCCAAAATGGGGTTTCAAAGAGTTGGGATGACTAAAATGACAAAACAACAAAAAGTTAAACAATTCACATCTTCATCATACAGGGAGGGTTACACAGCTCTTTTTTCAGGACATGGTAGATAGTGAAGGGATTATTACTTTTATTTGACAGATGAGGAAACTGAAACTAAGAGAAATGAATTGTTTTGCCCAAGGTTCAAAGGTAAATGTCAGAGCTGGGATTTGAACCTAGGTCTGCCAAAGGAAAAGCCAAAGTCATGTGCCTCTCCTTAATAGAGTTTTAATAAGGATTCCCTAGTAGTTTGTCCCCATATAGGTTGATGAAGTGGAAAAAACAAACACTAGAGTGTAGTTAGAGGATCCAAGTTCCATTTCTGGCTGTGCTACTGAATACCTGTATGACCTATCTCTCCCAATGAGAGAGTTGGATCAGATGGCCTCTAGCATTCCTTCTAACCTTTAATCTATGATCTTAAAATGTCTAATTCCCACTCACCATTGCTACTATGTCAGTAGCTCAATCCTGAACTCAATCCAGCCATTACTCCTTCAGGGGTTTTAAGGTTCAAACTATTGGCACCAGCACTAGCTAAACTGCATTCTCTGGACCTGAAGAGGAGAACATTTTTTAATTTTATGCATAAGCCTTCAGGGGAATAGTTTTTTGGGGGTGGTTGGGTTTTTTGTTTTTTGGGTTTTTTTTTGCTTTTAGGAAAGGAGAAGGCAGGGCAACTGGGGTTAAGTGACTTGCCCAAGGTCACATGGCTAGTAAGTGTTAAGTGTCTGAGGCCATATTTGAACTCGGGTACTTCTGACTTCGGGCTGGTGCTCTATTTACTGTGCCACCTAGCCACCCCAGGGGAATAGGGTTGGTATTTCCTAGCAAATATTTGATAACTTGAGTCAACATTTTTTTCCTTCCCTTTCTTCAACATCCACTATGACCCTTGTGTACTCAATTAAACCAATAAATTAAATTGTACTCAAATTAAGTTGTGCTCTACAGGATTGTAAATTTAGAGTTGCAAGGTACCTAAAGGCCATGTATCCTACTCAACTAATATATATATGAGGGAATTGAGATAGAGGGAATATAAGGTTATGTGACTTGTCCTAAGGTCCAAAGTTAAGTATCTGAGGTAGGATTTAAACTTAGCTCTTCCTCACTCCAAATCCATTGCTCAATCCAAAACATCATAATGCCCCCTAAGTGATATGAAAATGTAGCTGTGCTTAATTGTTTCATCACAGGCCCAGTGTTTTAAAAAATAATTTCAAACTAAATAATTTCTTCTAAAATTGTCTTAAACTTGGTCAGCTAGGTGGCACAGTGAATAGAGCACTCTCCCTAGAGTCAGGAGGACCTGAGTTCAAATCCAGTCTTAGACACTTAACACTTACTAGCTGTGTGACCTTGGGCAAGTCACTTAACCCTAATTGCCCTGCCTTTCTCCCTCCAAAAAAAAGCAAAAAAAAATTGTCTTAAGCTATTGTGGAATAGTTTTATTGATTTAAAAAAATTTTTATGTCATCTTCATTTCCAAATATATCCTTTTCCCTTCGGTACCCAGAGAGTCATTCCTAGTAATTAAAAACAAAAGAAAAAAAGAGCCAAAAAAGAAAAGAAAACCAACAGAAACAATCCAGCAAAATTAACTAGCACATCAACTTAAATCTGATAGCATCTGCAATGTTCCACATTCAATATTCCCCTCCATCTCTTCCAACCCACAGCTCTGCAGAGAATGATGTATTTACTTCAGGGTCAAGCTTGATCATGCCAATTATAGTATAACAGGGTTTCTTTATTTTTGTTGTTTTGTTTTGTTTTGTTTTGGTCTTTACATTTACTTTCTTATAGTCATTGTGTATAGTGCTTTCCTGAGTTTGCTTACTCCACTCCGCATCAGTTCACATAAGTCTTCCCGTGCTTCTCTGAATTTTTCATGTTCATCTTTTCATATAAAATAAGAATATTCCATTACATTTATACATCAACTTGTTTTAGCTACTTTCCTGATCTGTGGGCATCTATTTTTTTTAAACAAATGCTTTATTAACTTCTGTTTTACATCATTCATTTCCGCCAGATTTTGAGTTACAATCATTTTCCCCCCGTTATTCCCCTACGCAACCTCCCAGAATAGCAGTCCCACAAGATATCGCTTCCTCCAATCTGCTCTCTCCCATACCTTCTCCCATAGCCCCTTCGACTTTTCCATTAGAGGAAGGTGAATCTTTGTGCCCCAATGCCTTCACATCTTATCTCCCAATTATAAGCAAAAGAGTATTAATAATAGTATTTATATATATTTGAAACATTTAATGTTAAGACCTTGACTTTCAGATCCATTTCCTTCCTCCCTTGTCACTGATTCCCTCTGGGGAGATAAGTAATTCAGTATGTGTTGTACATGTCTAGCTATGCAAAACATTATCATAGTAGATATATTGTACAAGGCTGCTTATAATTCCCTCCCACTCATCCCACCCCTCACCTGGTCCATTCCCTACATGATCCTGTCCCTCTTTTATAGTGGGTACTTTCAACCACCCCTCCCCCCAAGGATGCCCTCCCATCCATCATCCCTCCTCTCATCCCCCTTCCCCTTATTCTGCTGCAGGTTGAGATATCCCATTTAGTATGTGTGTCATTCTCTCCCTGAACCAAATTCAATGAGAATGTGGTTTTGCCTTTTTTTCCTTCCTATTCTCCCCCTCCCTTGCAACCACTTCCCCTTGCTTCTTCTACATGAGATAGTTTACCCTACCCTGTCTCTCCCCATCTCCTCTTGCCACTTTCCTCTCTCACCTCATAATTTCATCCCTTGAGTATTCTCCCTTCCCAACAAATTCAACTTATGCCCTCTATCCATATATAACTGTAACCATATACACACACATTCACATATGTATTCATATGACCACACCCCCTTCTTCCATTATTTTCATAGTGAGAAAGATATCATCAGTCACAGTTATTGCTTTTCCATATAGGAATGTAAATAGTTCAACTTTGATAAGTTCCTTTTGATTTCTTTTCCCTGATTACCTTCTCAGGCATCTCTTCTTCTTGTGTCTGGATGTCAAATTTTCTATTCAATTCTGGTTTTTTCCTCAAGAATGCTTGAAAGTCCTCTATTCCACTGAATGACCATATTTTCCCCTGAAACAAAATACTCAGTTTTGCTGGGTAGGTGACCCTTGGGTTCATACCCAGTTCTTTTGCCCTCTGGAATATCATATTCCATGCCTTTTGATCCCTCAGTGTAGAAGCTGCCAGTTCCTGTGCTATTCTGATTGTGTTTCCACAATATTGAAATTGTTTCTTCCTGGCTGCTTGTAGTATTTTCTCCTTGATCTGGGGATTCTGGAACCTGGCTATAATATTCCTGGGAGTTTTCTTTTTGGGATCTTTTTCAGGAGGTGATCTGTGGATTCTTTCAACCTCTATTTTGCCCTCTGGATCTAAAACATCAGGGCAGTTTTCCTTGAGAATTTCTTGAAGGGTGATTTCTAGGTTCTTTCTTTGATCATGACTTTCGGGTAGTCCAATAATTTTTAAATTGTCTCTCCTGGATCTATTTTCCAGGTCAGTGGTTTTTCCCATGAGATATTTCACATTGCCTTCTATTCTTTCATTTGTTTGGATCTGCTTAACAGCATCTTGATTTCTCATAAAGTCATTAGCTTCCATTTGCTCCAGTGTAACTGAAGGAATGAATCTCCTCAGTGAACTTTTGAGATTCTTTTTCCATCTGGCAAATTCGACTTTTTAAGGCATTTTTCTCCTCATTGCCCTTTTGGGCCTCCTTTGCCCTTTGAGTTAGTCTATTTTTTAAGGTGTTGTTTACCTCAGTCAGGCTGTTGACCCTCATTTCATACTTTTCCTGCATCCTTCTCATTTCTCTTTCCAATTTTTCCTCCACTTCTCTTATTTGATTTTTAAAGTCCTTCTTAAGGTCCTCTATGGCTTGCAACCCACTCATGTTTTCCCCTGGGGCTTTTGGAGCAGGACTTCTGACCTCACAGTCCTTTTCCTGCTCTATGCCCCCAAAATAGGAGTCTAGGGTTGCATTTTTCTGTTTCCTTTGCCTTGGCATGTTGCCACTTAATTGCTTGACTTTTGGGCTTGTTGCCACACTATGGCTTTAAGGCCAGCTAGAGGAATTTTCGTCCCGAACGTGTGGGGGGCAACTTCCGTTTCTGGCAAGCTGTAAACCCACCCACAACTTCCACCCTAGATCACAATCCAGATCCAGGGAGGTTAAAGCAAGAGCGATTACCCCCTAAGACTGATCGCTGGATCTCCCCACGATTTGTAGGCTGGGAGCCGGAGCTGCCTCTGAAAACTCCAAAATGGTATGTCTCCTCAGTGGCTTCTAGCCCCCAGGGGAGGGAGCTGACGCATTCCCCAAATACTGGTCCCATAGTCCATAGGACACTAACCTCTTACTTTGTCCTAGGCATGTCTATGTTGATAATTCTGGAGTCACCAAGGCTGCTGGTGTTCTGGGGTCTCTCCAGCCGGCTGCTGGCCCTGCCACCCTGGGGCTAAAACCTCGGCTCACGGGGACCTGGGCTTGGCTGGGCTCGGCTCCCTGCGCTCTGCGCACTGCGCTGCTGGCTCCCAGACCGCTGCGCTGGTCCTTCCTGCAGGGCTGCTGGGCTGTCCTCAGCGGGAGGTTAGCTTCTCTGTGTCGTTCTGTGGGTGCTGGGGCTCCAGAAGTTGTTCAGAGTCCCCTTTTACATAGTTTGGGGGGAATCTGGGGGCAGAGTGGCTTGGATGAGCTGTTTCTACTCCGCCATCTTGGCTCCTCCCCTGTGGGCATATATTTTGTTTCTAACTGTTAGCCACTATAAAAAGTATTGCTATAAAACATTTTGATGTACATGGGACCTTTCTTTCTACATTTTACCGCCTGAGGATATTTCCCTAACCCTGGAATCTCTGAGTCAAAGGGTACAGACTTTAGTAATTTCTTAGCATTTATTACAAATGAGCTACTTAGTCTTAAAAGACTAGAATAGGAGGAAAATTGACCTGATTTAAGGGCAGCAAAACAAAGCTTCATTTCATTAGGGTGATGGTGTTGACTGACCCAGGTCCATCACAATCTTTCTTTTGTGTGGAGGAAATAAATAGCTGTCCTATACCTGAGTCGTATTGTTCTTTGAGTATCTTTCTTTCCCCACCCCCTGCCTATTTTGGGGAAAACCCTGGAGCATGAGGGGAAAAAATAACCTTACTTCTCTCTTTAGAGGTCAGGCTCCACCCTGAACTTAACTTACTGCCTGGACCCAGAGCAGGTAGAGGCCCCTTAATTGAAGGGAAGAGGGGGAGATTCTAACACCTTACCCTCAGTTGTAATGTCGATATTCTTTACCCAAGGACAAAAGATGAAAAATGGGTCCTGTAATAAAAAAAACAAAACAAAACTCAGTTTTGTTTGTAAAATCTAGAGAAAGAGTGGAGGCATGGGACCTAGATTCAAATTTCTAACACTGTACTAACTGCCTATTTGACCTTGGCCAAGCAGCCAAATTTTTCTTGGTTTGTTTTCTCACCTTTAAAATGAGGGATTTGTATCAGATAATGCTTAAAATCCCTTCTAGCTCTGAATTTTTTCATCAGTGTTGAGAGGATGGTTACCAAATTCAATAATATACATAAAATGCTTTGTAAGCCTTAAAGTGCTATGTAAATATTACTGATGATTAGTATTACTATTATTTAAGTGAGAAGGTTTGTTATTAGCCTGTGGTGGAGGAACCACTGTTCTAGGTGATAGC
This sequence comes from Gymnobelideus leadbeateri, assembly GCA_011680675.1. Taxonomy (NCBI): domain Eukaryota; kingdom Metazoa; phylum Chordata; class Mammalia; order Diprotodontia; family Petauridae; genus Gymnobelideus; species Gymnobelideus leadbeateri. The sequence continues at coordinate 349,080 of WOXC01007944.1, read as the reverse complement.
AGGCTAGAATTCTATTATTTCATCTGTCATTAACTAGTTGTATGACCCTTGGGGCTTCAACTCTGTTTCAGTGTCTCTGTAAAATGAAAATAAATAATACCTGCCCTACCTACTTTACAGAATTTTGTGAATATCCATGGAAATAACATATATTCAAATGCTCTGGACTGCATGAAATGTTAGACAAATGTAAGGGTTTTTTTTGTTTGTTTGTTTGTTTTAGGCTGTATTTCCCCAGAAATGCAATGGCCATTCACAGACTGAATATAATAGATAGGCACAGAAAATTTAACCTGCTCTGTTTTTCAGGCATGGGCCACCTACTTAGGTAATTTTGCTTCCAGGCAAATCACGATATTGGTTCAGTTACCTGATTGGCTTTAGTCCTTCGACCTTTTGTAACCCAGAACTCCCCAAATAACCTTTTATAGACCAGAACTTCCCAGATCAAGTGATCTACCAGCCTTGGTCTCCACCAGGAGCAGGGATTATATGTGTGTGCATGCCCAGCTAAATTATATCTAAAGATGAATTTGCTGACTACAGTGCCTCACACATAGTAGGTCCTTAATGTTTATTAATTGATTGATTATTCCCAATTGATTATTCAAATATTGAAATAGGCTACTGAGGGAGGTTGTAAAATTTCTTTTGATGGAGACTTAAAATGAGATAGCCCTCTGTACAAGAGATATTGGGGTCAGATTATCCAAAATTTCAGAGCCTCTTCTCAGCTCTGTCTTTTGAATTGTTGGTTTGTAATAATTCTGTCTGTACATATTTGTTTCTTTCTCATAAAATGTGAGCTCCATTAAGGATGGGGACTGTTTTCATTTTTATCTTTGCCCAGTGCCTGGTAGGTGCTTAATGAATTGAATTGTGAACGTCTTTGTCCATATTGATGTTATCTGTTGTAGACATTATTTGTAAGATATGAAATAATATTTGTACTTACTACAGAATGATGAATGTTCAGCACAGCAAAATGAAGGTAATAAGGAAGTGGAGGATGATTCTTTTATAAAAACAAAAAGACCTAGAAGTAACTATAATCGTAGGAATTATTTGAAATCAGGAAAACCTGAGGTTGGATCCTACCTCAAGTATTTACCAGTTGTGTGACCCAGGGCAAATCACTTAGCCTTTCTCCACCTCAGTCTTCTCATCTTTTTTTGTTCAGTTGTGTCCGACTCTTCATGACCCCATTTGGGGTTTTCTTGGCAAAGATACTGGAGTGGTTTGCCATTTCCTCTTCTACCTCATTTTGCAGATGAAGAAATTGAGGCAAGCAGAGTTAAGTAATTTGTCCAGAGTTACACAACTAGTTAGTATCTGAGACCAGATTTAAACTCAGGAAGAGAAATCATCTTGACTCCAGACCAGGAACTCTATCCACTGCACCACTTAGCTGCCTTATTTTCATCTTTAAATGGGGATAGTAACAGCACCTTTAGTGCAGGATTGTTGAGTCAATCAAATAACACATGACAAGTGCTTTGCAAACCTTAAGTCACTCTACATATGTCAGATACCATCACCATCACTGTTGTCAACTTGGAGAGAGGAGATGACCCTACGGGCTACTCAAACTCTTAAGATATTTGATGGAATATTTCTTTTAAAAGGTAATTTCTTATCAAGGTGCATTTTAAGAGAAAAATCATAACAAAAAAAGCCCAAACACTTTGAGTAAAGTATAATTTTAGTCCTGTTTGTTATCATCACCCTCTAAATTACTGCTGCTGTGATTTGCCTTTCATTGCTTAAAGAATCAAATATTTGAAATGCATTAGAACTGAAAAAACAAAAACAGGGAAAGTTCTTTGTACAGTAATGGCTCAGACTCAGTACATAACAAAGTCCCTTTCCCTAATTCCAGGAAAATAAAGGATAAATTTGGCAAGTGAACACTAGATGTTTCCATGATCATGAGATATTTCATTGCTTACATTGTCATGGGAAAGGTCAGTGACATTGTCCTGTGTATGTAATTAGGAAAAATTCAAGATTTAAAGAGATTGTACTTACAAATGTGAAGGATTTTGAAAGTGAGGGATTTGTAATTAAAACTAAAAATTATTATCTAAATTATATGTATCATGATCTAAATTATATACAAGTAATCTATTTTTATTTTTACTATGTATAAAAATAATAGGAAAATTCATTCATTGCCAATGACTTTCCATTTTGAACAACTTAGTTAAAATATTGCACTAATCCGTACATGTAACTAGAACCAACTGAGATTAGTTTGATAAATTAATAAGCAAACTTAGAAGGGAAGTCATTTTTAAAGGTCAGATAACAAACTTTAATAGTTTTAGAGAATATAAATATAAAAACAAGCAAATAGACATGACTATGACCTACCTTATTTAAAGTATACCTTTAAAAATAAAACCCTAGGGGCGGCTAGGTGGCGCAGTAAGCAGAGCGTTGGCCCTGGAGTCAGAAGGACCTGAGTTCGGATGCGGCCTCAGACACTTAACGCACACACAAACAAAAACCTAGCCGTGTGACCTTGGGCAAGTTACTTAACCCCAATTGCCCTCCAAAAAAAAAAAAAAAAAAAGAAAAAAAAATAAAACCCTAGTATTTCTAAGTATCTGCGTAAAATTCATATCACAATATAGCATCTGAAATTCTGCTTACATTAATATTGCATTTTTCTGCCATCAGCAGGTAAAGGGAAAATGTCTAATTTACATAAGTGAATTTATAGATAAGTAATTTTTTTATTACTAGAACATTTTAAAATTTATCTATTTTGATGGGATTCTGCTAAAATGAAATCAGCTCTTTCTTGCCTTCCTCATTAAGGTATCTATGCCAAATAGATATTTGGCAAATTCTGACATTTGAGCTAGAAGGACCTTCGTGATGATTTAATTTTCAGTGAGGAAACTTTGGCCCCAAATTGACTTACCCAAGATCTCACAATTAATGAATAGGAGATCTGAGATTAAAATCCAGGTCTACTGACTTCCAAGTTGAATGTTCATAGCATTGTACCAGGCTGAAAGTGAATGTTTCATATTGACTTCAGGGAGGACAAATTACCCCTTTAGGCCTCAGTTTCCTTATCTGTGTAATAAGGGAGTGGTACTGATCTCTGAAACACTTTCAGTTCTAGATTTATGACTCTTTGAACATTCTAGTTTTTCCTTTATTTTGTTTTGTTTTGCCTTGACTGATAGAGAGTGCTCTCAGGTTAGCTATGTAGAGGGCATGCTTTTTAGGAAAATGCTTTTCTATGACACTATGATAGAGAATGTGCTGGGCTGGACTCATACATACTTAAACCTTTCCAGTAATGGAGAGAAAAAGACTCTTTTTGATTCCATGTTGTCATGTATTTGAAATCTTCCCAATGGCCAACCTTCTCCGGGTCAGTATCCACTTTGTTAACTAGAGATTATACTTCTTATAATGGTAAAAATAATGGCTAGCATTTATAAAGTATTTACCATGTGCTAGGAATTGCACTAAGCACATTTAAAAACATCCCATTTGATCCTCACAACAACCCTGTGATGTAGGTACTTTTATTATCTTTATTTTACCATTGAGTAAACTGAGGCAGATAGAAGTTAAACTATTTCCCTAGGATCACACAGCTAATCTGAAGCCAGATCTGAACACAGCAAGTTTTTCCAACTTCAGGTCCAGGGATATGGTGTCAGATAATGACAAATCTAATACTTACCTAGTTGTCTGCTCATGTCTAAAACTCTCAGTCTCATCTGAAAAATGGGATGATTATATTACCTGTCTCATAGAGTTGAGGAAAGTGCTTTGCACAACTTAAGGCATTATATACATGTGAATAATAATTATTATTGCTAGTGCTAGACTTTTAACCACTACTCTTGGTTGTCTGCCAGTGGATTGGGTTAGTTGGGCCCCTGCAAGTTGGCGTGTGGGAGGGGAGTGCTTTTCCCCTGCAGACATAACTCTTAGGCACCTGCATTTCTACAAATTATTACTTTTGCAAGCTCAAAGAACAACATGCAGTTCACTTGTCAAAATTATACATCTAAAGTTTCTTTTACCCTCAAAAAAATAAAAGGAGGTATTTTGGCTGATCCTTTCCATAACAATTATTCTCTTATGGGGTTTTTTTCCCCTTGCCAGTGCTAACTATTAGGAGGGCATAAACCAGTACTTGAAGTTTTATCCTCCTGAATCCAGGGTATGATTATTTGGATATAAAGCCTTTCATGTATTCTAGACTGAGCATGTTTGATTTGGAGAGGGCTGGAGAAAAATCCAAAATGTTTAATATTTATGTTTATGTTTGACTTCCTCCCCCCAACCATTATTATTTCAATAATCATATAGCAATGAAAAGGTATGTCATAATTTTTTACTCACTTCCTGTTAATACAAGCTTACTCTCTCCTAAATATTTGTTCTTTTTTCCTGAGATCCACCTTTAATTTCTCTGCCTTTAATTTTACTTTGTTAATTGCTTTATTGTTTTTTGTTTGTTTCACTAGTAAGGTGCAAAGAAGGTTGTGCTTTTAAAATCCAAGATTATCTATGCAAAGCTGGTTGAAAACCTTAAAGCTTTATCTAAACCTGAGCTCTTATAATATGATTTCATGGTTTCATGTTTTCCTTCAATTCCACAGGGTCCCCTGTCTCATTAAATGTTGGATCATTTTCCTTTGTTTTTCAGTATTTGTTCATTCCTGAATAAATGCCTGAACTTGTTTATTTCCTATTATTGTTACTGTTTTCCCTGTTTATTCATCTGCCTTATGAGGTCTTTGGGTTTTCTTCTTCCTAAAATCTTTGGTAATTTCAGTCTTTTTCTCTACCCCCTTAATTTTCCCCATTGCTCATTTTTCTGATCCTGTCCCACTGATTATAGTTTCCCTCAGGGCTGGAGCTCTGCTTCCAACCCCCCCTCTCCGCCTACCTCCCCATCACCCCAGTTCATAGTTCATTCCTCCTCATTCCTCCCTTCCCTATACATGGTGTCTTATTCTGGTGTCCTGTCCTACTCCCTCTGTTCCTTAGGTCTCTAGCCTGGCACTGGCCATTCAGAGTTTTGCAATGCTGGTGCTATGGAGTTGTGGTCCTTGGCAGGCTTTCCTGTTTAGCCATGATGTGAGTGTCATGAGAATGGGTATCATCAAAACTCTATTAATGAGAGCTTTTATGAGCTTTCCTTCTTAACCTTAGGAAATACTGTCGTTATCATTGGATACCAAACTATTTTCAAGTTTTGGAGAATCAGGAACTAGAGGCTAGCATCCAGGGCAGAATTCTGCAGACTGGAGTCCAGGTCTCCATGGAACTGGAAGGAGACAGGGGGGACCAGGGTGTGAGAGTAGGTTTTATTGTAAGTCTGTGTAAAGTCCTTAGATTTACTGATACAATCTTGATGTTGGTAGCCTGGAAAATGGGGGAGGGATGCTGAGTGAGCTCAGAGTCAATGAGTTGATGGGTTTGGTTTTGTTTTTTTCAACTTTTTTTGGATTCTAGGTGTCCCAGACCTTGAAAAAACTAAGCAACTCAAGTTGCCTTGTTTTTGGTGCATAATTTCTGTTTTGGAGAGGTTTAAGAGATTGTGGTGATCAGAGAAAAATATCTAGTCCTTCATTTTGCTGCTCTCGTGATCTGGAAGTCCCTACAGTATGATTTTAAAGTATACATGGGAGATACCTTGTTGGAAAACAACCTGTAAGGTTTCATTTTGGTCCGTAGAGTCAAATGCCATTTTGTAATCAAGGAACTATAAACACAATTGAACCTTGTATTCTCCGCCTTTCAGTCAATTTTTTGAAGATGTGACCTGCTATAGAAAATAGTAAAACTTTGGCATGTTTTTATTATGTAGACCTCAACTGGTATATAGATCATAAGGTCATTGATTTGCAACTGGGAGGGACCTTAGGACATAGCTCTGGCTCTGGGGTCAGAGGGTTTGGTTTTAAATCCTCTGTGATTTTGGCCAGTTAACCACTTGGGGCCTCAGTTTCCTCATTTATATATATGTGTGTACACACACACAGACACACACACGCATATATATAAGGAGGATGTATTAAGTGGCCTCTGATGTCCTTTCCAGCTCTAGATCTATAATAGTCTTGTAAGCCCTATTGTGATTAGGTACTATGGTAGGGACTTGATCCTTTATGTTCTTCCCACTGGAACGTACAGAGCTGAATCCCATCTATGCCTTGCCTATCTGTACCTTATCCTCCTTCCTTTTTAACATTCTCACGTTGGAGCCTAGAGATTTAGTTAGTTTAGTTTGTTTCATAATTAGCCTACACTTAGCTTAGGAGTAGATGTCACGTGTTCCCTTTCTCTGCTATTTTATGGAATTTATACCAGATGAAAATGTAATCATAATAGCTCAGAGCTCCTAGTTAGGAAAATGCTAACCATTCAGTCAGAGATTTGTCTCTCTATGCCCTAATTTAAATTTTGCATATTTTCAACTAACCACTGGCGTTTTTTATATTTTGGGCACAAAACAAGATATAGGAATTACTTAGGTTAAAAAAAAGGCAAGTAAAGTTTACTGCAGTGGCACAGTTGATAGAACACTGGACTTAAAGTCAGAAAGATCTGAGTTCAAACTCAGCCACAGACATTTAATGGCTATGTGACCCTGGGCAAGTCATATAATGTCTGTATGCCTCAGTTTCCATCTGTAAAATGGGGATAATGATAACATCTGTCTCCTAGGTTTGTTGTGAGGATCAAGTTATATAATATGTGTAAAGAGCTTTGCAAACTTTAAAGTACTATATAGGTGTTAGCTAGCTATAGTTAATATTATAGCTCCTGTGACTAGGCAAGCATGGGAAGAGGAAATTAGGAAGGAATAGATCTTTTGGAACTTCTCTGAAGAGGCAGCTTTGAGTTCCCTATTCCAAGATGTCTGCAGTGACCTGTTGGCCTCCTTCTGTCTCCTCCTTCTCTACCCCAGCTTAACTTTCTTTTCTACCTATTTCCCCTCTTCCACAGATTCTTTTAAAGTTGGTCTTTGTTCTGTTTGCCCCACTGTAGTTGCTACACAGCTGATGTAGTCCGGCCAGTCTTCCTTCCACTCTGCTCTCTCAAAAACTGGCGATGTATCTTTAAAATCTGAACTCATCATCTGACTCCATATCCCTGGACCTGAAGTTGGAAAAACTTGCTGTGTTCAGATCTGGCCTCAGATTAGCTGTGTGATCCCAGGGAAATCGTTTAACTTTTGTCTGCCTCAGTTTACTCGACTGTAAAATGAAGATAATAAAAGTACCTACATCACAGATTTGTTGTGAGGATCAAATGGGATGTTTTTAAATGTTTCACGTGGTTACCCAAAACCAGTACTAGCAACTGTGAGCCTGTTCTTTGGGATGGCTCTTACATTCATAATGTGTTATAGGCTACTTATACCACCACACTTTTCTCCCTTGTTCTTTAGGTTGCTCAGGGTTTGTTTGTTTGTTTGTTTTTCCCAAATGCTTTATTAACTTCTGGTTTAATCATTCATTTCCTCCAGATTTTGGGTTACAATAATTTCCCCCATTTTTCCCCTACCCACCACCCCAGAATAACAGTCCCACAGGATATCCCCTCATCCAATCTGCTCTCTCCCATATCTTCTCCCTTAACCCCTTCGAATTTTCCATTAGGGCAAGGTGAATCTCTGTGCCCTAATGTCTATATATCTTATTTCCCAATTATATGTAAAATAGTATTAATAATAGTATTTATATATATTTAAAACATTTAATTTTAAAACTTTGAATTCCAGATTCATTCCCTTCCTCCCTTGTCACTCACTTTTGCTGGGAAGATAAGCAATTCAGTATATGTTGTACATGTATAGCTATGCAAAACATTACCATAGTAGATATATTGTAAAAGACTGGCTATATGTCCCTCCCTCCTATCCCACTTCCCACTTGGTCCATTCCCTACTTTGATCCTGTCCCTTTTCAAATGTGGGTGCTTCTAACCTTCCTCCCCACACAGCATGCCCTCCCTTCCATCATCCCCCCTCTTATGCCCCTCCCCCCTACTCTCCTGTAGGGTGAGATATCCCATTTAGTATGTATGTCACTCTCTCCCTGAGCCAAATTCAATGAGAATATGGTTTTACCCTTTTGCCTTCCTGTTCTTCCCCTCCCTTGCAACCACTTTCCCTTGCCTCTTTTATATGAGATAGTTTACCCCTTTCTGTCTCTCCCCATCTCCTCTCATTATATTCCTCTCTCACCTCTTAATTTTACCTTTTAAGTATCATCCCTTCCTATTAAATTCGACCTGTACCCTGTGTCAATGTATACCTGTAAACATATATACACACATTCACATATGTATTCGTATGCCCATATACCCTTCAATTATTTTCACACTGAGAAATGTTTCATCAGTTACAGTTATCATTTTTCCATGTAGGAATATAAATAGTTCAACTTTGATAAGTTCATAGTGATTTCTTTTCCCTGTTTACCTTCTCAAGCATCTCTTGCTTCTTGTGTCTGAATGTCAAATTTTCTTTTTTTTTTTTGCCTTTTTTTTGGAGGTCAATTGGGGTTAAGTGACTTGCCCAAGGTCACAAGGCTAGGTTTTTGTTTGTGTGCGTTAAGTGTCTGAGGCCGGATCCGAACTCAGATCCTTCTGACTCCAGGGCCAGTGCTCTACTCACTTCACTACCTAGCCGCCCGTGAATGTCGAATTTTCTATTCAGCTCTAGTGTTTTCTTCAAGAATGCTTGAAAGTCCTCTATTCCACTGAATGACCATATTTTCCCCTGAAACAAGATGCTCAGTTTTGCTGGGTAAGTGATTCTTGGTTTTAATCCCAGCTGCATTGCCCTCTGGAATATCATATTCCATGCCATTTGATCCCTCAGTGTAGAAGCTGCCAGATCCTGCGCTATACTAATTGTGTTTCCACAATATTCAAATTATTTCTTCTTGGCTGCTTGTAATATTCTCTCCTTGATCTGGGAATTCTGGAACCTGGCTACAATATTCCTAGGAGTTTCCTTAGTTGCATTTCATTTCTTGTGTCCCTTCCACCTCCATCTAGGGAGAGTCAGCATACTTCTTGCCACCTGTTGCCAATTCTAGACCCTCACAATGCAACTATCATTCAACAATCTCTCCTTTGAGGTCCTCCCTGTTTAGATATAGTTAAACCAACTGAATTTAATATTTGAAATCATCTGAGGAGAAGAATGAATTTTTCTTTTTTGTTCACAGATATAATTTTATTTTTCAATGAACAAAAATCTATTTCTTCTTTTTCTCCCCATTCTCTCCCATTTGGGGACACCCCCCACCTAAAACCTTTATAATAAATATGCCTAGTCAAACAAAACAAGTTCCCATATTGGTTATATCCCCCAAATATATGTCTTATTCTTAATTAAGGTTAGGTAGGTAGCATGCTATGTCATTGGTCATCTGGACTTGTGATTGGTCTTTGTGATGACCATAGTTCTTGAGTATTTTGAAGAAAAATATGGAACATTCAACCTCCTCACAATCTTCTTGATGTCATTCCATTTTTGTATATGTGCTCCTAAAGCAAGCAATGAGAAAGTGTTTCATAACAGCTTTCTCAGAGGTTCTTTTGGGCACCTTCCAGGCTTGGGGAATAGCCTGTATAAGGAAGGGCATTGAGATGGTAGATGATAAGTGATATGGGAAAAATGGCAGATATGCTTTTTTGACTGAAACTAAGAATACAAGAATACATGAATATAGAAATATAATAATGTTGTAGTCAGGGCAGCTAGGTATTACAGTGGATAAAGCAATGGGCTTGGAATCAGGAAGACTCATCTTCCTGAGTTAATATCTGGTCTCAGACACTAGCTGTGTGATCCTGGGCAAGTCTCTTTACCCTGTTTGCCTCAGTTCTTCATCTATAAAATGAGTCCTCATTCCAGCATCTTTGCCAAGAAAACCTCAAATGGGGGTTTTCACAAATGAAAAAATGAACAACAGGATGGAATCACAATTTCAAGGGCCTTAAATGCCAACGTGAGGAGTTTGCATTTTATCTTGGAGACTATAATGAGCCACTAGAGCTTTTGAAGCAGGGGAATCCGAGCTATCCTTTAAAAGCTCAGTTGGGCATTTGAATGGAAGATGGATTAGAGAAGGGAGAAGTTTGGACAGAGAAACTAATTAGAATACTATTGTCATAGTTCAGGCAAGAGGTAATGAGATATTGCCCTAGAGCACCAACCCATCTGAGTTCAGAGAAGATGATACCATGTTGTGAAGGTAGAATCGCCAAGATTTGGTGACTGACTTTAATAGTGAGGGAGAGTAAGTAGTTAAGAATGATTCCCAGGGAGACAGTATAACACACAGGAAAGAGTACTAATTTTAGAGTCAGTACCTAGGTTTATATGCTGCCTATAATGCTACCTATGGAGCTTTGGACAAATCACTGAACCCCCTTGGGCCTCAGTTTCCTCATCTGCAAAATGAAATGGTTAGGCTATATCTATGATCCAATGAAATTGTTCTTTTTAGGTTATGAAGTTGAGAGACTAGAAAAGTAGTGATGCTTTTAACAGAAATAGAGAAGTTCAGAAGAGGAAGGAGTTTGTGAGTAAGGATAATAAGTTCTGTTCTGGTGATGTTGAGTTTAAATACCTACAGTTGTGGCATCTTTTTATATCCAGATAATTATAAGGAAGTTTATTTAATGGGGGAAAGGACAGCTAATGTAATTCTACAAAAATTTGATTTCATTGAACATAACCGTTAAAAATTACTTCACAGCTAAATTCAGTTAACATGTTGTTACATGATTAATGAAAGTGTGGCTCTTTTAAAAATTGCCATGCTTTTCCCACGGAAACACATCTTTCTAATGCTTTTATGTTTTATGGAAGATCAAGAGGCCAGGGAAATGAAAATTATATGCAACCCAGAGGACAAATATGACGTGTGGATGAGAGGTGATTTAAGATATAGATACACACACATATATAAATATATAGGACTAGGAAGGAAGGTGAACACATCTTATAGCAAGAATGAGAAGCAATAGTTAGATAATCATAGTACTTCATTGTTATATCCAAGAGAATGAAAGAATCAGAAAAAGGTCTTAAGCACATGGCTGAACCTTCTATGGAGAACTTATGGCTAGACAACAGAAATCATGCAAGAAGGATTTCAATGGATTATAAGCCTCATCAATGGTTGAAGTAATGACACTATTGAGGTCACACATCCAAGTAGGCTTAGCGCACGGAAACAGTAAAAGCAAACAAATGAAATGGTTATTGTGTAAAATAATGGGGATTGTGGTAAGACCAAGGCTTCCTATTTTTTCCTAAAATGGGGATTAATTTTCCCTAATAGACAACAAAGCTACCTGTGAATCTTGATTGGTCTCTGCCTGTAGCTTCCTAGATTTCTGAAGACCACTCTAGTCACTATATCTTGCCCTGCTGATTAGACATATTTCTATATGGAGACAGGGAGGAGCTAAGTGCCACTGTATATATTTGCATATCCTTGCTATATTAGGGCAAAGTAAATGCCCTTTTAAAAACTGTTCAATGACTTTCAAATCCCTCCTTTCATCTCAGTATTGAATTGGAACTGACAGGGTTCTGGTGTTAGGCTCATCTCTAATAGGCTTTTTTTTTTTTTAAGATTTAAAGTTCAGTAATAGTGACAATTATTAGACCAAATATATATAAATCAAGCATTTAGAATATGAGGAAAAAACAAAAATAAAACAAAATTAGTACATATTTATTGAATTCCTGAAATCATTGTGACCTAGTAAAAAGATATGGGTCCCAAACACTTAATAGTTCTGTGACCTTGGGCAAGTCAATAAAAAAAAATCTCTCCAGCCTCAGTTTTCTCATCAGTAAAATGAGAATAATACTTGTGCTAACTAAATCATTTTATTTGACTCTGAAATGGATCTCAGAGAGAATTTTACCAATGAGGAAATGGAGAACCCAATAGTTTAGTTAAATGACCATAGGGTCACAGGAGTAGTAAATTGAATTTGTAAGTAGATCTTCTGACTCCAGTACTCTTATACAGCATTGTTTTTCAGAGTGGTGAATAAAGCATTTTGCAAAACCTTATTATATAAATGTGAGTTATTAATAATTCAATTAAACAAATATGTATTCAAGGTGCAGTATTGAATGTACCAAGGCGTAATGGAACTCACATTGAACTTTAATATCAGACTAGTCTCAGTTCTGTGCTTCTGGGCAAGTCACTTCCATGAGAACCAGTTTCTCTAACAATAAAAGTGAGATAATGGATGTGAAAGAACTTTGAAAAGCACAAAATGCAGTATAAGTGTGAAGTGGGGTGGAAATAACAATTGAACCTCAAATTGTTTTTATGTTTATTGTTAATAATATCAATAAAAACTCTATGTAATAAATAAAAATGTCAGTCCTTTTATGATGCTTTTTAGGGAATCATGGAATGCTGCATTCTCAGTAGAATTAAATTTGAAAAGCACTTGAAGGATAAGAGAATGGACCATAGTACATAAAAAAAATTCGAGAATGGAAAGAGAAATGGGCTAAAAGTGTGTCATTAAAGGAGTGTGTAGAACCCTCTCCTGAGATACTCCTCATAATAAAATGGTAATAGCTAGCATTTATAAAGCACCTACTATGTGTCAGCACTAAACTAAGTGCTTTACAAGTATTCATTTGTTCCTCATAGTAACCCTGGGAGGGAGGTGTTATTGTTCTCCCCATTTTATAGTTGAGGAAACTGAGGAAGACAGAGCTTTATGTGACTTGCCCAAGGCAAGTCAGATTTAGGATCAGGTCTTCCTGACTTCAGAGTCTTCTCTACTATACAATCTATTTGCCTATTCACATTTCATGGTTCAGGTCCCTAGATGACAGTGGCTACACCCACAGGTTCTAGTGTACCTTGTACCTACTGCTCTAGCTCATGAACCCCCATTGGACAGCTTCATCTTTTCAGTCAGCCAGGAGACACAATTGGCTGTTGTGTAATAATAACTGTAGCTACAAAAAAAATTATTCACATAAACCTGGGCTACACTCTTTCACAAATACAGAATCTGTAGGGAGAGTGGGCATAATTCAAATAGAATAATAATGAGGCTCACACAATTCTGTACTGCAAAACTGGCATCTTTTCTTTGTGGAGTCATCACATAGTTGCCTCCTGGGTTTAGCATTTCTTAGAGGTCTGGGAGGACTGGGATCCCAGTCTCTGCTTCTCTCTTCAGTTAGATTCTAAATTGCTAAGTTGAGTTCTTCCTTGAATCCAAGGTCCTCCCTCCTTTGTTGCCAGGGATCACACTCCTTGAAAATGCTTCCTTTCTCAATTTACTTTCTTTCTGTGTCTGTCTAGAGAGTATTTCTCTGTTTCCTCCATTGTGACCCAAACTCTTTTGAAATGATGAACTCTCAATTGCTGGATAGGGTGTATCCAACCGGATATGTAGCTGTGCTCCTAGATGTCAAGGCTGATGATGGGGGAGGAGAAGGAAATATTCTCTTCCAGTGCATTCTAGTATAGGTGCAAAGATCACAGGCTGCTCTTAGCCTTGTCTGATTGGATTTTACTCTTAAACAGTGGCCAGTATGGTATAGTGGCTATTCCTTTCATGTATGGGTTGGACTAGATAAGCAATGAGATTCTGTCCAACTTTAAATTCCATCATAATGTTTAAATGTCTTTTAAGAGTGATCCAAAAGCCTATCCTTTCACTATCACCTGCCATGAGCCAGGGTCCCTTTTTAATTAGGTCAAGGACCTTGTTCATACTTTATAAAAAGATCACCAGGAGTGACTTCATTTTTACAGTTAGTTAAACATCTCATTATTTGCTCTTTACTTTCAGTGATTATATTCTTGGTTTTCTAGATGGAGAGGGGGGCAGTTGGTTAAGGGTCAACTTCCCTACATGTTGTATGATACAAAAAAGAAGATACACTAGTCACAGTATCAAAAATCTAGAAAGGAATTCAGAGGCCATGCAGGCTAGCTCCTTCATTTCACAGACTGGGAAATCTAGTCTCAGGGAAGTTGTGACATGCCCAAGGTCTCATGGTAGTAAGCACCAGAGGTAGGATTTGATCCCAAGGCATCTTATGCCAGAGCCAGGGCTTTCTCTACCACACTAGAACTCCATATAACGAGAGCTAGGAATAATATATACGCTACCTGGGTGCTCCATTGGTGTCCTTTCAATATCAAGACAAAATGAGGAAGACATATAGCATGTTGGGTGGGTCTGTGGCAAACTTATTGGGAGAACATAGGCAAGAATCACAAAGGATGGGGCAGGTACAGAGGAGTGACAGTCTCTTTCACTATAGTGAGAGAAACTGCAAATCCATCAGAGTACCAGCCCTATTATGAAAAAATACAGTATGTGGTGCTCAACTCTGTTGAGATGTGGCAAATTGAAAAGCAAAGACTTTTTCCTGTGGGGCAATTTATGGATTATTCTAATGCCCTGATCTTTTGTAGGAGAAGGATATGACATAGTAGGAATAGGGGGATTGTATACATGTCATAAAACATAATATGAGAATTAGTATATCTCAGATATTTCATCATCCCTGGAGATGCCAAGTTGACTGGGTCAGCAAGATAAGGCTAAAAGATAAAGACAACTGGTTTATCTGGTATCAGGACTAGCAGCTCATGTATGCCTGCTGTGAAATAATTTTGGGTGGTATACAACTTTGGGGTATGGAGTCTTCACAGAATTATAGGTGAGAAATAGGCTTGTTGTAATCCTCTGCCTCCTCCATAGCTAGGGCCAATCTTTCCTGTTTTCTCTCTCCATTAACTACCTTTTTTCCCCCTCCCCCAGGATAGAGCAAAAGTGCCTGAGTGGCAGGAACAGGGCTATACCTGGGGCAGCAGTGAATAATTTGGTTCAACCACAAATGCTTCCTGAAGGGCATCTCCACCATCATTTCTTGCGTCGTCCTGTTCTTGGTAGTTGCAACAGAATCCAATAACAACATTTGGCACAGTTGGTTACATTTTCTGACTGATGCTCTCCCGTGTTGCTCTCCTGATGCCAGGAACAGCTACAGAGAACTGAATTAGTCTGGAAGCCAAACAAGTTTAGTAAACCCCAGTTTGCAAGGGTTAATGCAGGGAAGCTATGTTAGTCAACATTTGTTTATTAAACCCCTCCTATGTGCCACACACTGTGCTAAGGGCTGAGAATACAAATTGAATGCAAATAGAAAGATAGTCCTTGACATCAAGAGGCTTGCATTCTATGGGGAAAGCAAAAATGGAAGCTGAAAAAGCAGGTGTTCAGTGGCAGAGAGTCTGGAAGACAGCCCAGAGAGGAATGCAGCATGGAGGGTGTAAAAAGACCCATCCATTCAGAGGGAGCTGTTGCCACAGAGGTGAAGGGTTCTGCCACTGTGTGGATTTCAAGACTGGAGTGAGGCATCAGGATGAAGAGCTGGGCAGTAGTAGAGAAAATCCAAGGTGCATCCTCAAAAGGAATGAGATATGAGGCTTGAGTACAGGTATTGAATTTGACAAGATTTGGAGAGATGAAAAGCCAAGATCAAAGAAAGATAAGGTCATTTGGGGAAAAAAAAACATTATCAATGTGAATAGGCTTAATAAATCTTAAAAACGTTTATGGAACACATCATTAAAGAAAATTTCCTTCTCCATAGGAAACCTTTCTTTATCAATATATAAAAGATCTGGGACTTCTGTGAACAAGTTGGTTTAGCTTTAACTGCCTGCCCCAGTGCCTAGCATAGGTTCTGACACATAATACGTGCTTAGAAGTTCTTCTTGGTGGATTGACTATAGTATCTCCATTCCTTATTAGCTCTTTTCATGAGCTACTGTATTTGGAAAAACCCATCACACTTTGAAAACCTTAAGGTATCTAATTAATGTCAAACTCAATCGTGATTTTAGAAGACATCCTACCTACCTCCTTATAGGTGATGGACTCAGGGTACAGAATGAGACACATTTTTTGGATTTATACAATGTGGGAATTTGTTTTGTAATTTGTTAAAAGGTTTTGCTTTTATTTTTTTCTTTTAAGTTGGGATGGGGTGGGAGGGAGATAAAAACAAATACTTGTTAATTAAAAATAAATTAAAAGAAAAAATAAAAATACTGGTTACCTTACAGGTAACCTTCTGGTGGTGATAGTCTCTTTAAATTGTTACCAGGCCTGCACTAAATGTCTCCAGGAGAAAAAGGATCCATATGCAAAAAAATGCTTATAGTAGCCCTTTTTTATGGTGGCAAAGAACTGGAAGCCGAGTGTGTGTGTGGGGGTGTCCCTCAATTGGGGAGATACCATTGTGTTTGTAAGAAATGATAAAAGGGATTGTTTCAGAGAAACCTGGACTCACATGAACTGATGCAGAGTAAAGTGGACAGAACCAGGAAAATAATTTCTATAATAATAATAATATTATAGAGACAAATAACTTTGAAAGACTTAAGTATTCATTAACTGTGATGACAAACCAAATAATTCCAGAGGACTAATGACGAAGTGTACTACTCATTTTCTGACAAAAGGTTGATAGACTCAGGTGCACAGTGGGACATACACATTTGGACATACACATTGGCCAATATGTGAATTTATTTACCTTGATGATGCATATTTAAGTTTTGCCTTTGTTTTCCAATGTGGAATGATGTTGGGAGGAAAAAATAATGGATTTTTGTCAACTGATAAAAAAATAATTAAATAAATTAATAAAGCAGATAAATTAAATTAGTGTTTTAAAAGTCTTTTCAGCTTGGTCAGCCTCCTCCCAGAATTCGTACTGGGTTGATATAACCTTCAAGAACCAAAGTGTCACATCTGTACCACAACAAAACAACAGATGAGGACATGAGTAAAGGAAATAAATGGTGGGAAGATGATTCTGTTCTAGATCATTTACTATTGATCTGCAGTACTTGCTACTATGTCTGGACAAGATGCTATTTGAAATTTAAAAGCTACCCAAAAGGACAATAGAGGCAGCTATGACAGCCATCTAGAATTTGAGTTGCAAGGACAAGGCTTTACTATTTCTTCTGGCATACTTCTGGCCTCTTTCTTCCCATCCACCTGTAATTTCTCACATTTCCCTGGAGGCAGGTGATTTCCTGTTTTCTCCACTTTTTAGTGTTTTCCCTTTCTCCAAAATTAATTTGTATTTAACTTTGCATTTATTTTATACCTATAGATCTTGATTCCTATAATTTCTTCCAGTAATGTAGCTCCTTGAGGGCAAACACCATTGTAGTTTTTTGTCTTTGTGACTCCAAAGCCCTGTCTGCTGCATGTTCATCCTCACTACCACCACTTCATCATCATCATCATCATCATCATCATCATCATCATCATCATCATCATCATCATCATCATCATCATCATCAATCACTAGCATTTATATAATGCTTTATCATTTGCAAAGTCCTTTACATATGTTGTCTCATTTGATTAATAAGTGTTTGTTGAAATGAACTGACAGGAGTTAGGGGTCAGACCAAACCATATATCTTTACTAGGACTAGGCTATTAGTTTTCAGTCTCTATGTCATAATAGAATGTAAGGTCCTTGAAAGCAAAACTGTCTCGTTTTTGTATTTGTATCCTAGTGCATAGCATAATGTCTGGTACAGAGTAGTCATGTGAAATTCTTGTTGATTGATTGGCTCCTATTCTAGGATATTATGTTGTTGTCATGTCTGACTCTTCATGACCCCATTTTGGGGTTTTCTTGGCAAAGATACTGGAGTGGTTTGCCATCTACTTCTCCAGTTCATTTTACAGATAAAGAACTAAAGGTTAAGTGAGTTGCCCAAGGTCACACAGCTAGTAAATGTTTGAGGTGAAATTTGAATTCATTAATACAAGTCTTCCTAATTCTAAACCCAGTGCTCTATCCACTGTGCCACCTAGCTTCCCAGAATTTTAACTAATGTATTATTATCTCAATTTCCTCATCTCAGTACTGTAATTCTGACTAATTTAAGTCTCTAGGAACTAAAATATTGCTTTCTACAGATTTTAGGAAACAAAAATATCTTCTGTCAAGACTTGACAAAGATATATAATTTCTGTTTGGTTATTGATGTTAAAGGAGGAGTTAACCAATTTTCTCCACATATATGTGTATACATACATACATATCTATCTATCTGTCTGTCTATCTTTATCTTATATAATGAGAAGATACTACATTTATTATTGTTGTATTGCATGAATTTGCTCTGGTTCTTCCATAAGTCATAACTTTACCAGAACTATGTTTACACTCATCATTGGTCTCTCCATTGCCATTTGAATGATGATCAATTTCAACTCCTAAGAGACCATATTGTTCCCTTGACTTATAGCCATACAACTAACTCATATATGCTTTCCTCAAATTTAATAATGAGTCATTGTTCCATTACCTGAATTTAATTGAAATTATTTCCTAGATTATAGATGAAATTATTCTTGGTTTGTTGTGGGATTATTTTCTTCCCCAGACCTACAAAATAAGTGATATTTAATGAACTAATGTTAAATATATGCTAACAAGACTTTTCAAGACTTAACAACTCAGTCAGCTTTTTTAAATGAAGTTTTTTTGGTTTGAAGAATGTGTTCTCATTTCCAAAGCATGCTTGTACAACTCAAAAATATTTTGTGACAAGTACAATAGGTCATTTGCATTTGCTACAAGACTCGACAGAATTTTTTTGTGGAGAATAAAATGAAGCTTGGCAGTATGAAAGGATGACCTCATTAAATACCTAGTAGGCTCTTTCACAGAAAAATGAGACTATTCTCTTTTTTTCTTGGCTATGAAATATTATCTCATTGCTACTGAAAAGTATTCTCCAAGCTATTTGCAACTTAAGTTTAGAAATGAATAGCTTTAAAAAAAACTCCAAACCCTACCCAAAAACCCCCAACCTATCTGAGTATTATTTACTCAAGCTATCTTTATGCTCAGAAAGAATACTTTTCATCACATTTTATATTCAATCTTTTCATCGTGGAAAATTTAAGTATGGGATGAAAGTACTATTACTTTTTAATTTATTGAATTGTGAGGTGTTAATATTATACTAAATATGGCATAATTTCAATTAATTAACATGCTACTAATTAAGAATTCAGACCTTTCCACCCTAAACTTGATATTTAATTTTTGGTGTATATGGAGCAAAACTCACAAGTACATTCAACTATAAGCAAAAAGCAACATTGGGGTATTGATTTAAATCAACCTGAGTATGAACTAGGAATGAAGCAGTTAAAAGTTCAAGTACTTGTGATACTGAGATATAACAATGGTACACCATGTAGGAAATCTAAGATTTATTCTCCCACTCAGTTTAATCCTCGTGAGATTACAACTAAAGATGCCCCTGTTATCAATGAGCTTATATTCTATTGGTTGACGTAGGGCAGAATAAATCAGAACTAATGATCTTGGCAGTAGACATCTTAAACTCAACAAGTCCAAAACCAAACCCATTATCTTTGTCCCTAAACTCTTACAAATTATCAAGGTCACCACCATTCTTTCAGTCCCCCCAGGCTTTCAACTCCAGAGGTTCTCTATCACCTCCAGGATCAAATAAAAAATCCTCTAGTTGGTGTTCAAAGACCTTTTTAACCTAACCTCTACTGTCCTTACCTTTCCAGTTTTCTTATACTTTACTCCCTGTGGCAGCAACCACACTGGCATACCCAGAATGGCTGTTAGCACAGATTCTTAGATCTGCTTTACTAGGAAAGATAGCTATTCAAGGGGTCAACAATCTTATTTTAAAATTACATTGTTAGTTCAGGGGAAAAAATCAGCACCCTAAACTTCAGAGAAAATACAAACAGGAAATACAGAGAAAATACAAGCAGAGAAATAAAGCCCAATAGACAGGGCTTCTAACTAACACAGGTTGACAGACAGATCCAACTGCCTGCCAAGGCAATACACACATAGTTACCAGAGAGAGAAGCACCAACATCTGGGTTTTTTTAAAGAGGGGAGAGGTGTCTTTAACAGCTGCCCAGAGCCTCATCTGGTCAGATCACAAGAACACTCTTCCAATGAGCCCAAAGCAAACTGCTAACCTCAGAGTATATATACTCTTTTTTAGAGCCAGAGGGCATCACAACCCCCATGACTCAGTGCCTAATTAGAAATTAACAAAAGGTGTGAAAGCCTTCCTACAGGCAAGCCTCCCCTAAGCAAGCTTCCTTTAATAGGCTCCACTTAAGGCCTATTAATGGGTAGGGAAGATCTTATATCCCATTAACATTACATTGGGCCCCAAGATCTTCCCTGCCCTGACCGGGAGCCAATTAGGCTCTGCCACAGGGATCCCCACACCTTTCCAATTAAGTGCTGATTTCCAAGCTTCTCAGTCAATCAAGTCTTTGATTGGAAACAGTAAATCTATTGTATTGCTTCCCAGAGAGGCTGAGAGAGAAGCTGACTGAAGGAAGAAGTTGCCTAAGGGAAGTTGCTTGTTGGGAGGCTTGACAGAGAGAAGGCTTTTGATGTTGGCTCTCCCTGGATTGGTGATGAGTATCTTACTAAACCTTGCCTTTTGGTTCCTAATAGCAATGTCCCACATAAATACTTTGGTTTTGTCTTGGAGGGGGAGGTTTTATTATATTTTGTGAGCAAACCCTGGGAATATGTATGCATATTCATAGCAGATTCTATTGCACTCTTCAGCACATACTCCTTCAGTCAGTGACACTGGCCTTCTTGTTCCATAAACAACTCCATCTCTCTGCTCTGGATATTCTCTCTCTCTGTACTCCATACCTAGAATGCTACACCTTTTTACTTCTCTGGATTTCTTCCACTTCCACCTAAAATTCCACTTTCTATAGGAAGCTCTTCCCAATCACTCAACTATAGTGTTCCCCCTCTTATCAATTATTTCATATTTTCCTTGGATATAGTTTTTACATATTTATTTCCTTTTTGGCTCCCCCACTGCATTGTAAGCTCCTTGAAGGCAGACACTATCTTTTGCCTCTTATAAAAATTTCCTTAGTATAGCACAGTATTTGGCTATTTGTTATTAATACATGCTTATGGACTGACTTTTCTTTGCCTGGTATCAATGGATATCTCTCTGAAAATGAAACATCAACAGAATTACTTTCCAGTTAGTTGTCATTGCAAGTCCAAATTGGGGAATAACTAACAAGGCATAAAAAAGCCAGAAGAAAAATATAGGACCCCCCCCCCAATTTAGGCCCTCATTACCACTTGTCTGAATTATTATAGCAGCCTTCTAATTCAATTATCAGATTCCAGCTTTTCTTCTTTCTAATTTATCTCCTATATGGATGTCAATCTTCCTGAAAGTACAAGTCCAATAATGTCACTCTTCTGCTCAAGGCATTCATTTGTTCCCTATTGATTCTAGTTGGCTCAGTGGATAGAGCGTAAGACTTGGAGTCAAAAAGACATCTTTATGAGTTCAAAACCAGCCTCAGATATTTACTAGCTGTGTGGGCAAGTCACTTAACCCTATTTGCCTCAGTTTCTTCATCTGTAAAATCAACTAGAAAAGGAAATGGCAAACCACCACAGGTATCTTTGCCATGAAAACTCCAAATGGGGTTAGGAAAAGCTGGACATGATTAAAATGACTGAACAACAACAAAAATAGAATTGGCTTGACAGTTAAAGTCACTCACAATCTTCTTGTAGCATACCTTCCTAGGTTTAATTCATATTACTTTCCTCTATGCACTCTACATTCTAACCTGAATGGCCTCCTGTGTATTAGTGTTATTACTCTCTATTAGTGTAACTCAGTATTCCATTTTCTCCTTTAGTATGTAGATACCGGTCTTCCTCCACGCTTGGAATGCTATCCTTTTTCATCTTCACCTCTGAGAATCCTTAATTTTCTTCAATGCTCAACTCAAAGATTACCTTCTATAGAAAAACTTTCCTGATCTTCCTAAATATGGCTGTTCTTTCCTTCCTCAAATTAGCATGTTGTATTTACATGTTGTATTCCCCTAGTACAACCTCATTTTTAGGAGAGATTGGGACCGTGTTTTTTGTTTTGTTTTGCTTTGCTTTTTGGAGGGGGGAAGACAGGGCAATTCAGGTTAAGTGATTTGCCCAAGTTCACACAGCTAGTAAGTGTTAAGTGTTTGAGGCAGTATTTGAACTCGGGTTCTCCTGACTCCAGGGCCAGTGCTCTATTCACTGTACCACCTAGCAGCCCCTGGGACTATTATCATTATTATTATTTTGTTTTGCTTTGTCTTTGTTTAGCACAGTGTCTTGAATATAACTAGAGATTAACAAATATTTATTGAATGGGAATGTTTGTTAGAATAACTGACTAGGCTTAATTGCAGAGAAAAAGAATTGGGAGTTATAGCTTAGTAAAGGTTAAATATGAGAATTGTTGATTCTAATAGAGTGCTGGATTGTATTTAACAGAGTATGCCACCTAGAAGAAAGAAAGTAATCCTTTCACTATTGATCACCACAGGGGTTATTCCATTCAGAATTGTTTTGCTAAAGCTTTTGAGAAAAAGAGAAATTGAAGATTTGTGATCAGGGGCTAATCACCTCATTTGTATTTCAAGGAACAGAGATGAAAGTGACTATTACTCAGAAATCCTGGCAACTGAATAGTGATATGTGAAAAAGAGGAGTTACTTCTAATTAATTAACATTAACAAACCTGTTGAGGGGCAGACTGATGTAAATTCCAGTGTCTATGGAATTTCTAACAAGTAAGAGTTCTTTAATGGGTTGTTTTCTGAGATAGTGGTTTACCCCCACCTTCCCCCCACAATGGAACTCTTCCAGTAGGGGCTGATGATTACTTCCCAGGGATGTTTTGGAGGGATTATTTTTGAGATGTTGGTCATAGTAGAAAAAAATCAGATTCCTTTAAATCTGTAATTCCTTTAGACCCCTAGCATACTTTAAAACAGAGATGCAAAAATGGCAAATTAAAAAAGGAGTCACCCATATGATGGAGAATATCCTATGAAGAAAGCTTGAAAGAATTGGATTTGCTTAGCCTAAAGGAGACCCAAGGAAAACCTGATAACTATATTCAATGTAGAGAATTCATTTCGTATATTGTTTTTTTGACTCTGCTTGCTTCACTTTGTATTAGTTCATGTAGCTCTTTCTAAGCTTCTCTGTATTCATCACATTTATTATTTCTTACACAACAGTAAGATTCAGTTACATTCCTGCACCACAATTCATTTAGCCATTCCCCAGTTGCTGGGAATCTACTTTGTTTCTAGTTCTTTGTTATCACAAAAATACTTTGGTATAGATGGAGACTTTTTTTAATCTAAGTATTTTTTGGAGTATGATCCTAGGACATGGAATCTCTAAGTCATAGGATATGTGTACTATAGTCATAATTGTTTTCATATTGTTTGCATAATTTCAAATAGCTTCTGAAAATGTATTAATTCACAGCTCTGCTAACAATACATTAATGTGCCTACAAGTCCACAGTCCCTTCAGTATTGACTATTGTCATTTTTGTCATCTTTGCAAATTTGTTTTGATTTGCCTTTCTTTTATTATCAGTTATTTGGAGCATCCTATCATGTGGCTGTTAATACTTTGCAATTCTTTTGAGAACTGTGCTTATTTCCTTTTACAGTTTTAGTTATTGGGGAATGGCTATTAGTTTAATATATATTTGTTAATTGTTTGGATATGAAACTCTTATCAGAGAAGCTTCTACATTCTCCAATCAGAGAGAGGGAAGGGCCCCAGGAGCAAGGGGTTCTGGGGAGGTGTAAGTACTTTGTCACTGAATCTTAGGTTTGTTCATTTGTTGACTTTCTAGTCTTTGTAAGTGTATATTCAGTTCATTGATATTCTCTTTTTCTGTTTTTTTAATGTATGTTTATCCCTGAAGACTGTGCTAGTTGCATCTCATCATTATAATTTTCTTTCACGTGATTATTAAGTGTTTTTAAGGTTTATTCTTTGGTATACTCATTATTTAGGATTTCATTGTTAAGTCTCCATTTGGATATGTGTCTTTTGTTTATGATCCTTGAACCAATGACTATTTTTATTGCATTATGGTCTGAAAGGATATGTTTGCTATTAGCCTTTTTTCATTTGTTTGCAAAATCTCTGTGCCCTAATAAACAATTTAAAAAATATATATAATATGGTATATATAAATATATAATATACATTTAAAAATAATTTTTAAAAATATATGTCCTTTTCCAATCCTATTTAGAAGATGCCAATAAGACTTTTAACTCTAGTTTCTCTAGCAATTCGATTTGTTCTATATTTTCTCTTTTGTTTATCTTTCTGTTAGCTATATCCAAACCTGAGAAGTGGACATTGAAATCTCCTGTCACTAACATGTACAATTGTTTATGTATTATTGTAACATCCATTAATATTTCCTTAATTTAGATAACATGTTATTTGGAGCATATGAGTTTAATACTGACATTGGTTTATTGTCTCATGGCTCTTTTCAGCATAATTTAGTTTTATTGTTTATCCTTTTTAAATTTTTTGAGTGTTTCTTTTTGCTTTGTCAGCATGATTGCAACTTCTGCTTTTTTGGATTCACCTGATGCATAGTATTTTTTTCCTCCAGTCCTTCAGTTTTATTGTGTGTATGTCTTTGTTTTTAAAATATGTTTCTTGTAAGCAGTAGACTGTAGAATTTTGATTTGTTATCTAATTTGTCACTGTCATCTTATTAAATTTCTTAATCTATTCACATTTAAAGTTGAGAGTTACATAGATTTATATTTTCCTTCATTTGTCTTTAAGTTACTGTTTTTACCCCTCTTTTGCTGCTAACATAGCATATTGTCTTTTCAGGTACTTTAAGTCTTCTTGTTTGCTTTGTGCTGAAAAATGGGAAAACGAGGCTTCCTTAGTATATTATGAAAGGTAAAGTCATACTAGGTGGCTTAATTCACAGAAAGATCTGCACAAGCAGTGTCTTCACAGGGGCTCACCTTAAGATAAAGTAGTCCTGGCTAAGGAAGGACACCATCAAAACCAGTGATAATGACAGATGAGATGAGATCCCTTATCACTGGGGTCCAAAACCAATGACTCATATTGCTGAGCTAGAAAAGGCAAAATCTAAGAAAACTGCAATCCAACTGGGTTAAATAGGTATGTTTGGTTTTTCCTTACATAAAAATTAAAATTTAAACAAACAGACAAAAACCCCTCTCTAAAACATTGATTCACTTGTAGGCGGGGTGTTGTGAGGTTTAGTTCATGATCCCTCAGCCTGTCCCTCCATTATCATCACCACCTAACTCCCATCTGTATCCCAGTTTCCTGTTCACTTACACTATTAATAGCCTTTACGTTGTTCCTCTGTTGCTTTTGCTGTCTTTAGCTGGTCCATCTCTCCTGCATTTCTGTTGTCTGGGATGTTGGGGAAGCAAATAATCTTTTTGCATCTGATTTTCTTCCTAAAAAAGTTTTGAATGCCTCTTTATTATTGAATATTCATCTTTTAAAATTTATGGTTAAACACCAATTTGTAGGGTAGATCACCTTGAGTTACATCTTGAGCTCCATTGCTCTGGAACACATCATTCCATTTCCTCCCATATTTTCTGGTGTTATTTGAATTTCCTTTCCTTTATGTTTAAAAGTCTTTTCCTGGTCCCTTGCAGAATTGGCTCCTTCTTCATGAAATTGTTAAATTTAACCAGTATGTGTCTTGGAGCTTACAACCTTGTGGGTTTTTTGTTTTTTTGTCTTTCTCAGGCAGCAATCTATGGATTCTTCCAACTGGTACTTTCTTTCTATGTTCAGAAGTTCTGGGTAATTTTTTTTTGGCATTATTTCTTGTATTATAGTGTGAGAAACACGCTTTTAGGGTTCACAAGATTTCCCAGGCGGGGGGTGGGTGGGTGGGCGGCTAGGTGGTGCAGTGAGTAGAGCGTCGGCCCTGGAGTCAGAAGGACCTGAGTTCGGGTCTGGCCTCAGAGCTGAGTAGAGCGTCGGCCCTGGAGTCAGAAGGACCTGAGTTCGGGTCTGGCCTCAGATACTTAACGCACACACAAACAGAAACCTAGCCTTGTGACCTTGGGCAAGTTACTTAACCCCAATTGCCCTCCAAAAGGCAAAAAAAAAAAAAAAAAGAAAAGATTTCCCCAGCAGGGTCAGGGCGGCGGTAGCCTGGACAAGCTACCAGGTCCACTGTTCTTTGGGGAAGAATCCTTAGGAAGATCCATGTAGGATGCCTCGAAACAAGGCTATAGGGATCACACGACTTCCAGTGAGTTAGCCTAGGAAGAGCTTCTGCTGCCCAATACTAGTCCCTTTTGGGGGACCCTTAGGAAGATCCACATGAAGATCCCTTTGAAAAAACAAACCTCTTAACTGAAAGAACTCAGAAACAGAATGGGCAGAGGAAGGTGTTTATTTACACCTCCAGCAAAGAAGTGGGTTTGGTACTCATTAAGGACACACCCATGGTGGGTGGTACAGAAGCTAGAATGAGGGTCTACAAATTCTACTATCCTTCCTGGTAGGCTTAGGGTTAGTTTAATTCCTCAAATTCCCCCCCCCCTCTTTCTCACCCTCTCTCACCACACACACACACACACACACACACACACACACACACACACACACACACACACACACACACATTCTTCATTCCCTCTCTGTATATAGTCAAATTCCTCATACTCCTCACCTTATTTCTCTCTATATATTCTACATTCTCTCTATATGCAGATATACGCACATTACTTAGGCTTGGTAGTGAGGATACTTGTGACCAGGGCATGACCCTCAGACTTAAACCGGTTTTTCCAGTTTAACCCCTTTCTAGTCCACTTAGAGCCAGGAACCAGGATGGCCTTTGACTTAGTAAAATAAGTTAAGCGAGCTTCCCCACAGCTATTGATCATCTCCCAGTAACTTTTGTGGGAGCAAAACCAGACACCATTCTATCTCCTCTCACAATGTGTTTAGGTGGTTTTTCTGGGTTCTTCTAGGAAAACTGTGATCCTTAGGTTGTCTCCATATAGCCCGTTATCAACATCAAATTGTTTTGTTTGTATAGACAGTGTGTTTTCTTTTAATGCTCTTGCTTTTTGCTTCTCTTCCTCTAAATTGCCTTTCACTTCTGTGTATTTGTATTCCCAATCATTTGTCTTCTCTTTTGTTTCTTTGGTGAGTCTTACCACTGTGGATTCAATTTTTTTTATTCAGCCAATTATTTTTGCTGTTCAGGTCATAGATTCTGCCCTCATAATCCTCATTTTTCTTTTAAATCATATACAACAGTGTATTGTGGTTCCATGTTCTCAAATTCTACAGGGTCCTCGTCAGGTATTGAATTATTTTCCTTTGTTTTACAGTATTTATTCTTAGATGTCTGAACTCATTTACTAGATCTGGAGGCCATATGTCCTTCTGTTGTTAATAGGACAGTGAGTGGTAAGGTGGTGGGGAGGCAGGGGTAGTGTGGTCAAGTTACAAGTCAAGACGTTTGTCATTTGCTATTCCCTTAGATCCTCTACTATCCTTCGTTGGTGTTGGCTGTTAGTAGTCTTAGCACATTTTTTGCTAAGAGTTTGGAACTGCTTTGCATTAGAAAGAAATAGGGGGGTTGGGCCTGGGGCTGAAGTTGAATTCTTCTGTAAATTGGTGGACTGGGTAGGTAGTAGTTTTACTGCTGGGAGCCTTCTAAGTGATGAGAGACAGTATAGGATTTATGGAATTTTAATCTTTTTTTTTTTTTGTGGTGTCCTAGGTTGTGGAGATAGTTGAAATTGCTTTGTCTCTGGCACATAATTCATATTTTAGAGAGGTTCAAGAGGTCATGAGTATTGGAGAAAATGTCTTTTCTTCTGTCTTGTTGGTTACATGATTCAGAATTCATGTAAATGCCTTTGATATTTAACATTAAAGCTTTATTTATCTGTGTAAATGCTTTCCATAGGCCCCAAAAGTGTTTGGAAAAAGATGAAAGAAAGTCTGTTGATTGACTTGTACAATGATTTCTCAGAATTCAATAACACTTGAAAAACATTTATTAAACATCTATTATGTGTTGGACTCTGTACTGAATATCAGTAATACAAAGGTAAATGCATTGCTTGTTCTCAAGATGCTTCTATTCTACTGAGTAGAAAATGGAATTTAAATTTTTTCCCCTTTGCCTTTCCCCACCCCCCAATCCCCTGCCCCAAGAACCAACCCCAATGCATTGCAGATGGTACAATATGATGAATAAATGCATTTTTGTATAAATTTAGTGTATTATAAAAACTTTTGATACCTATGTGTAGTCCTAGCTTGGTTGCCAGGGAGAATCAGAATTTGAGAAGTAACTATGGCAACTTAGCAGAGTTTTACCTAGAGTTCATAAGAGTTATTATAGTGACCTTAGTGTTCAGGATGAGGGAGAGCAGGAAGAAGAAAATTTTTGTCTACTTGGCCAAGCCAAGAGTGGGTTGGGACTGGGATGTGTTGGGCAAGAGTGAATGTCAGGCAATGGAACTCCTTGCTTTCCCAATCCCACCCCCCCCCCACCTTCCCCCACTGCAACTTGTTAAGGGAAGCAAAGTCCTTATCCATGACTTGAACAGTAATTATTTTCTATTTCTGTTCGGCTTAGTTTTGGAGTGGGGAAGTGGGGGTGGGGAGGAGAGAGAGAGAGAGAGAGAGAGAGAGAGAGAGAGAGAGAGAGAGAGAGAGAGAGCGCGAGCATATTTCTCTCCCCAGCTGATAGCCAGTAGTGGCCTGTGTCTTTGCTTTTGTTTTCTGTTTATCTTTTAATTATATGCCATTTCATCTCTTAGGAAAAACAAAGAAAATAAAACAAAATCAAGTGTTCACCCAGTCTTTCCAGGCTTATGTTAGCCACAGAAAGACACTCCTCAAGTGGGGTAGAATCTGGGGAAATGTGGCTGCAGCTGTGGACTGGCACTGGTGCTATTGATTTTTATTCATATATAAAGTATTTTGCCATCTTCTGTGATCAAAACATTTCTTCCCTTTTTTTTCTTTCTTTCCCTCCCTTCCTCCCTTCCTCCCTTCCTTCCTCCCTTCCTCCCTTCCTCCCTTCCTTCCTTCCTTCCTTCCTTCCTTCCTTCCTTCCTTCCTTCCTTCCTTCCTTCCTTCCTTTTAAAGTAAGCCATTTGCTGGTTGGTTCTACTGAATGTAAGCCTATCAATCTAACTTAATAAGTACTTTGTATATCAAAATGACAAAAAGATAAATCATCTTCTTTTTTCCAGTTGATTTTGCATTCCTTAATTAGGCCACTAAAGAAACTATTGGTTTCCTTCTAAATATGTTTTGTCCTGGGTAGTTTTTTGGAGTTATTTGAAGGCTACACATCCAAAGGAAACCAAGAGGCTTCAGTGAAAAGGGAAACTAAAGAAGGTCACAGTGGACAGCAAATTATTATTAAAAATGTATAGCACATGATATAAACCAGAAGTTAATAAAGCATTTGAAAAAAATGTGTAGCACACCTATATGTGCAATTTTGGTTTTTTTCACCCTATTAATGGTATTTTTTTTTCATTTACATGTAAAGATAGTTTGCAACTTTTACTTTTATAAGATTTTGAGTTCCAAATTTTTTTTCTCCCTCCTCTCCCCTCTCTCCTCTCCAAGACAAATGTGCTAACTTTGGAGCAAGAAAATGCAGAAGACATAGTCCCAGTCTTTAGCAGCTAAGTTTTAATGGGCTATGTCACCTATCTTGTATATAGGGTTGTACAAACTGCCAATCTTTTCAGATTTTTTTTCTTCCTTTTCCTTCTCCCATTTAGAGTGCTGGTCTTTCTGAAGTAACTTCCTTGTCTTGTTTTTACTCCCTTATTAGAGCAGAGATTGAAGTTTAATTTATTTGTGTGCGTGCAAATGACTGAGGTCTAAGGTCTATAAACTAGAGAAATAGGAGGTTTCTAAATTATACCCTCATAATACAATTCTTCCATAAAGCAAACCTTGGGCAGGGTTATTACTCCTACAAATGACAATATTTAGCCTTGTGCTTTTCAAAGCCTTAATCATTTGATCCTCTAAACAACTTTGTGAAAACGGTAAGGAAGATCCAATGTTCACCATTTTACAGATGAGCTACTGAGCCAAATGAGGTGAAGTGGCTTGCCTTAAGATAAGCAGTTAATTTGTAATGGAGCTAGATCAGGAGTCTTCCAGTTCCTAACCTGGTGTTCTTTCTTTTCAGCCTTTTTGAATGTGAGGATCTCTGCCCGCCCTCCCCCCCCCCTTTTGTGTGGGTGTTAAGTATGAGGCCAGAACTGATCCTGGGTCCTCCCAACTCCGGGCCGGCACTCCTACTCACTGTGCCACCTAGCTGCCCCGAGGATCCCTTTTTAAAGTATAAAATTTTCATACTATCCCATGGCTGATAACCAGCTAGGTGGCACAATGTGCCAGACTTGGAATCAGGAAAACTTGAGTTAAAATCCAGCTTCAGAACTTACTATCTGTGTGATCTCTGTCTGCCTCAATTTCCTCCTCTGTAAGATGAAGTTAATAATAGCACCTATCCCCCAAAGTTATTATGTATATATGTGTACATATATGTACATATACACATGTATAATTATTTTCTATTTCTGTTCTGCTTCATTATATATATTGAATTGCAGTATTGAAAGGGTAAAGTACACTTATATTTTACTTGAAAAAATCAATGAGAAATACCATTTGTCTTGATTAGGGTTTTTTTTTTTTTTTAGAGTTATTTGCAAGCTAAGCATCAGAAGGAAGCCAAGATGCTTAGGGTCTCATTAGAGTAGCATGCAAAGTTACACAAATGGCTACACAGCTCAGAAAATAAGTATTATATTTTAGTAGAGTAGTAGGGATAGGTCCATATATCAAGAACAAGTAGAGAAGAATCATATATATTTTTCAAAGCATGCCCAAATGAATGGGGACTCACCATGAATATATGAAAATCTACTGTCTAAAAATAAGAAATAGCCCCAAGATAGAGCAAGAGGACTTCCTTCTCTTTTCCACACCCCCAAAGTTTATGTAAATAAGAACCAAATGGTGAGGCTAGAGCTCTGGATGAGTCAGACCAGGATAAATAAGGTGGCTTTGTACTGTGATCAGGTGTCTATAGAAAACTAGGCAGTTCAGTGGAAAATGGGATGGTTTTGGAGCCACGAGGTCTGTGTTTAAATCTTCCTAACTTGGGCTGTCAAAAAATCTAAGGAGTTGCATAGCAGAGTTGGTGGGTAGAAACTAAGGACCAGAGATGTTAAATAACTTACCTAAAATCTTTCAGGTGACTCAGTAGGAGCTCTGTATTTCCTTTTTGGGAAGCCCAGTTAATGGCTCAACAATACAACATGTTTGACTGGATAGGGTGACTTTGCTGGCCATGACAGTAAGTAGGGTAAACCACTTAGATCTTTGAAAATATAACACTACAATGTATACTTATGATTAATAGCATAATACCACCCATTAGTGAGAGACAACGAGGTGGTACAGTAGATAGAGCACCAGCCTTGGAGTTAGGAGAACTTGAGTTCAAACCCACCCTCAGACCAGACACTTGACACTTAACTAGCTATGTGATCCTGGACAAGTCATTTAAGCCCAATTGCCACACCAGAGTCAATGTGATGTGGATTTAAATACCAGCTCTGATCTATGTTGTCTGTGAGGCCCCGAACAAATTCCTTAAGTTCTCAGTTCCCTAGACAACCCTCCAAGACTATAAAGTTTCAGAACCATTGAGGATATGAATTAGTAGCAAGAATTTCCTTACTGGGAGTTCTTCAAGCTATGAAATGAAATCATCAATGAACCAACAAACCAGTAAGTACTTGTTATTATTAGTCATCATCATAATAATAGCTAGCATTTATATCACACCTACTATATGTCAGGCACTGTGCTAGGTGTTTTAAGCACCTATCATGTGCCCACCACTGGGCATGGTTCTGTGGATCCAAGTACAAAGAAACAATTTCCACTGCCAAGAAACTTTAATTCATACTAAACTTTAAAGTAGAGAGTAAGATTGAGTTTAAAATAATTCCTCTATGATGGTACATTGCCATAGTACATTGACATCTATTGGTAAAGTATGTGGGAGTAGAATACCAAGATGGATTTTTCTACAGCCAGTTCTGTAGTGCCAAGCATACTATTGGGTATCCCATTTGAAGAATTCAAATTCTCTAAAGGTGGACTGACCCTGTATTGAACAATACAGGCCAGGTGTTTAAAGAAAATTACATGGAACTGGTAGTAACCAGCAGAGAACATAAAAAGCCAGGATTCCTCTCAAGTGCAGATTTTGGACCCGATAGCTTCAATTTACTTTCCGGCTTTGGGATTGGAGTGTTCTCACACTGAAGGAGACATTCATGAAATCTGTCAACAGATAACATAATTCATTCTTTCAGAAGTGGAGAATATTGAATTTCCAAAGGTAATTACTCTGGGTTGGCATATTCAGCCCTTTAGGAAAATGCCCTGCCTTAGGAGCTAATCTAAAATGTGATATATTAAACAAACCTACATAAAAACCATATACTATTTTTAACTGGTTTCATTTGAATCACAGTTAAAGAGAAACTCCCCCCCCACACACACATATAAATTCTGTTTGCTTTTACAGTCTCACAAGTAACAGAAAACAGAGACCTTCCTTTCATATGAAATCAGCAAACTTTCTCTGTCAAAGCTTAGCCTGTCAGGTAATACTAGATAATAATTTTGAGCCATGAGGAACCTCAGAGACCAATCCTGCCTATCCCTCTCATTTTGTAATCAAGGAAACTGAGGCCCACTTGGGAAATAAACCAGTGTCTTACCCAGGGTCACACAGATACCAAGTGGCAAAGTTGAGACTTGAACCCAGGTTCTCAGATTCCACATTCAGCCCTTGTTGTAGGATAGGCAGGGAAGCAACAAGCATATATCATTGTTTGCTATGTGCCAGGCACTGTGATGGAGATAGTTAGAGCTCCAGATGGGGTGCTTTATGAGGACTAGAAGAGAAAGAGAACACTTTTAGCTTGGGGGAATCTGGTAAATGAGCCATATTAAATGGTATTCATAAGTCTATTATTAAATCAAACACATGAGGATCACTGAATGTCAACTTCTTAAACTCTAAATTTAGTGCTTGAATTGACAAGTATAATTATTGCCTTCATTTCTCTATCTTAAAAATGGGCATTATTGCTCTGTACCATAACCCATGCATCCATTCACCAGGTTCCTTGGCCTGTCCTGGCATCTTGCCATTTTTCCTGGTATTTTGCATGTCCTACCACCCTCTACTTCACCACATTCTTCCTCTTGCTCTGGAAACAGTAATCAAATCACTACTGCCATTGCTACTGGGGAGGACAGGCCAATTGATTGATTTATAGATTGCTTGCCATCCCTGTGATTTATCAGACCAAAACTTGGAATGGTGCTATTTATTTTAATACTCAGACAAATCTTCCCATGGCTGATTGGAGGAAGTGCTGGACACTGGGTCAGGAAGACTTTAGTCTGAATCCTGCTTCAGATATTATCTTTGTGACCCCAGGACAAGTCACTTATTAATTAGTTAGATCTGGTCACCATTTTCCTTTCTTTGTTGTATTCCCCATTAGAATGTATGTTCCTTGAGGACAAGGACCATCTCAATTTATATACCCAGTGTCTAGTACATTATAAACCATAAATTTATAACCATACCCTTTCCTACCTTGTTCTGTGCAATATGCAAATTGTTTGATATAAATTAAGTAGTAACAGGAATTGGAATTGCAATTTCAGTGGTGAGGAAACTGCCAACTTCAGGTTGGCATTATTTTTACAAGGTGTAGTTTTTAAATTGCCTAGGGCTCCAGAAACTTATGTGACTTGCCCAGGGTAACACAGCCAAGATGTGTCAGAGGGAGAATTTGAACCCAGGGCTTCTTGACTTCAAGGTCATTCCATGTTTCCTCTCATTGTTGATGAAAACAGAAATTAATAGTACGTAATTTTAGGGGATAATTCCTAAAAAAAACCCCAAACCTAAAACCCTAGTAAATGATATGAGCTACTCACATGGAATAGAAAAGCAAATAGTAATTAAATATTACACTATTAAAGAATATCCAGCAATATGGACAGATCTAAATGACGTAATACAAAATGATAAGGGCATGACTAGGGGACCATCAGACTTTGACTACACCTAGGTACTTAAGTTGCATTCCCATATTGAACCTTCATATAAATTATCAATGCAGTAAATTGCTGCTGATGGTTGCATGCAAAAGTTTACTTTTCATTGTAGAGTTAATTAAGTCCTATACAAGAGCCATAGTTCTAACCAAGAATTGTATCTGAGATGGGCTAAATAAAATAGCCTTAGGTTAAAGAAATTGCAAGTTCCAGACTGACCTGAAACTGAATAACATATTATAATAACCAAATATAACCAAATAGCTGCCTTTACCTTTTCCTCTGATTTTTTTTTTTGTTGTTGTTGTTTGTCCTTTGTTCAGGAAAGGACCATGACATCTAGAAGGTGATGCCATGACTGTAAGTGAATTGAATTTCTCTCTTCCACAGCCATCTGGGTCCAGTGGGAAGATATAGATCAGGATGACTAGAGATGGCCATTTCTGAATTTATGGAAGAATTTCAGAAACACTATTTTATTTTTAAAATTTTTTGTTTAATTTGTTTATTTTTAGTTTTCAACATTCATTTCCACAAGATTTTGAGTTACAAATTTTCTCATCTTTCCCCTCCCTGCACCCCAAAATAACAATCCTACTGAATATCCCTTCCCCCAATCTGCTTTCTCTTATATCCTCCCCCATCATCCTTCTGACTTTCTAGTAGAGCAAGATGGATTTCTATACCCCAGTGCTTGTATATCTTATTTCCCAGTTGCATGTAAATATATTTTTTTAACATTTGATTTTAAACTTTGATTTCCAGATCCTTTCCCTTCTTCCCTTGTCACCCACCCCTATTGGGAGGAAAAGTGATTCAATATAGGTTATATGTGTGTAGTTATGAAAACCATTTCCATAGTAGATATATTGTGAAAGAATGACTATATTTCCCTCCATCCTATGCCACCTCCCTCTTTTTCTATTTTCTACTTTGACCCCATCCCTTTTTTTTTTTTTTTTGCTTTTTGGAGGGCTATTGGGGGTTAAATAACTTGTCCAAGGTCACATGGCTAGGTTTTTGTTTGTGTGTGTTAAGTGTCTGAGGCCGGATCCAAACTCGGGTCCTTCTGACTCCAGGGCCGGTGCTCTACTCACTGTGCCACCTAGCTGCCCAAAAACTTGGTGACCCCATCCCTTTTCAAAAGTGTGTGCTTCTAACTACCCTCCCCCCAGTCTGCCCTCTCTTCTATCATCCCCTCTCTGATCCCCTTTCCCCCTACTTTCCTGTAGGGTAAGATACCCAATTTGTTGTGTGTGTCTTATTCCCTCCTTAAGCCAAATTCAAGGAGAGTAAGGCTGACCCATTCCCTTTTGCCTTCTTGTTCTTCCCTTCCATTATAACAGTTTTCTTTTACCTCTTTCATATGAGGTAATTTACCCTATTCTATTTCTCCCTATCTCCTCTCATTATATTCCTATCTCACCTCTTAATTTTATTTTTTAGATATCATCCTTTTCTATTCAACTGATCCTATGCCCTCTGTCTATGTATACATGTACACATATATATACACACAATCACATGTGTATTTATATGCACATATGCCCTCCTATATAAACATATATATGTATGTGTACATGTATATGCATATATATGTATATATATATATATATTCCCTTCAACTATCCTCATACTGAGAAAATCTCATGAGTTACAATTATCATTTTACTATTTAGGAATGTAAATAGTTCAATTTTAATAAGTTCCTTATGATTTCTTTTCCCTGTTTACCTTCTCATGCTACTCTTGCTTCTTGTATTTGAAAGTCAAATTTTCTATTCAACTCTGGTTTTTTTTTTTTATCAAGAATGCTTGAAAGTCCTCTATTCCATTGAATGACCCAGAAACACTATTTTAAACACTGAACACTTTAAGCAATAAATGGAATATATATATCACTTCTTAAAAAAAACCCTATAAAACTTTAACAAAAGGCTCCTGAGTAATTAGAAAATTAAGTGCTACTAGGCACTTTATGACTTAATGATCCTACTTAGAAGCAGCTAAGGGCATGATGGATAGAGTACTCTGCCTAGAGTCAGGAAGACCTGAGTTCAAATCCAGCCTCACAAACTTACTACTTCTGTGACCCTGGTCAAGTCACTTTTACCTCTGTTTGCTTCAGTTTCCTTAAATCAAAATGGGGATAATAGCACCACCTATCTTGCAGGATCATTATGAGAATTAAATGAGATAATATTTGAAAATGATTTAGCAGTGCTGTATAAATGGTTATTCCTTCTACTTCACTCCACCCTACCCCACCCCTCTTTCATGCAAAGGAATAGAATGAGGCACAGATGTCTGTTCTGGAAGGAGACAATGCTCTGGGAGAAAAGTAGTGGAAAATGAGAATTGAATCAATTACTTTGAGCAGTCTGTGCTGCCAATCATTGCAATTCTTTCATTTGGGATTGACTAACTTAGGCCAATGCTGATAGTATTTTTATTCATTGAAAAATAAGATAAATTTATGAGGTGGCATGGCATAATAGATTGAGAGGAAGACCTAGGGTTAAGTCCTTCTGATACATGCTGGCTGTGTGACCTTAGTGAGTCCTTTAACCCAGGAATCTTTCCAAGACGACATTGCAGAGCAGGTAACCATTTACAGGGCTAGAAGAAATTCTTCACTGGGAGCTCCCAG
Source organism: Gymnobelideus leadbeateri (assembly GCA_011680675.1). NCBI lineage: Eukaryota > Metazoa > Chordata > Mammalia > Diprotodontia > Petauridae > Gymnobelideus > Gymnobelideus leadbeateri. Next base: position 312,235 of record WOXC01007944.1, on the reverse strand, counting down.
CACTGATATAAATTACAAATTCAGTGAAAAATAAGAAAAAACATTTTTACTAACTTCCTTTCTTTTTACATTGAAGTCATTTATGGATATTATGCCACTGATTCCAGAACCAAAACCTCCATTGTAACAAAAGAAAAAATTAAGTAAAAAGAAGTCATTAATCTAATAATGACGCCTGATGGTGTAGGCCACAAACTTCCCTTACGTCTGCTTGCTTTCTCATTGTTGAGAGGAAGCAGATGTTTTTCATTGTTTTCCAAGACGAAGTTCATTATTAATGTTACACCAAGTTTGCCTTCCTTTTAATGATCTTTTCATTTATGTGATTGTAGTCATTGTGCATCTCGTTCTGGTACTGATTATTTTACTCCTTGTACAAATCTTTCCATGATGTACCAGATGGAGCAACGACTTAAGGGTCAGGAAGACCTGAGTCTGAAGAAGTAGGAGAAGGAAGAGAAAGAGAAGAATGGAAGAATCTGTATAGCTTTAAGATTTACAAAGTGCTTTACACGTGTGATTTTGATTACACGTATGATGTGATCTCATTTGATTCTCAAAACAATCTTGGAGAATAGGTTTGTTATTATACCAGTCTTACAGATGAGAAAACCGAGGCACCAAGAGGTTAAATGACTGAAACCAAATTTGAATTTGAATTCTTCTCATTTCCTTGTCAAGCACTCCACCCACAGCATCACCTACCTAATTTAACCTTTCAACCTCAGTTACCTTACTTGCAAAATAGGTACAAAAATATCGTATAATTCACAACCAAATGAGACAACTTACATAAAATGCTTTGTAAACCTTAAAGTACTATATAAATATTAGCTGATATTATGTTGATCATTCTTTATTGCACTATAGGAGGCAAGAAAACAAATATTAAGTGTCTAATATGCACTAAGTGCTTTACAAATATTTGATTTGATTTCCACAACTGCCTTGGAAGGTAGTTGCTATTATTATCCCCATTTTATAGTTGAGGAAACTGAGGCAGATAGAGATTAAGTGAGAAACCAGTTAAATGTCAGAGGTCACTTTAGAACTCAGGTCTTCCTGACCTTAGGGTCTGTCCATTATATCAACTAAGTGCCTGCTTTTTTTTTTACCATTAACTACCATGGTTAGTTCAATTCTTCCCTAGTGAATGAGTACCTGCCTTTTTTTTTTGCTATCAAAAGAAGTGCTATGGTGCTATTACGAATATTTTTCTATATGTTGAGCCTTTCCTTTATCTTTGACCTTTCTGGGGGTATATGCCTAGTGGTGGGATAATGAAGTGAAAAGTTATTTTAAAATTTTTTATGTGTTTTAAAATGTAAATAAGTGTTTCAAAAATATAAACATTTTGTATCTTTAAAATTATTTTAAATTTAATTTTTCAATGAACAAAAATCATTTTCTTTGTTTCTTCCCCCTCCTTGAAAAAAAAACCCTTTTGCAGAAAAAAAAACCAACTATTTTCTTTTGTTTCTCCTCCCTCTTTGAAAAAAAGAGAAATCACTGACAAACCTTTCTTGCAAATATGCATAATCAAGCAAAACAAATTCCTACCCTGGCCATTTTCAAATAGTTTCTATCTCATTTTCCACCCAGAGTTCATCATCTGTCTTTCAGGAGGTGGGTAGTATCATGGGTCATTTGCAATTTTAGTTGGTCATTGTGTTGATCAGAGTTCTTAGGTCTTTTAAAATTATTTGTCTATTATTATTATATAAATTGTTCTTCTCGCTTCACTCTGCTATCTTTGTACAAGTCTTCCCGGGTGTCTCTAAAATTATCCCTCTTGTCATTTTTTACAATAGCATTCCATTACACTCAGAAACCATAATTTGTTCAGCCTAGTTGATGGGCATCCCTTTAGTCCCCAGTTCTTTGTTATCACAAAAAGAGGTACTATAAATATGCGTCTTTTCTTCTTTCTTTGATCTCTTTGGGGTTAGCAGTTAGTCTTAGTAGGTATTTTCACGGGGTCAGAGGGGAGATACAGTTTAATAACTTTCAGGTTACAGTTCCAAATATCTTTTCAGAATGGCTAGACAAGTTCACAGCTCTACCAACAGTGCATTGAGATGACTCTTTCCCCCCAATCCCCTCCAACATTTGTCATTTTCATAGATGTTTTAATTTGTATTTCTTTAATTATCACTGATTTGGAACCTAGATCTTTTTTTTTTATTATTTTGTTTGTTTATTTTTAGTTTATAGGATTCAATTCCATAGTTGAACCTAGATCTTTTTTATTGCAATCTCAAAGCTCTAGCTATTTTTCTATGGTGCCTCTCAAAAGAGACCTTTTTTGTTTGGAATGAACTTGGATCACCACAGTCAATTAGCAGAATCAACTGCTGGAGTGGCAGACTCTTCTATAAACTGGATGGGGTACTTTAGACAAAGCAGATTTCTTCAGCTCTAAGTCTGTGGAGCCACAAATATGTGAAAGATTCAAACCTGCTTTTGTTTGAGCCAGATGTACTGTCTACATAGCTAAAATTCCTTAATCACAGGCTTGGATTTTGTAGATGACTTCTGTGGATTGTTTCCTTGGGGCCTCTGTAATTAGAATGGAATAAAACATTTCTAGACTCTAGGTGTTTTTCCAATATAAATGTCAAGTACAATTTGAGGAGCCAGGGAGCTGTAGAAGGAAGCACTATTTATTACCTCATAATACTATGTACCTTCCTTAATTAATGGCAGCCCGAAGAGAAGACCAATTAAATATTGCCTCATAGCAAAAGGTAGAATAGCTTGCCTTTCTTTGGGGACTAATGGCAGATAAGATTCTTCTTTTGATATTCTCCTTTAATTGGCAGAGGGACTGTGGAGTGCTACTAGATAGACTCAGGAGACCCTTGTTCTATTCCCAGCTCTTCTACTAATGTGCTTTGTCATCCTGGGCAGTCACAACTTCTCTGGCCCTCAATTCTGCTTCCAAATGAGTGCTAAAACTCATGAAGCACTCCTTCTCCCTGAAATTATTTAAAATATATACTGTATTTACTTAACTGTGTACATATTATCTGTCTTCCCTCTGAGATCTCCATCTCCCCCTTCCAGTAGGAGGCAAGTTTCTGGAGGGCAGGGATTACTTCCATTTTTGTTATTGTATTTCCAAGGTCTAGAAAGTTTCTGGCACTTAACAAGTTCTTGTAAAATGATTATCGACCATTCCAGTGTGCTACTGATGGAGTTCTGCACAATTTGGAACTATGTTCCAAAAGTTACAAAACTGTGTCTATCATTTAACTCAGATGTCACTAGTAGGCCTGTTATTTCAAAGAGATCAAAGAGAATCCATATGTAGGAAAATAGTTATAGCATGTCTTTTTTTTCAGTGGCAAAGAATTGGAAACTTAGGGTGGTGTCCAGCATTTGGGGGTGGACTGAACAAATTATGTCATATGAATGTGATAGAATAGTACCATGTTGTAAGAAATTATAAAAGTGATGGAGAAAACTTGGAAGACTTGTTTGAAGTGAGCAGAACCAAGAGAACAATTTATATAACAGCATTATAAAGACAAACAACTGGGGAAGACTTAAGAAATTTGATCAACACTATGAACAACCACAATTTTTGGGGACTGATAATGAAACATACTATCCTGCTCCTGACAGACTTGAGAGACTCAAGATTTAGAATGAGTCACACATTGTATTGCTTGACCATACATACTGGTCACAAAGATTTTGTTTTTCCTCTTTTCTTTTTCCCCAGTGTGAGTGGCAGCTGAAAAGGAGAGAAAATAAATGCTTATCAGTAAAAATAAATAAATAAAATTAAAAAGATAAATAAAAACAAATGCCCACTGAAATAAATGGAGTTGAATAATCTTAGCAGATCTTTGGACCCTGGCATTGTATCTAGTGTCCCTCTTTAGCAGATATAGTAATAGCAGGAACAAATTGTGCCTTGTTGACCTAGATAAAGGTAAAGATTCTCGCTATACTTTAAACATCTAATTATAGCAGATATTCACATATTGTATTTACTTATAACACAAGACACTTATAATCCTTGTGATTTCATCAATTTTGTTATTCCTTCCACCAATGCAAAGTCACAACCCTTCTTTGATTTAGTAGTTGGTTTTTGAAAGTTGCATGAATAAAAAATTGGGCAGCCTGTGCTCAACTTGGTAATGAGTTTTTTCCACCTTAGATGGCCCTTGGACCTGAGACTTGCATTCTACCATTATGTCCACATTGGAAGCCTTTCTAGCTTGGTAGAGGCTGTCTGAGTTTGCACTCTCAGGTAGATCCTTAAGAATTCAGGGTCATCTCCACACCAAGAAGAAACATCAGAATAGGACTTTCATGAATGTTACCTTTGTCATAAGTAAAGAAATCATTCAATACTTGCCTTATTACTGTCTTGACTTTAAAAAGTTTTTGTGTGTGTTTGTGTAAATTTGTGATTTCATTAGCGTAGACAACTCCTAATGTAGAAATTTTCTCCATCAGTGCAGCTCAACAACTCGTTTGTAATTTAGAGTCTTGGGCTAAGTGGCTTGCCCATATGTATAGAAGGCATGACATGAATCCATCTCTGCCTCCAAGGCCAATCTTTTAGTTATTTTTCCATGCTGCTTCTCTCATCTTGTTGGTTTTTCTCTTTTTGGCTCTCCAACAAGTATTGTTTATTCCTAGACTGAGCATGTTTATGACAGTATCTTACAATTCCCCGCCTTTTGTATCAAAATTTTTCCCCATATCTTTCTCAGATCTAATCAATACTTCCTCACTTTCTTTCTCAAATGAATTCTTCACCTTAGCCACCTCCCCTTTAAGTAAGATCGATGCATTGACAAATTCCAAGGGACAGTCCCCTTTATGAGTACAGATACAGAGACCCAAAAGAAAATAACAATCAACAATCATTTGTCACTTCAAGGTTCAGAAGTCTCTTCTCACACAGCTATCTGGTGGGGGTCAGGGAGGAGACATCATCTGATGGTAGTTGTCTGGTCCTTGTTACCTGTGGCTATCTTCAGCAGCACATCTCAGCATCTTTTCAAACTCCTGTAGGAATCTGCTTTCTTATGTCCATTCTCCTACAAAACTAACCTTGGCACAATTTTAAATTACTATTCCTAAACCTTATACCCTTATCATTCTTACAAAATCAAAATTGGAACCTTGCCCAATTGTCATGCTCAAGAAACTCACAATAGAACTCCGTTTCTTATACTTTACATTAATCCATTATTAATTCCTCCACCAGGAGGATCTCACCTTATTGTTTAATAGGACAGAGTATGAAAATGAACTTCACAGTGATCAGTTTTACATTTTCTTCTCATTTAATAAAAGGCCGGCAGTTTCTCATTAACCAATAGTTTTTAAATGCTGCAAGTTGTCTTTAGGAAAGGAAGGTATTAAAGTTCCTGTGCAGTTACTTTAGACTTTTTAGATACTCTCCCTTTTCCTCCTTTTCAGAATTGTTTATGCTTGACCTTTCAAAATTTCATTCTTGTGAGCTCCCTGTCCCTTTTGGACTGAATTCCCCAACACATCTGCCCAAGAAAACTCTCAAATGAACTCTCAAATAAACTATTGCAAAATTCAGATTATTTTCTGCCTCTTTTTGTTTCTCTGTCATAGACTCTATGTTAGAGTGGTTACTCACTTCCAGGGAGAATTTACTTCATCAACAAGTTCCTCTTTATTGATCAGAATTAGTTTTTAAAATAGGTCTTATTAATTACATGAGATAATATTTGCAAAGCACTTTATAAACCTTAAAATGTTATATAAATGCTAGTAATCATTATTTTTATTATTGATTCCTCTACTGTTTTGAAGGATGAAATCACAAATACCAAAATCTGCTGTGATTTTGCCAACAAGGGATCCATCAAGTGTCTACATATTTGAATTTTTTTGTCTTACCGTTGAGACTGACTTCAAAAGCCTTAATCTAATTACCAGGTCCCTTCATCTGGTCACATTATGTCACCATGTATTCTTGGAAGACTCTCTAGGTATCTCCATCTATTCAAATCACTTTTATTCTTCAACATCCATCCCACATGGCACCTCTATCAGGAAACCTTTTGTTTCCAAAAGAAGGGAATTTTTCTTTACAGATGTCTTATAGAAGATCGCTTTGTCTGTCTTCTGTTCCTATAACAATCTACCTTGTAGCATACCTATTTCTTAGTTTACATGTCATATCCACACTAGACCGTATGTTCTTTGAGAACAGAAATTGTTTTGAATCCCTAGTAGCTTTTCCAATGCCCCCTGCATAGCAACCACTTAATAAGTTCATATTAAAATTAATTGGATTGAATAAGAGTGGTAGTACCCCCATTGTCTTCAGAACACATGGTTTTCTTCCACTTCTCCACACCTTTGCTCATGATCTTACCTCTACCTGGAATTCCCTCCATTCTCTTACCTGCTAATCCAATTCCTCACCATCTTTCCAAACTCAGGTCACCTCCTTTTTTCCCCCTGACTACTGTGGCTCACAATGATATTCTGTAGCAACTGGAGGCTGCTAGGTGGTGATGACTCAGAGTGCTGAACTTGGAGTCAGGAAGACCTGAGTTCAAATCCTATCTTAGACACTTACTAACTGTGTGACCTTGAGCAAATAAGTTACCTCATTGGCAAAATGGGGAGAAGAACAATACCTATCTCAGAGTTGCTGTGAGGGTTAAATGAGATAACATAGACAAAGCTTTGTTAACATTAAAAGTGTGACGTAAATGTTAGCTATTATTATTATTATTATCATTGTAGAATCTAAGTTAGAAGAAATCTAAGAGGTCATCTTTTTAACCCACAATTGAGCAGGAAAAGTTATCTTTAACTTCTATGTTAATTTGTGTTTGTAACACTCAATTTTATCGAGTTGTTCACTTACAAATAGGACACACAGATTTGTTTTTACCCAACCACAATCTGATTAACTTTATAAAATTTATACTACTAAGCAAACAGAAAAACGATTTCAATTTGAGATTTGTAGTCAGAAGACCTGAGTTCAAATCCTGGCTTTGCTACTAAATTGCCTGTATGACCTTGAGCAGGTCATTTGACTTGTCTAGCTTCAGTTCCCTCATCTGTAAAATGATAGGGTTGGATTAGATGGCCTCTAAGATCTCTTCTTCTGGCTCTAAATATTATGAAATAAAGAGGCATTGTGGTGTAGTGGGGACAAAAAAAGAAAACAGATCTGGACTTAAGATGCATGTGAGTGCGTTTCTCTTTAATATGCCAGCCTGCCTCTTCTATTTCTTCCTCTGATCTCTACTTCATTTAGAGCAAAGAGGACGGAGAGAAACAGGTAGGCAATCTAGAGGGGTTGCATTGAGATAAACAATTAGGTACAAGATAAAATGCTATTAGGGATATAAGGCTGGATCTGGGCCTCTTGACTGGTGAAGGAGATTTTGAGTGGTGAAAGAGGCTGGGGATACCAAAAGAATGGGGCTCAAGTAAGCTTCCTATAACTCTGGAATGGAAGGAGATGAAGGCATATTCACCATAGAAGAAGGGATTGAGAGATAGTTTGACTTCTGACAATATAAGCTGCTACTGCAAAGTCCTTGCCACCACCCCCTGGCCCACTGGGATTCCCATGGTCTTTGTTGGCAAGTCCAGTCTTCCTATGTGGTTTCCTTGGTGGTTTTCCTTTAAACCACTGATTACTAGGAAAACATTTTTTTTTTAAGTGGAGGGGAGAAGAAAGAAAAAAAGGGATATGAATCTGAGTTGTATTCTGTATTTTATAAAGCACTTATATGTGTGTTTGTGGACATTTATGTATATATGTGTGTATGGTTTCATTTGATCTTTGTAATAACCTTATGAGATAGGTAGTAGCAGATATTATTTCCCCCATTTTGCATATGGTTCAAAGAGCTTAAGAGATGTCCTCAAGGTCATGCAGCTAATAAATGTCAGAACCAAAACCCCAAATGTTCTGGGTCTAGATCAAAAGATTTTCCCACTACACCATATTGGCCTTTTAGTCATGAGATTTAGAGCTAAAAAATGACCTTAAAAGATCAGCTAATTCAACTTCCTCATTTTCTGGATGGGGAAGATAGGGTTTAGAGAGATTTTAAGAGTCATTGTGAGGATCAAATGAGATAATGCATGTAAAGTCAATCAATCAAGCAATAAACATTTATTAAGTGCCTACTATGCACCAGGCACTGGGCTAAGTGCTAAGGAATAAAAAAATAGACAAAAGAAAATCCCTACCCTCAAGGAGCTTAAAACTAATGGGGGAAACAAAATGCAAAACAATATATAAATGCTATATACAAAGCAGTGGGGGCAGTGGACAGGATCCCAGACTTGGAAGACTTGAGTTTGAATCCTGTCACTCGTACCAGAAGTATAAACCTGGGGAAGTAATGACACTCCCTTTCTTGCTTCACTCTTCATCTTTTCTCCTGGCTTTAAACCTCAGCTAAAGCCCCAGATGCAGCAAGAAAACCTTCCCAGTCTTGCTTAATCTTAACACCTTCCTTCTGAGACTACCCATAATTTATCCAATATATATTTTGTTTGTACATAGTTGTTTTCCACTTGTCTCCTCCATCAGACTGTGAGCTTCTGGGGAGCAGGAACTATTTGTTTGCTTGTTTTTGCCTTTATGTATATCCCTAGCACTTATCTCACAGCCAGCATAGTGCCTAGCCTAGTGCCTAACATTATTTCAGTGCCTTGTACACAGTAGGTGCTTAATAAATGCTAGTAGACTAATTGATTTAACCTCTTAGTTTCTTCATCTATAAAATGGGAAGAACAATAGAACCTATCTCCTAAGGTTGTTTTGAAGATCAAAAGAGATAATATGTGTGTGTGTGTGTGTGTGTGTGTGTGTGTGTGTATACAAAGTACTTAGTAAACAATAAGGTGTCATATAAACGTTAGTTATTGTTATTATGAAAGAGCACCATACTTTGGTACTAAGAAACTTCTGCTTGACTTGTGAGAGAATCAATGGATGGCAGTAATAGGAATGCTGATTCTAGTTCAATAAAAGAATATTATAGAGGGATTGGATCTGAAGTAGAAGTTTAGTTCTAAATCTCATGACTTAAAAAGCCAATATGGTATAGTATGGTGTCTATAAAATGATAAGGCTGAGGGATGGCTAGGTGGCAAAGTGAATAGAGCACCGGCCCTGGGTCAGGAGGACTTGAGTTCAAATGTGGCCTCAGACACTTAACACTTACTAGCTGTGTGACCTTGGGCAAGTCACTTAACCCTGATTGCCTTGCCCTCCCCCCACCAAAAAAAAATTAAAACGATAGGGTTGGATTAGATGATCTTTAAGATTGCCTAATAACATTTTATCCTGTACCTAACTCTTTATCTCAATGCAATCCCTCTTGAATCCTTCCTTGTTTCTCTCCCAGTCCTCTTTGCTCTAAATGAAGTAGACATCAGAGGAAGAAATAGAAGAGGCAGGCTGGCATATTAAAGAGAAATGCACTCACATGCATCTTTTTTCTTTTTTGTCCCCACTCTACCACACGGCCTCTTTATTTAATAATATTTGGAACCAGAAGAAGGGATCTTAGATATCATCTAATCTAGCCCTATCATTTTATAGATGAGGGAACTGAGGGCTAGACAAGTCAAATGACTTGACCGATGTCGTACAAGCAGTTTAGTAGCAAATGAATAAGCATTTATAGAGTACTTACTATGTGCTAGGCACTTTACTAAATTCTTTACAAATATTGTCTCAATTTATAAGACTAGCCAGCATAATGCCTAACATGTCCTTGATACTGTGCTAAGTGCCTTTTTTTAACCAATATTCTCTCATTTAATAACCAACACTATGAGGTTTGTAGATGCTATTATCATCCCTGTTTTTATAGTTGAGGAAACTAAGGCAGACAATGGTTAAGTGATTTATTCAGGGTCACAGAGCTAGTAAGTGTCTGAGGCCAGATTTAAACTCAGGTCTTCCTGACTCTAGGCCTGTCGCTCTCTCCACTGTGCTACAAGTCTCTTCCAATTCTGTGATTTATAATCATACCCAAATATACCATTGGTTTTATTTCTACTCCAAACCAAGTCCCATCAATCCAAACAGCAGGGCCCTACACTATTAATTCTTTGTATATATCTTTATGTAGGATGTGAACTTACACTATATAGGGAATGCCATATCATACCCTCACTGCAGCACAATGACCTGAACTTTCTAAGTCTTTGCTGATGGGTCTTTATGTGTGTTTTCATTCAAAATTTCTTGCAACACTTGGATAACATGGAAGGGCCTTTTATGCCTCTATAGTCTGATGTGTTCAGTGAATGATTGAATGAAGAATGGAAAAACTTTTATTAAGTGCTTACTATGTGCCAAGTGCTGTTTGTTAAGCACTGTGGATGCAAATAAGAAAAGTGAGCTGGTCCCTGCCCTCAAGGAGCTTACATTCTAATTGGGGGAGACAACACAGTAAAAGAAAATTCAACTTCAGGGTAGATGGAAAGGCTTGGAAATATCAAAGATATGATAGAATCCTTAATGGTAAGACCAAAGGGTCCTTAGATTTTATCAATAGGTCATATGGCAGTGCCATGAAGTGAAAAGTATAGAGGCAGAGCAGACAGTAAGGTCTGGTGGTCCTCCATCTAACTAGAAAGAATGAAAATTTGTGCCTACCATCTCATCTAATTGGTATGAACAGTCAATCAGCCTGGATGTGCTTCCAGGATAGAATAGGATAAACCTGGGCTTCCAAGGCCAAGGGAAGTAGCAAAGGAAAGACAAATGTGGAAGAACACCCCCATTGGTGTCAAGTTTTCTCCCCAGCAGACCTGGATGGGTTCTGGCAGTGAGATAACAATATTTCATTGTGTTTTTGCCATGGTAGTTGCAAGAAAATCTTTTTCTTTTGGGATTGGTACTGGTATTCTGAAGCACTTTTTAATTTAGGGTATCAGTGTGTAGACCCTAGTGGCTAAGAAGATCAATCAATCAATCAATCAATAAGCATTTATTTAGTGCTTATTATGCCAGATACTGTGCTAAATGCTGGGATTAAAAAAAATGAAATAATACCCACTCTCAGTGAGCTTAGATTCTACTAGTGGAAACCACATGCACATGAAATCAGCGCATATGGAGTAAAAACAAAATTAATACAAAATATTTAGGGAGGTGGGGCACTAACAGTGAAGAGTATTAAGAAAGGTACTAAGAAAGGTATTAAACTTCATGTAGAAGTTGGTACCTGAGCTGCATTTTGGAAGAGAAGGACTCTCTGAGGCAGAGGTGAATGAATTCCAGGCATATAGGATGGCCAGTACAAAGAAAGGCATGGAGATGGGAGGTAGGGCTTGACTCTCAGGTGTGTGAGGAATAGAGAAAAGACCCATTTGACTGGATCATAGAAAATAGGAAGGGGAGTATTGCACTATCAGACTAGAACATAGGTGGGGGACAGGTGGGGAAGGACTTCAAAAGCCAAATACACAAGTTTGCATTTTATCCTGGAGGCAATAGGGAATCTTTGGATTTATTGAGTTGGGGATCGACTTTATCAGATCTGACTTTCAACAAAAACTTTTTCAAAATTGGTGAATAGATTAGGAAATGAGTATCTTGATTTAGAAAGTGCAGGCAAGGATGTATTTCTTCCACTTGATTCCATGTATTTCTGGAGCTGATTGCTAGATCCCGTTTCTCCTTGTTCTCCTGACCTCTGATAAACGGTTCTTCTCCCACTCCCTGATTCAATTTAGGTTATCATATCTGGTTTAGGAATGCCATACCCTAGGGGGCCAACGATCTTGTAATTAGTCTTTACTACATGGTTATGTATCTATTTTTGGCAACTTCTCCATATTTTCTCACTCCTGCTCCATGAAATACATTGTCCCATCATCAAATAACACAGGAATTTGGAGACTATGACCTTGTTTCTTCTGGCTCAGGCCAGCCTGGCAGGGGTTGCACAGCCCAAGGTGGAAGGGAAAGTTTGGCTCCACAATGTCTTTCCATCAGTCCTGGGCCAAGTTTCAAGAACTGTCTTCTTTCATCCTGCTCTAGGTATTAAGAACTTCAGTAATAATTCATTGCATTCATGTACCACAATTTGTTTATCTATTTCTAATAAATAGGCATTTACTTTGTTTCCAATTCTTTACTCCCACAAAAAGTGCTCTCTGAATAGTATACGAGGCAACATGACATAGAGTGGATAGAGAACTGGTTTTGGGACTGGGGAGTCCTGGGTTCTTATCTCACCCTTCACATACTGCTTGTGTGACTATGGATGACTCATTTAACATTTTAGTACTCTAGTTCAGTGGCTTAAACTCAAACAGAAACAGGAACCACTAATTGATACAGAAGGACCCTTGCAGGCTGCATATTATCTTAGTTTTAAATGTGATGTTATCTATGTTTTATTGTATTTTTATTTATTTTGCTAAAAATGTCCCAATTGCATTTTAATTTAATTGCACCAAACTTGAATGTTGCAGACAATATATGGCCTGTCTGACACCTTTGCTTTAGGCAACTCTCTAAGACCATTAGTTGGAGAGAAGGTGTTGACCTGCTTTAGTAGAGGAAGTTTTTCTTACTCAGGAGTTCCCCACAATAATCTGATCATTAGCGCAGTCCCTATCTTTATGAATATTTTGATGTATATGAGATCTTTTTCTCCCCCTTTGGACTCCTTGGAGTATATGCCTAGCAATGGTTATCACACTGAGTATTAACATAGCAAATATTATTGGGAAGAACTCAAAACAAGTAAAAGTATAGCCCCATAACTGAATTGCTTAAGGGTGGGGCAATAGGGTCATTCAGCCTTTAGCCATAGGAATTAAATGGATCAATCTATAATCATGATCACTATTCATTATCTCTAGTGCAATTGTGTAGAACCTGTAGCCTGGAGGTCACATGTAGCCCCCTAGGTCCTCAAGTGTGGTCCTTTGACTGAGTCCAAGTTTTATAGAACAAATCCTTTTATTAAGGGCATTTGTTCTGTGAAGTTTGGATTCAGTCAAAGAGCCATACTTGAGGATCTAGAGGGCTACATGTAATCTTGAGGCCCCAGATTCCCTACCCCTGTGTCTAGTGCAAGGTCTGCAACTATTCAGTTGTTGAAACTCTTGAATTATTTATTTCCAGCTACAGTCTTAGGAACCAGTTAGAAGTTGATCACCCAAGCTTAAACCTTTGGCCAGATGAATACAGTGTGAATCAAAGTTGCTTTGAGAGGCAATATCAATATTTATTACGTTTTAGTTCAACAAATCATCTTCTATTCCTGAATTGGATAGTGACTCAGAGTGCCTTTTTGGAAAAAAATCTGATAATTGAGATTAGAATAAGTAATATGTTGGAATGGGACAGATCCAATAACCTATTCAGCCTAGCATTTTCTCCATGACTGCAGTGTCCCATGATATATTGTGGTAGGGTATGATTATCTTCTCTGGTATCTATCTATCTATCTATCTATCTATCTATTTCTCTATCTACCGATCTCTGTAGATAAATATGGATGTATAGACATAGCTATATCTAAATGTAAATATAGATATATAGATCTCTCTATACACTTACATACATACCTATATACATATACATTATGTGTGTATACCTTAAAAATATTAGGTATATAGCCCCCAAATGTTGGATCTTCCCTTAATAACTTGTTATGAACCTTTATTAAAGTCTTCCTCTAATGCTTTATTAAGGCATGGACGTGACTCTTGGGTTCTTAAAGACTATGTCAGTGTAACACAGGCTGAATGAGTACAGTGTCAGCAACAACCAGCTTAGCTCAAGTTTGGAAAAAGAGACTCAACACTAGAAAGTTGGCCATAGTAACTCAGGAAGACCATCTACTAAGATATACTCACATAGATGAAATCAGAGATCCTTGAAATACTGTCTTCATTCATTATGAAATTATTGGATATGAATCTGTATCAACTTCCTCATTTATTCTGAATAGACTTCTTTCACCCTTCATGGAACTCTCTTGTTTTGAGGTCCTGGTGTTTCGTGAATAAGTTTGTGTTTGCCATATTTAAACTTACCCCCTCTGATTTTATAGATTTTTGCTTATCTCCCCTGTCAGCCTCTTTATTTCCAGACTAAAGTTGTAGACTTTTTAGTTGGATGTTAAAACTATCCTCTTGATCCCTTTAGCAGTGATGTTCTGGGCCTTCTAAAACACTCTTAAATTTTTTAGAAATGCACATGGTGTTTAAGTGTGGTTTTCTTTTTAGGAAAGAAGAGGATAGTTTCCTTTTTCACTTCACTCATTCAGGAAACCTTTATTCATATCTAATAATTGTTAATTGTTTTAAATATTTCGATTAGTTATGATCATATGTGGTGTAATGTGCTAAGATTTTGGGAAGCATAACAAATTTTGATAAAACACAGACTATGCCCTAATTGAGCTTACAATCAGTCAGTCAGTCAATAAGCATTTATTAAGTTCCTGGATGTGTGCCAGGCACCATGCTAAGTGCTGAAGATCCAAAGAAAGGCAAAAGACAATTTCTGCCAGTGAGGAAATTGAGAGGATTGGAACAGCGAGTGGTAGTGAAAATTGAGTGAACCACACTGACTCTATGTCTGACTCAATTCTGGAGCTCACTCAAGTCCCTTTCTATTCAATTATGGATCTAGTTCAACTTCTGTCTTGTGTGAAACTTTATTCAGTTGTGGAAATTGGGAGAAAATCTTGTGTTGTTTGAACAGAGCCCTATGTGACTGGAAAGCTAGATCCCCTTTACCTGCTATTTAGAAACACTTAACTAAGGACTTAGGTTATACTGATCAAAAACCCAGACAGACCCAAAGATTAATACGAGGAGTTTTCTCACAATTATACTTCTCAAACAACTGTATTGTTAATGTATTTTTGCTTAATGGGAAGATCTTTCCCATCCATTAATAGGCCCATGCAACCACATGGAAGCCTATCACATGAGTCTGTGGTGGGAGGAGTTTTCTAAATGGGTGGAGCAGGATGGGTGGTGTAAAGTTGAGAGGAAGTGAGTGAGAGCAGTTAGAGCTGAGGAAGAGAGAGGAAGCAGACAGTGAACTGTGAATATTCAGTTTGTGGTAAGGTCCTAGCAGGGGGAAGGCTTGGGGACGGTGGTGCCCCTTGCATTGTTATTGTGTATAGATTTCTTTATTGCTATGATGGATTTGGCTTTCTGGTGTTGGGATTTGGCTTTCTGCCATTTGAATAAATGTTTTGGCTCTGTCTTCCATGTGGAGAGTCTGTTATATTTTGCAATTCAGAATTAAACTAGCGTATTCATAGCTGCTCTAGGCGCTGTGCATATCATGTTGGTGCTACAACAACCCATGTCTTGTCTGAAAACTGGACCCATAATGACCAATTAGTTACTGTTTTCATGTTCCTTTGTTTATAGACATGGGAGGAATGGGACACCCTTTTTCTGATCTCAGGGAATTACACCTATTCACTCTCTGCCTTCCAACTTGGAAAGCCCCTAATCTTTCCTCCAATTATAGAAATCAGAATACCCAATGTTGTATTTTTTCCTTCTAATTAATTGGTCTTATCTGATTAATTGTTTTTGATGTATAAAAGTCTGTCTTCCCTTGTATTTGGGGTCCAGTGCCAAAGCTACAGAAGGCTACTGATCCCAATTTGTTATGCGATTGACATGTTGCTTAATAAATCAATATGCTCAGAAGCTCAAACCTTTGTTTCCATAGTCATTTCATTTTTCACCTGTCACACTATTAGGGGGAGAAGATACAAATAAAGACAGTGATAATATACAATACTATAGGATAAATCATCTAATAATATTTAGTATTTTGTTAGCCTTTTTGTCTGTGACACATTAGCTCAATGTTTTCATGGAAGAATTTGTAATGATTATAGATTCCTTCCCTGATTTATGATTGCTAATGTGCCATCATCCTACATAAAGATAGCATAGATTTTGGGGAGGGGGCATGGGAAGATGGGGTAGGACAGAACCTGTGATCTCAGTGGTATAGGAGACAACTAAGTGGCTCAGGATAGATGGAATCTGGAAAGACTTGAATTATATATGGCCTCAGATACTTACTAGTGACCTTGGAGAAGACACTTAGCCTCTCTGCATCTGTTTCCTCAACTGCAAAGTATTGGTAATAACATAAACCTCTCAGGGTTGTTTTGAGGATCAAGCGAGATAATATTTGTAAAGCATTTAGCACAGTGTCTGGCACATAGTGGTTATTCAATTAATACTTCATTCCTATAGGGAATTCCCAGGGAGAACATTTCCTCTAAAAATTCTTCTTCTAATCATCAAAATTTCTTAGAATTACAAACCATTGCCTTAGAGGAATACTTTCTTGCTACTAAAGTTTATTTTTCTGCTTGTGCCCTTGATCTCCTCTTCTGATTCCTCTAGGATTCTGTCTCAGTGTTATCTTCTTTCTCGGACTTCTTTATTTTCTTCTCCTCGGATGTCTTCTTTCTTTATGTCTATGAACATTGTTCCTTAAAAAAGCCTTCCTTTGCCCTTTATACCCCATGTAGCTGCTGTCCTAGCTCTCCCTTCTTCTTCTTCTTTATAGCTAAGGTCTTGGAAAAGCTGTCTACACAGGATTTATCTACTGCATCACCATATGCTCTTTTCAGCCCCTTACAGTTTACCTTCTCTTTCCACTACTCTATTGCAACCCATTTCTCTAACAGTACTAATGACCTCTTGACCACCCAATCTAATGCCTTCTTTTCAGTACTCATCTTCATTGTTTTTTTTAATATTATTGGACATTGTTGAACATTCTCTTCTACTAGATAGTCCCTCTCCCCTTGGCTTTAAAAACACCACAGTTTCCTTATTCTCCTATCTTTCTGACTACTCTGTCTCTTTGACTATGAAAGATGAGGCAGAGCATCTTCTTTCTAACTCTCTTGAAGTCAGTGACCCCTGTACTCTACTATCATGTCTATTTTCTCTCTATTTGCTCTCTTGTCTTCAGGTCCATAGCTGCAGATAATTCCTTTGTACAGATAATTTCTGAATACATATATCCATCCTTCACTGCTTTTCTGAGTTTCAGCTCTGCATTTCCAGTGGTTGTAGGGCAGACATCTCCATTTGGATATTTCACTTCTACCTCACACTAAGCATGACTAAAATCAAGCCTACTATCTTTTTCCTTAAACCTTTTCATTCTTCTGACTTTGTAGTTTCTGTCACTGGTACCACTATTCATTCCATCTTTCTTATTCACAACCTTAGTGTTGTTTTTAACTTTTCCCTGTCCCTCATATTTCATAATCTGTGATATACAAAGTCTTTTTGGTTTTACCTTTTCTGTATCTCTTACCTCATTCTTTTCCTCTCTGTTCCCAAGGCCACCATTCCTAGCACATGCTCTCATTAACACGTGTCTGAACTATTATAATAGTCTCCTTACTATACTCATTCCCTCCCTACTTGAAGTCATTCAAATCTTCTAGTTCTAATTTAGAGAGGCAGTATGGTATAACAGGAAAGAAGATTGCTCTTGTCTGAAGGACTGGGCTCTAGTTCTGGCTGACACTTTGCTAGCTATGTTACTGTAGGCAAGACATTAGTCCTCTATGAACCTCAATTTTTTCATTTATCAAATGGACACAGCAATACTTCTATCTCAAGCAAACCAGTGAACCAATTAAGTGCCTACTATGTACCAGGCATATTGCTAAATGCTTGGGATACAAAGAAAGGTAAGAACAATTCTTGTTCCTAAGAAATTTACAATTTAATGGGGGAGATGACATGTAAACAGCTATCTACATATAAGATATGTACAAGATAAATTGGAAATAAATAATGGGGTAAAGGCATTAGTGTAAAGGGGAATTAAGAAAAGCTTCTTGCTAAAAGTAGGATTTTAATTGAGACTTAGAGTTAATATTTTATTTTTTCCAATTACTTATAAAGACAATTTTAAACAATCATTAAAAAAATTTGAATTCCAAATTCTCTCTCTACCTCCCTCACCTACCCCCTCCCTGAGACAGTAAGCAATTTGATATAGGTTATATGTATAGTCATGCAAAACATAAGTTAGGACTTACAGGAAGTCAGGAAAGTCAGAAGGTGGAAATGAAGAGAGAGAGAGAGAGAGAGAGAGATTGATTCAGATTCAGATTCAGGCATGGGGGATGG
This sequence comes from Gymnobelideus leadbeateri, assembly GCA_011680675.1. NCBI lineage: Eukaryota > Metazoa > Chordata > Mammalia > Diprotodontia > Petauridae > Gymnobelideus > Gymnobelideus leadbeateri. Next base: position 294,064 of record WOXC01007944.1, on the reverse strand, counting down.
CTAGTGAAAATGCCCAGAGTAAGGAGATAGAATTTCTTGTGTCAGAAACAGCAACGAGATCAGTGGAAGGGAATAAGGTATAAGAAGACTAGAAAGGTAGGAAGTGGTCAGGTTATGAAGGGCTCTAAAAGCCAAACAAATGACTTTATATTTGAACCTGGGGATAATAATGAACCACTGGAATTTATTGATGATAGGGGTGATGTAGTTAGACCCTGTATTCTAGGAAACTTAATTTGATAGCTGAGTGAAGAATGGACTGAAGTGGAGAGAAACTTGAGACAGAGAGGGCAAACAGTAAGCTACTGCAATAGTATAGGTATGAGATGTTATAGGCTTGCACCATGGTTGGGTCCTCTGTTTCTGAAGAGGACCAATGACATTATGGGGTGATGTCTTGTACTTATCTGTGAATTGTATTTAAGTGAGGCAGAGTTGTACAAAGTCATCAACCTCACTCTCTCTTCCAGAGTCATTGAAGTCCAGTGGCAAGACAAAAGTCAAGATGGCCCAGGATGACCTTGGTGTCTTTGATGTTTGACTGTAAAGCAAAGCACAAGCAGCTCTCCTGAGGACTGCTACTGTCAATAACTTTAAGGTTCTGATCACACAGTATAGTGAACTCTCTTTAACAATAAACTAAAGTAAAACATTCACAGAAACCAAAGTACAACATTCACAACAATATTACGTAACAACTTATTACTGATTACTGAAGTGGCCATATGGTCTTAGACAAAAGATATCATTCAGTAAGTCACAATCTGAATCAATCAATATAAAGTACCCATCTGAAGCCTTCTTTTGTCTTGTTTGGAGACTGGCTTCCAATTATCCTCAACTCAATCATCCTTAAGGAGCAATCATCCTTAAGGGGCACAAAAAGTAAAATGTACAAAGGTCTCCCATCCCTAGGCCTCATTGTTTTAATCCCATCAGCCAGCACTAAGTACCCAAGTAAAGGTCCTTTCATCATGACTCAAAACTGACTCCTAGACTCCATGGTTCCTCTTCCATGCCCCCAGTTCTTGCCTGAATTCACCCAACTGCTACCTGAATTCACAGGTAGGTGCTTCCTACTTCCTACTGAAGGACTGGCTTCTAGTTCTGGCTGGCACTTTGCTAGCTATGTTACTGTAGGCAAGACATTAGTCCTCTATGAATCTAAATTTTTTCATTTATAAAATGGATACAGGGGCGGCTAGGTGGTGCAGTGAATAGAAAACCGGCCCTGGAGTCAGAAGGACCTGAGTTTGGAGCCGGCCTCAGACACTTAATCCACACAAACAAAAACCTAGCCATGTAACCTTGGGCAAGTTACTCAACCCCAATTGTCCTAAAGGGGCAGCTAGGTGGCACAGTGAGTAAGAGCGCCGGCCTCGGAGTTGGGATGACCTGAGATCAAATCTGGCCTCAGAAAATGAGCACCCACACATAAATAATGACTAGCCTTGTAACCTTGAGCAAGTTAATTAACCCCAATTGCTTTTTTAAAAAAATGGATACAGTAATACTTCTACCTCAAGTCAAATCAATGAGTATTTAAGTGCCTACTATGTAGCAGGCATAATGCTAAATTCTTGGGATACAAAGAAAGGTAAGGACAATTCTTGCTCTTAAGAAATTTACAATTTAATGGGGGAGATGACATGTAAACAGCTATCTACATATAAGATATGTACAAGATAAATTGGAAATAGTTAATGGGGGTAAAAGCATTAGTGTAAAGAGGAATTAGGAAAAGCTTTTTGCTAAAACTTGAATTCCAAATTCTACTTTTAGTAGAATTTAGTAGAATTCCTCCTTCAGTAGGAAGACCCATCTTCCAATCCAGTTCCTGGACCCAGCTACACACATCACACTTACTAGAGTTACAACAAAATTCATAAACATTGTCAGAACTATCATCTCAACTGTGAATCAACACAAGTCAATAGACAGGGTGCTTCTATCTGACAAAGTAACACAATCAACACACAGAATACTTCTCTCTGACAAAGTAACACAAACACAAATCAACACAGACAAAACAGAGTGTCAGACACCACAAGTATTCTCCCTCTCAGTTCTGCTCTGTCCCAGCTTTTATATTCTCTTTTGGCAAGTTCCTCCCACTGTGAGCCCCATGTGATGACGTTAGTTTCCAACAAAGACTTGACACAATCAAAGGCAGGCTCAAAGGGCTTGAATAGCTGAAACATGGAGCTAAGTACTTGAATAGCTGAAACAAGGGGCAAAGTACCATTTTGCTAGCCATTATATTGACCAAACTCTAAGCACCTACTTCAGCTGCCTTCATGACTATTGGAACAAATTGTTCTCATCTGCCCATTCTACCAGGGAAGTCTTCACATGTTTGGGTAGGTAGCTCCCTAACTTATTTTTGTTTTTCTTGTTTTTTTTTTTTTTGAGGGCAATTGGGATTAAATAACTTGCCCAAGGTCACACGGCTAGGTTTTTGTTTGTGTGTGCATTAAGTGTCTGAGGTTGGATCCAAACTCAGGTCCTTCTGACTCCAGGGCCAACGCTCTACTCACTGCACCACCTAGCCACCCCAATAGAAATTCTCTCTTTTTTTTTTGGAGGGCAACTGGGGTTAAGTAACTTGCCCAAGGTCACATGGCTAGGTTTTTGTTTTTGTGTGCGTTAAGTGTCTGAGGCCAGATCCGAACTCAGGTCCTTCTGACTCCAGGGCTGATGCTCTACTCACTGCGCCACCTAGCTACCCCTCTCCCTAACTTATTGATGGACTTAAAGCCTCTTGGTTGCACTCAACCTGGTTTAGCCTTCCTGCGGAGGCAGTTTTACCAGGGTATGGCCACTATGTATGCCACAGCTTCTTGGAGACACAGGTGAGAGTTGGGTAGTAGATGGATACCAAAGGTGAATGAGCAACCCTGAAAAAGAGCTTGGCAAGCCCTCACATCATAATAATGACAGTATCAAGGGAGAGAAGGAAGGTGTATATGACAGATATTATGAAGGTGGAATTGATAGGACTTGGCAACAAAATGAATATTTGGGGGAGGAGGTGACATGGAGTGAAGAGTTGAGGGTGACAGCTGGGTTTTGAGGTTGGCTGACTGGGAAGATGGTGGTGCTCTTATTGGTAATGAGGATGTTAGGAAGAAGGAAGGGTTTGGGGAGAAAGATAATGAGTTCAGTTCTAGACATGTTGAGTTTAAGTAATTACAAGACATTCAGTTTGAGATCTCTAATAAGCAGTTGGAAATGCAATATATGGAGGTCAGGAGAGAGGTTACAGTTAGGCAAATAGGTCTTTGAATCATCAGCATAGAGATGGGGCATGATGAGGTCACCAATCAAAATAGCATAAAAGGAGAAGGGAAGTCCCAGGGCAGAGCCTTATAGGGAGGGGGTGGAGAAGACACTCAAGGTAGACATGGCCAAGATGAAGATCTAGTAAAGGAGATTTCAGAAGAGTTCAGACAGAATGGGAACCGGGTGACAACCACATCATGGAAACTAGGGAGAAGAGGGTGGCCAACAGTGTGAGAGACTAAAGAGAGGTCAAGAAAGATGAGAAGAGGTCATTAGATTTGTCAGTTAAGAGATTATTGGTAACTTTGGAAAGGACAGTGTTGGTTGAATGATAAGATCAGAAGTCAGAACATAAAGAGTTGGGGAGGGTGGAGTCAAGATGGCAGAGTAGAAACAAGACTTCAGCACTGCTCCAGCTTCCACCTTCCCCAGTCTGTAAAAGGGGACTCTGGACAAACTTTGGAGCTACAGAACCCACAAAATGACATAGAGAAGCTAACCTCCCGTTGAGGACAGGCTGGCAGTCCAGCAGGGAGCAGCCAGTGCAGCCCTCTGGGAGCCAAGCCCAGGCCCCCTGTGAGCCAGAGGTTTTAGCCCCAGGGCAGGTCTGACCAACCACCAGCTGGAGGGACTCCAGAACACCAGCAGCTGTGGCTTTTTCCAGAATTATCAACACATAGATGCCAAGGACAAAGTGAGAGGTCAGTGCAGTGTGGACTTTGGGACCAGTAGTTGGGAGAGCCTCAGCTTTTGCCCCCAGGGCGAGAAGCCACTGAGACACCTCAGCACAGTTGGCACCATGTTGCAGCTTTGGCTCCTGGCCTGCAGACTGTAGGGGGACCAAGTGACCAGTCTGAGGGGTAGTAGCTTTTGCTTTAACCTGCTTGGATCCGGATTGTGGTCTGGGTTGGAGGTCTTGGGGTGTGTGACCAGCTTGCCAGAGTGTGTGGAGGCTTCAGAGAGGGTACCCAACTAATACCTCTGGCAGCTGAGAAAACCACAGCATTTGGAATGGAAGCTCCCTTGTCTGGTGGCAGAGTCCTACTGGGGCAAAAAGCTCAAAAATCAAGTAATTGAGTGGCAACATGACCAGGCAAAGGAAGCAAAACAAACAGAAGAATCCAACATTAGACTCCTATTTGGGGACAGAAAGGATCAAAGCATGGAACAGGAGGAAGACAGTGAAGTCAGAACTCCTGCACCAAAAGCTTCAAAGGAAAATACAAGCTGGTTACAGGCCATAGAGGACCTTAAGAAGGATTTTGAAAATCAGATAAGAGAAGTGTAGGTAAAATTGGGAAGAGAAATGAGAATGATGCAAGAAAATTATAAAATGAGAGTCAACAACCTGACTGAAAAAAAATAACACCTTAAAAAATAGACTAATTCAAATGGCAAAAGAGGGTCAAAAAGGCAATGAGGAGAAGAATGCCTTAAAAAGCCAAATTTGCCAGATGGAAAAAGAATCTCAAAAGCTCACTGAAGAGAATCGTTCCTTCAGAATTAGAATGGAGCAAAGGAAGCTAGTGACTTTATGAGAAATCAAGATGCTATTAAACAGATCCAAACAAATGAAAGAATAGAAGGCAATGTGAAATATCTCATGGGAAAAACCACTGACCTGGAAAATAGATCCAGGAGAGATAATTTAAAAATTATTGGACTACCTGAAAGCCATGATCAAAGAAAGAACCTAGAAATCATCCTTCAAGAAATTCTCAAGGAAAACTGTTTTAACACCAGAAGGCAAAATAGAGGTTGAAAGAATCCACTGATCACCTCCTAAAAAAGATCCCCAAAAGAAAACTCTTAGGAATATTTTAGCCAGGTTCCAGAATTCCCAGATCAAGGAGAGAATATTACAAGAAGCCAGGAAGAAACGATTTGAATATTATGGAAACACAATCAGAATAACACAGGACCTGGCAGCTTCTACACTGAGGGATTGAAGGGCCTAGAATATGATATTCTGAAGGTCAAAGGAGCTGGGATTAAAACCAAGAATAACCTACCCAGCAAAACTGAGTATCATGTTTCAGGGGAAAATATGGTCATTCAATGGAATAGAGGACTTTCAAGTATTCTTGAAGAAAAAACCAGAGTTGAATAGAAAATTTGACATTCAGTTACAAGAAGCAAGAGAATCATGAGAAGGTAAACAAGGAAAAGAAATCATAAGGAACTTATCAAAGTTGAACTATTTACATTCCTTCATGGAAAAATGATAATTGTAACTGATGAAAGTTTTCTCAGTATGAAAATAGTTGAAGGGAATAGAAATATATATGTGTATACATATATATATATTTATGTAATATATATAGTATATATACTATATATTATAGTATATACTATATAATATATGGTATATATATTTATCAGAGGGTATATAGGCATATGAATACATATGTGAATGTGTATATATATATGTTTATAGGTATACATAGATAGAGGGCACAGGGCCAATTTAATAGGAAGGAATGATATTTAAAAGGTGAAATTAAGAGGTGAGAGAGGAATATAATGAGAGGAGATGGGGAGAGACAGAATGGGGCAAACTATCTCATATAGAAGTGGCAAGAGAAAATGTGTACAATGGAGGGGAAGAACAGGGAAGCATAAGGGAAAGGGTCAACCTCATACTCATTGAATTTGGCTCAGGGAGGGAATGACATACACACTAAATAGGGTATCTCACCCTACAGGAGAGTAGGAGGAAGGGGATGAAAGGGGGGATGATGGAAGAGAGGGCAGGCTGCGGGGGAGGGAAGTTGGAAGCACCCGCTTTTGAAAAGGGACAGGATCAAAGTAGAGAATAAAACAAGTGGGAGGTGGGATAGGAGGGAGGGAAATATAATCAATCTTCTACAATATATCTACTATGATAATGTTTTGCATTAGCTACACATGTACAACCTATATTGAATTGCTTATCTTCCCAGTAAGGGTTGATGACAAGGGAGTGAATCTGGAATTCAAAGTTTAAAAGCAAATATATATATATACATATTATCAATACTATTTTACATGTAATTGGGAAATAAGAGGAGGGGACATCCTGGAGGACCACTATTTTGGGGAGGTGGTTAGGGGAAAAATGGGGAGAAAATTTGTAACCCCAAATCTGGCGGAAATGAATGAAGTAAACCAGAAGTTAATAAAGCATAAAAAAGAGAACATAGAGAGTTAAGATGAGGGTAAAGGAATGGAAATGGAGGCCCTGATTATAGACAGCATTTTCTTTCTTTCCCTCTTTCTTTCTTACTTTTTTTTTGCTTTTTGGAGGGCAATTGGGGTTAAGTAACTTGCCCAAGGTCACACGGCTAGGTTTTTTTTTTTGCATGTGTTAAGTGTCTGAGGCCGGATCTGAACTCAGGTCCTTCTGACTCCAGGGCCGACTCTCTACTCACTGCGCCACCTAACCACCCCAGACAGCATTTTCAAGGAGTTTAACCAAAGGGAAGAGAGTTATAGGATGATATCTATTGGGGATGGATGGATCAAGTGAGAATTTTCTGAGCCTGGGTAAGACATGAGCTTGTTTGTAGATAGTAGGGAAGTAGCCAGTAGACTGAAAATGAATGAAGACTAGTAAGAAAGTGGGAGTAATAGAGGGGGCAGTCTCCTAGAGAAGATAGGATGGAATGAAATAATTTGTGCATAGTGGCATTTACCTTGGCAAAGAGAATAGTCATTACTTCTTGTGAGACCAAGGTGAAGGCAGGGTCACATAGCTAGACAGTGTCTGAGGTGTCCTGTAAACTCAGATATCTTCAGACTTCAGGTCTAGCCCTCTTTCCACTATATCATACTTTTTGATTCAATGATATTGAAGTTCCCTTCTGGCTTTAAAAAAAACCTGATTCTATAGACTCTCGTCTCTCTATCTCTGCCACTAGTAATCCAGTTTTCATCTTTTTCATTGATCAATGAAATCAGGATACAGCTAATTTATTCATAGCCATATATACACCAAGAGCAAGTTGTCCTTTCCCAATCACTGTGTCATGTTCCAATAATGATCCTGGAGTGCTGCTGAAAAGCTAGACTTTGCTCATAGATATGGTTCTTTTCCACATGCTCTGGGGTCCCTTTTTCCTGCTCCATTAATCTAAATCCCAGTACCACCCGAACTGGTTTCTAGTTTAGCACTCACTGCAAACCTAGGTGGGTATGTGGTCTACCAGCAATAACTCTGAACCCCATTGAGGAAGCTGAGGTGCCAATAGCACTTAGTTCTATATATAAGGTATCCCCAAAGTCTTAATGCAGCTCCAAGCTATTAAAGCTCAGTTATTATTTAAATCATTAAAGCTTAAAATTTCACTAAGACTTTTGAGATGCTCTGAACATATATGCCCCTTTCTTCCCTATTCTCATTTTTGTAAACAAGCTTTTTTTTCAATGTTCAAACCCCACCCTCACTTTTTCTTCTTAACCACTGAACACAAAGACATCTGTACTAGGGGAAATATACATTTTTATACATGTGCCAAAGGATTCTGAGAAGCACTGAGTCATGGCAAAGATCTCCAAAGCCACAGAAAGAACAAGGATGACTTCCTGAAACTTTGCCCAAAGGGCAATCAAACTGTGCATAACTTTTGATTCAACAATACTGCTAGGGCTGTATCCCAAAGAGATCATAAAAAAGGGAAAAGGACCCACATGTACAAAAATATTTATAGCAGTTCTTTTTGTGGTGGCAAAGATTTGGAAATTGAGGGAATGCCTGTCAATTGGGCATGGCTGAACAAGTTGTAGTATAGGAATGTAATGGAATACTATTGTGCTATATATAGGGAATGATGAGAAGGCAGATTTCAGAAAAAACAGAAGATTTTACATGAACTGATGCTGAGTGAAGTGGATAGATCTAAGAGAACATTGTACATAGTAACAGCAAAATTGTTCGATGATCAACTATGACTGACTTGCTCTTCTCAGCAATAGAATGGGAGGCTTGTTTTTCAGGAAAGCCCACACCTTGATACTTTGTGATTGGGGAGTGGGTCAAGGAGGTTGTTACATTCTCTGAGCCAGGAGAAGGCTATATAAACTCTGATGAGAGGCTTTGCTTTGGGGCTCACTTTGAGAAGTGTTGTGTTATTTGACCAGATGAGACTCTGGGAAGCCGTTGTTGAGAGCCCCCCGGCTTTGAAAACCCAGATGTTGATGGCTTCCCTCTCTGGTAACTGTGATTTGGTATTGGTGTATGTAATGTTGGGACAGTTTGGAAGCCTGTCTGTAAGTGCTGTAACTCTGAAGTTCGGGGTGCTGACCTTTTTCCCCTGAACTGGGTAATATATGTTTGTTTGATTAAAGTAAGCTTGTTGACCCATTTTGAGTTGCTTTCCTTTTGAAAAGCAGATCTAAGAACCTGTGTTGGCAGTCGCCCTGGGGATATTGGGGTGCTTGCTGCTACAGTGTGGCTTCTCCATTTTGTTCTGTTTCTTCTTTTACAGCATAACTAATGTGAAAATGTTTACATGATTGTACATGTATAACCTATATCAGATTGCTTGTCATCTTGGGGAATGGAGATGGGAGGGAGAAAAAAAATTGAAACTCAAAATTTTATAAACAATGAATATTGAAAACTACCTTTACATGTAATTGGAAAAAGTACTATTTCCAAAAAATACCCCAAACCAAACCAATGACGACTTATTGGAATTAAATGGTGTAGTCCCTTTTGAACCAAATCTGTTATAGGTATACACTCCCTTCTTTTCTCTTTTTGACTTACAGGGTTATACTCTTTCCTTTTTCTAGTAACTAAAGAACTACTTTATTCATCGATTCATTGGCACACTTAAGAAAACACAAATAACTGACTTGAATATCTGCTACTCTATAGTTTCAGAAAATGCTTACTGCCATTACAATTATACACACACATATACACACATACATATGCATATGCACATGTATGTGTGTACCTATGTATACATACATTTAGGCACACTTCATCCAGGGCCATCACTTGACCTACGTCTTGCCATTGGATTATTTTTTTCCTTTTTATTAAATTTATTCATTTTTAGTTTTCAACAGTCACTTTTATAAGATTTTGAGTTCTAAAATTTCCCCCCTCCTTCCTCTTTCCCCTCTCCAAGATGGCATGCAATCTGATATAGGCTATACATGTATAAACATGTTAAACATATTTCTACTTTAGTCATGTTGTGAAGGAAGGATCAGAACAAAAGGGAAGAATCACAAGAAAGAAAAAAAACAAGAGAAAGATAGAAAGAGAAAGTGAGAGAGAGAGAGAGAGAGAGAGAGAGAGAGAGAGAGAGAGAGAGAGAGAATAGTTTGTTTTGACTTGCATTCAGTTCATAGTTTTTTTCCTCTGGATATGGATAGCATTTTTCGCCATGAGTCTTTTGAGATTGTCTTAGATAATTAGCCATCGGATTCTGATGACTCTAGAGGAGAAAGTGAGGCTGATACTTTGTCTAGGTCTGCTTCACTTAAATCCAATTCACTTGCAAGGCATTGGTTGTCTTTAGTTCTGATGTCATTGGTTCTCTTTGAGAATGGAGAATGAACAACAGCAATTTAGGTACATATATGTATAGATATATTTAATATCTATTGGAAAAACTGTTCAAAACACATTGTTGATAGAGCATAAGTAACATTGCCTTCCTATGTAAAGACTGAGGACTTTTTCCTGATGAAAAGAGTAAGTGATGCTAGTACTATCTATTTGCATTTATCTTTTATATCTGACCACAGAATTAAAGCTGAAAGGGATCTTAGAGATCATTTAATCCAACCCTTTCGTTTTAATTAATTAATTAAACATTTAAAATGAGTAAGCTTTTATTTTTATTTCTCTCCCACTTTCCACTACCCCAGGAAGAAAAATTTCCACTTATAACAAATGTGCATAGTCAAACAAAACAAGTACCCACATTGGGCATGTCCAAAGATTAGTGTCTAATTCTGCATATTTAGCCTATCATCTCTCTGTCAGAAAGTAGGTTACATTCTTCATCATTGGTCTTATAGAATTACGGTTGGTCATTGTATTGAGCAGAATTTTTAAGTCTTTCAAAATTTTTTTTTGTTTTTACAGTGTCAGCATATTATACATTGTTCTCTTGGTTCTGCTCACTTCACTGTACATTAGTTGATAAAAGTCTTCACAGGTTCCCATGAAACCATCCCTTTCATTATTTCTTATGACACAGTATTCACTATACTTGCACAGTATTCACTATATTTTCTCAACCATTCCCCAATTAATGGGTATCTCATTGGTTTTTAGTTGTCTGCCACTACAAAAAGGTGCTGCTGTAAGTATTTTTGTATATATTTTTCCTTTTCCTTTTGTTACTTTGGGAAAAGGTCTAGCAGTGTTATTATTGGGTCAAGTTTAGTAACTTTTGGGGCATAGCTCCAAGTTGCTTTCTAGAATAGTTCTACCCATTCATGGGTCCAATTCTGCATCCCTCCAACATTTGTCATTTTCTTCTTTTTTTGGTCAACTTTGTTACTTTGATGGAGTGAGATGGAATTTCTCCATTGTTTTAATTCATATTTCTCTAATTATTAATAATTTTAAACATTTTTTCATATTGTTATTGATAGCTTGGATGTCTTCCATTGAGAGCTTTGTGCTCATATCCTTTGACCATTTATTAATGGATCTTCTTGGTAATAGACAGAAATTCTGATTATTTGTGTGGATTTATTTTACATCCTGCAACTTTGCTCAATCTATGATTATTTCAATTAATTTTTAGTTGGCTCTTGATGATTCTTTATGTAAGCCATTACATATTAATTGCATTTATATATCACCTATAAAAAGTGATAACTTTGTTTCCTCTTCATGTAAGCTTATCACCTCAATGTCATTTTCTTATTTTAAAGTTCTAGCTAACATTACTAGCCCTTTATTAAGTGGTGACAATGGGTAACTTTGCTTTTTTTACACCTGATCTTATTGGAAAGTTCTTTAGTTAATTCTCACATATATTGTTGGCTCTTACCCAAGTCTTTATTTTAAAGATGAGGAAAGCTGGTATCAGAGAGTGTTAACTGACTTATCTGAGGTCATACAAATAGTAAGTTACGGAGCCAGGATTTGGACCCAAGTCCTCTGATTAATTCTTTTTGTCACATAGGTCATGTGGAATTAAATTGAAAACATTTGCTAAATGTCTGCTCTGTGTAAGGTACCGTGTTAGGCATGCCATTTGACAGCCAATTATAGCTGATACAGAGGGACCTTAGACATCAGCCAGCCCAATTTCCTTATTTTGTTGGGGAACTTGGACTCAGAAAAGTTCAGTGATTTGCCTAAAGGCACACAGACAAGAAATGACAGGTGGAGAATTTGAATCCAAATTTGAACCCAAATCTTTTGACTCCAGAGAATTTCCTTGATAGCATGTGATATTAAAGTTTTCAAAGACCAATAGATGTAATTTTTCCTTTGAATATGGATAATATCTCATAATAGCCTGGTGAGGTTGGTATTATATGTATTTTCACCTCCATTTTATAGGTGAAGAAACTGAGGCTCAAGAAGGTTAAACCTGTCCCTGGTCACACGACTAGGCTGTACTTGAGGTAGGATTGAAATTCTAGGTCAAGAACTCTCCCTACTGTACTATACATTTAAATATATGTTTCAAGGATTGAAAGACTAACCCCTCAGTCATCTTACCATCTAGTGGGGAATCTAAAGCACATATCCATAAATAACTATAATACACATTATCAAAGAAATGGGCATAGTCACATACAGGGGTATGGGAGATTAAAGAAGAGAGGAATCTCTTTTAGCTGGGGGGCATAACAGGAGACTTTAGAATAAAAGTGGCATTTGAGCCAGACCTTGAAGGAAGAGGATTCCCATAGTTGAAAATAAGTAGGAAGGGAAGAAGGGGGAAGGTATCTATTGCTTGCATGGGTAGCATGTGCAATTATATGAAGGCAGAAGACTACAGGTACAGATGAGGGAATCGTGAGTAATTTGATTTTGGCTGGAGTAGTTGCAAGTAAGACTGGAAAGGTAGTATGGGAACAAATTATGGAGGGCCTTGAATGCCAGGCTAAGGAATTTGTATTTCATTTAGTAGGCAGGAGTCATGGGAAGTTTCTCAAGCAGGAGTGTGATGTGATCAGAACCTTTTATAAAGGTACAAGATTTTGATAACAGTCTGTATTGGAAAGAGGAGAGAATGGAGTTAAGGCTATCATTTAAGAGGGTATTATAATAGTCTAGGGGAAAGATAAGGACAGAAAGCCTTTGACTAGGGTGGTGGCAGTAGGATTGTAAAGGAAGGATAGGGAGGACAATAAGCACTTATATAGTGCCTGCCATGTGCCAGTCACATTGCTAAAATTTTACAAATATTATCTCATTTGAGCCTCACAACAAGCCTGTAAGGTAGGTACTATTATTATTCCTATTTTACATAAGAGGAAACTGAGGCAGATGAAATAAAGTGCCCAGGGTCACACAACTAGCACATGTCTGAGTCACATTTAAATTCAGGTCTTTCTGACTCCAGGCCCACCACTCTATCGATTGCAACACCAGCTACCTCAAGGAGTGGATGTGGACAGAGATATATGGATAAGACTTAGTAACTAATCAGATGTGAGAAGTGAGGGCAAGAGAAGACTATAAATAGGAAATGAATAAACACAAATATAGAATAGATGAATGCAAATAAAATGAATAAATGTAAAGTAGTTAAACACAGGGTAATTTGAGGTGGAAGCAGTTGGGGGTAATTAGGAAAGGCTTCATATAGAAGATGATGCTTGAACTGCATCTTACAGGAAGAGGGGGACTCTGTGAGGCAGAGGTAATGGGGAGAATACGTTCCAGTTACTCTCAGTGAGAGTGAAACTTGAGAGAAAGACTGGGACTATGTATATGTTTCAATGTACATATATATACAATATAGACACACACATATGTGAGTTGTTTGCCTGCAGATGATAGTCAAAAGCATGGTACCTGATGAGGTTTCAGAGAGGAAAGGAGAGGAGAGGAAGTAGGATAGAGGCTTGGAAAATACTTACAGATAGGGGTACAATATGGAAACATAAGCTATAGCATGTCCTACCAAGCTGGAAGAGATTCAAGTATGGCCTCAATCAATGCCATCATACAAAAATCTGTCTCATTAAGTTTGAGGTTTATCATAGCATTAGGATTCAGAGTAGGAAAGAATCTTAGAGATATAACCCAGCTCCTACATTTTATAGATGAGAAAACTGGGTCCCATAGTGGTAAAATGATTCAGTTTAAATACTATATTCCACATTTCCTGATACTTTCAGAGACTAGTGCTTCCTTCCCTCTGTTTATTTCATTTATATTTTCTATATACCTATATATATATATATACTTTTTACCTTCCCTGATAGGATGTAAGTTCTTTGAGGGCAGGGGTTGTTTCTTTTCTTTTTTTGTCTTTGTATCCTGAATAGCTAACCCAGAACCTTATACATAATAGATATTTAATAAATGTTTATTTATTAATTAATTGATGAATTTCCCAAGGTCACCTAAATAGTAAGCAGCAGATAAGAGATTTGAGTCTAGGTTTTCAGTCTCTAACCTTCAAATCTACCACATTTTCCATAAGATACATTGATTTTCACCCAAAAGTTGGCTACTCCTTAACACGTTTTCTTGGTCTTAGTAATTCAGGAAGCCAGTCTTTAAGGTATTAGAGGGATTGTGATATGAGTTAGTGGAAGGAGGACCTAAGATCATGAAATCACAGGCTTTTTGAAATATTCAAGTACAGTAAATGAACTTTTGGCTGAATGAGTACTTTGAAACCCATGATTTATTGATTTCAGAAATGAGTGGCTAAGACAAAAAGCAGTTTCTTTTAGAGGACAAGGCCTATGGAGTTCTGATCTTGCAGTAGAACAACTCAGATGTCAACAAGTTCTTTTAACTAGTATTAACATGCTGTTATTAACGCATTGCTCCATCAATAAAGAACTTAATATTTTATTAGCTTAAGTCAGCTCAGCCACTCCTTATTCTGAAATGATGTTCAGGCCAGAATTTGTTGAATCCTGTGCCAGGGCTAAGGTAGACCTGCCAAACCCACTGTCAGTGAGGTCAGATGCACTTGGCAGCTATCCTGATCTACACTGTATTTTTAAGAAATATGAAAATTGTTAACATCAGCATATAATTATTTTAACGTATATTTGTTTCTGGTGTTGTTGCTGTCTGACGTTGGGTTCCCCCCAGGGTGGAGTACTGGGACCTCTTCCCTTCTTTCTTTCCACAATCTTTTGGTGGTCTCATTAGATCCTATGGTTTCAGTATCATCTCTCTGTCTATGACCAACTTGCCTCTCTTTATATCCAGCCCTAATTTCTCTCTTGGGTTCTAGTACTATCTCATCAATTGCATGCTGTACTCTTCACCTAGACAGGCATCTTTTAAAAAAAATTAATACACTTTTTAACATTTTCTCCATTTCTTTTTTTTTGGTGAAAATTTATGCACACATGTATTTCAAATTACATGTAAAAATAACTTAAAACTTTGGTTTTTGAAAATTTTGAGTTCCAAAATTTCTTTCTCTCTCTTTCCTCAACCCCTTCCCGAGACAGCAAGCAATTAGGTATAGATTATACATGTGCAAAATATATTTTCCATTTTGCAAAAGAAAACACAGACCAAAAAACCCCCAAGAAAAATAAAGAAAAATGTTTAAAGTATGCTTCAATCTTCATTGAGACTCAATCAGTTCTTTCTCTAGAGGTGGGTGGCATTTTTCATCATAGTCCTTTGGAGTTGTCTTGGATCATTGTAGTCCTGAGAATAGCTAAATCATTCACAGTTGATTGGCATACAATATTGCTGTTACTGTGTACAATGTTTTTTTGATTCTTTCATTTCACCTTGCATCAGTTCTTGTAAGTCTTTTCAGCTTTTTCTGAAAGCATCCTGCTCATCGTTTCTTATAGCACAATAATATTTCATCACAATCATATGCCACAACTTGTTCTGCTATTCCTCCATTTATGGACTTCCCTTCACTTTCCAATTCTTTGTCACCACACACACAAAAAAGTTGTTATAAATATTTTTGTACAAATTGATCCTTATCTCTTTCTTCCTCTTTTAACTAGACAGGCATCTTAAACTCAAATTGAACTCATTATTTTCCCCTATAAAGCCAACTGTCATCCAATCTTTCTGATTTTTGTTGAGTTCACCACCATTCATCCAGTCACCCAACTTCATAAGTTCAGTTATTCTTGACTCCTGCCTTTCCTTCATGTCTTATATTTAATCAATTGTCAAATCTTGTCAGTTCTACCTCTTACACATCTTTTCTATCTGTTTCTTTCTCTTCACTTCCACTACTGTAATTCAGTACCACTTTTATCTCTTGGCTATATTAGTGAATTAGTCTTAAAATTGGCATCTCTTCAATCAGTCTTTCTCTCTTCCATTTCCCCACTCATTTTCCAGATAACTGCCAAAATAATTTTCCTAATTCACAAATCATAATATATTATTTTCTACTTAAAAATCTTCTGTGGCTCCCTGTTGCCTCTAGGATGAAATAAAAAACTTTTCTGATATGGCATTTAAAATTCTTAATAATCTGATTCCAGCCTTTCTGTGCTTATTCACATTCCTCTCCTACATTCCATCTAAATTAGCCCAATTTCTTTTCCTCAAACTCAAGATTCCAACTCCCTCTTCCAAGCCTTTGTATATACTGTTCCACATACATAGAATATATTCACTATTCATCTCCACCTTCACCTTTTACTCTCTGTAGCTTCCTCAAAGGCTCAACTCAGGTCCTACTTCCTGTGGAAAACATTTCCTGATTCCCTTGCTTGAAAGTAATTTCTCTAGTCTCATGTTATTTTATACTTAATATATCTGCTTCTGTTTCCATTGGGCATTTAACTAAATAAATATTCTTCATCATTTTTGCTGGTAATTACATATTCCCTTCTCCTACCATCATTTCCCCTCCCCATCCCAAGACCTCATTTCCAGCACTGGGTAAAACTCAGAAAATGTGAATAGTGCACTGGACCTGAAGTCAAGAATATTTGAATTCAAATCCTGCCTCACATATTTGCTGTGTGACATTGGGCAAGTTACATGACTGCTATCTGCTTCAGTTTCTTCATCTGTAAAAGGGATTATATATAATATATATTATATATAACACAACACATTATACATAAATGTAACATATACTATATGATTTTACATTATATATGTGTATATAGATAGGTATGTTTGTGTGTGTGTGTGTGTGTGTGTTTGAGTGTATAAAATCACTTATCTTCCAGGGTTGTTGTGAGGATGAAATGGCATATTTTCAAAGTGCTTTGCAAGCCTTAAGTCATCATATATTTATAATTTATCTCTAGTTCAGAGGAGGAAACTGAGACCTCAAGAGGGGAGATTATTTTTTTCGAGGTGATTCAGGAAAATCGATGGAAGAGCTAGTATTTGAACCTGGGTCCTGAGACTTCAAATCTAGTGCTCTTTTTTTCAGTGCCCCGTTTTCTTTAGGAACATCCACTTGACTGATACCTGAGTGTCTCCCTATTTTTCCAGCACGTATCTTAAGGATTAGGAGGGGCCTGTGTGTTCTTGCTGTTGTTGTCAGTGGGCATCATTGTGCAAACTCCTGAGCATGACTTTTCCCACCTATAGAAGCAGGACTTAATCCAATCATTTTCTGAACCTGTTCTGCAGCCCCAAGCCAATTTTAGGATTCTCAGAGTGATGAATTCATAAACTAACCAAACACAATAGTTTAATTTCGAGAAAGCAGCTGATATGAAGGCTCCATGAGATTATGGATTTGAAAAGAAATTCACAGAGTGGTTCCTAAATCATCAGAGCAGAAAATGATGCAATAACAGGAAATTAAATAAACCAAGAATTAATGTCACCTTCAACTCTTCAATCTCACTCATACTCCTTCCCCCATACACAATCTGTTGCCAAATCTTGCTATTTCTACCTTTGCAGCATCTAGCATCTGTCCCTTTCTCTCCACCTATATGATCACCATTCCTTTTATAATTTTTTTTGGAGGGGGGAAGGCAATGCAATTGGGGTTAAGTGACTTGTCCAAGATCACACACCTAGTAAGTGTGTCAAGTGTCTGGATTTGAACTTAGGTCCTCCTGACTCCAGGACAGATGCTCTATTCACTATGCCACCTAGCTGCCCTTATGATTACCATTCTTGTTGAGGCCCTTCTTGCCTCTAACTGGAGCTATTGCAATAGACTCTCCCCATTCTGATCTTTCAGACATGTGGCTGCCAAAGAAATTTTCCTAAAGTGCAGATCTGAGTATGCCACACTCCTACTCCTATCAGGGACACACCATTACATGCAGGATCAAATATAAAATCTTCCATTTGGCATTTAAAACTTTTACAACCTGGTCTCTTCCTACTTTCCCAATATTTTTACACTTCCCTCTATCCATTCTAGAATCTAATCAAACTGGCCAACTTACTGCTCTTCACACACAACACTGTCTCTCATCTCTGGGTCTTTGTGTACATGACACAAATGCTCTCTCTTACCTCATGTCTTAGAATCACTGGTTGGCTTCCTATAAGAATTAGCTCAAATGCTATATTTTGTAGAAGACCTTTCCTGGTCACCATCCACCTACAAGGGCTTTTCTTTCTAAGGTTACCTTCCATCTGGTCTTTATGTTAGCTGTAGCAGAGCATATTTATTTACAAATAAGTATGTGCACATACATGCCACATACATATAAATATATATATATAGATGTATATATACATGAACATAAATGTGTGGATGTGTACATGCATGCATGCAGATATACTTATATGTGTGTTTACCTCCAATAGAATGTGAGATTCTGGAGGGCAAGGATGTTTTTCTTTTCTTTCCTTTCTTCCTTCATTCCTTCCTTCATTCTTTCCTTCTTCCCTTCCTTCTTTCTTTATTGAACTCAGTCAGTGCCTGGAACATAATGAATTCTTTGTAACAAATATGTAACGAATGGTCATTGCATTGATTATAGATTTTGGAAAATCTCTGTAGTATTTTTGTATAAATTGTTCTCCTGGTCTTTTTATTTTATTTTAATTAATAAATTAATTTTTTCAAATTTTATTTTCTTCTTAATCAATTTTATAAAAGGCTTCAAAATTGTTCATTTTTATAATAGTGATGTTATAGCATAAACTATTCTTCTGGCGTGGTTATCTTCACTCTGCATTAGTTCACAGAAATCTTTCTATGTTTCTTTGAAATCATCTATTTCCTTATTTATTTTTCTAAATGGAGCTTTTCTTTCTGTCTTTATTAATATCTTGTTTTCCCCTAATTACATGTTAAAACAATTTTGAGTTCCCTTTAATGGAATTATTGATTATTTCTATGATTTGTTCTTTGACCCACTTATTCTTTAGGACTAGATTAGCTTCCAATTAATTTTAATCGATCTTTCCACTGCCCTTTACTGAATGTAATTTTTTATTGCATTAAGATCGGAAAAGGATCTGCATTTGGTTGTGAGGTTTTTATGCCCTTATACATAGTCACTTTTTGTGTGAATGCTATATAATATTGAGAAAAGATATACTACTTTTTATTCTTATTCAATTTTCTCCAGAGGTCTATGATATCTAACTTTTCTAAAATTCTATTCATCTCTTTAATTTCTTTCTTTTTTGTTTTGTTTTGTTAGATTTATAAAGTTCTAAGAGGGGAAGATTGAGGTTTCCCACTAGTATGGTTTTACTCTGTATTTCTTCCTGCAACGCATTTAATTTCTCCTTTAAAAAATTTCTGTGCTGTACCACTTGGTATATATATATATGTGTGTGTGTGTGTGTGTGTGTGTGTGTGTGTGTGTGTGTGTGTGTGTGTGTGTTTAGTATTGATATTACTTTATTGTCTATGGTACCTCTTTGCAAAATATAGTTTCCTTATCTCTTTTTTTTTTTAAAGCAATTGGGGTTAAGTAACTTGCTCAAGGTTACACGGCAGTCATTATTTATGCGTGGGTGCTCATTTTCTGAGGCCGGATCTGATCTCGGGTCATCCCAACTCCGAGGCCGGCGCTCTTACTCACTGCGCCACCTAGCCGCCCCTTTAGGGCAATTGGGGTTAAGTAACTTGCCCAAGGTTACACGGCTAGGTTTTTGTTTTGTATGGATTAAGTGTCGGAGGCCGGCTCCGAACTCAGGTCCTTCTGATTCCAGGGCCGGCGCTCTATTCACTGCGCCACCTAGCCGCCCCTCCTTATCTCTTTTAATTAGATCTATTTTTCCTTTTGTTTAAGATTATGACTGCTACCACTTTTTTTTTTTTACTTCAGCTGAAGCATAATAGATTCTTCTCTAACTCTTTACCTTTACTCTGTATGTGTTGCTCTGCTTCAAATGTGTTTTTTGTGAACAGTCTATTTTAGGATGCTGGTTTTTAATACATTCTGCTATCTGCTTCCATTTTATGTGTGAATTTATCCCATTCACATTTACAGTTATGAAAATTCTGTATTTCCCTCTATCTTATTTTTCTCCCATTTATCCTTTTCTCTCTCACCTTTTGCCCTATCCCTCCTCACAAGTGTTTTACTCTGACAACTGCCTCCCCCAATCCACCTTCCCTTCTATCAGGCCCCTCCTTTTGTCTTATCCCCATATTTTCTACTTCCTTTTCTACTTCCCTATAGGGTGACATAGATTTCCATACACAAATGACTATGTATATTACTCCTTCTTTGACCCACTTCTGATGAGAGTAAGACTCAAGAGGTGCCTGACAACCCCCACTCCTATCTTCCACTCCACTGTAATAGGTCTTTTGAGACTCTTTTATGTGAGATAATTTGCTGCATTTTATCTCTCCTTTCCCTCCTCTCCCAGTGTAATCTTCTTTCTCACCCCTTGATTATTTTTATATCACTCCATCATAGTCAACTCACACCCACACATCGGTCTATGTATACTCCTAATTACCCTAAGAGGGATAAAAGTTCTTATGACTTACAAGTATCATCTTCCCATATAGGAATAGAAAGAGTTTAGTCTTATTGAATCTTTTGTGTGTTTTTCTTTCCTATTTTACTTTTCTCTGCTTCTTTTCTTTTTTCTTTTTTTCAAATGATTTATTAACTTCTGGTTTACATCATTCATTTCCATCAGATTTTGAGTTACAATTTTCCCCCCATTTCACCCCTACCCACCACCCCGGAATAGCAGTCTCACAGGATATCCCCTCATCCAATCTGCTCTCTCCCATCTCTTCTCCCATACCCCCTTCGACTTTTCCAATAGGGCAAGGTGAATCCTCATGCCCCAATGCCTTTATATCTTATTTCCCAATTATATGCACAATAGTGTTAATCATAGTATTTATATATATTTTAAAATTTGTTTTTAAAAGGAAGATAAGCAACTCAGTATATACTGTACATGTGTAGCTATGCAACACATTACCATAGTAGATATATTGTAAAAGACTGACTATATTTCCTTCCCTCCTATCCCACCTCCCCACCTGGTCAACTCCCCACTTTGGTCCTGTCCCTTTTCAAAAGTGAGTGCTTCTAACTCCTCCCCCCAGCCTGCCTTCCCTTCCATTGACCCCCCTCTCATCCCCTTCTCCCCTACTCTCCTGTAGAGTGAGAAACCCTATTTAGTATGTATGTCATTCTCTCCCTAAGCCAAATTCAATGAGAATGTGGTTTTACCTTTTTGCCTTCTTGTTCTTCCCCTCCATTGTACGCATTTTCCCTTGCCTCTTCTATATGAGATAGTTTGCCCCATTCTGTCTCTCCCCATCTTCTCTCATTAGAGTCCTCTCTCACCTCTTAATTTCACCTTTTAAGTATCATCCCTTCCTATGAAATTTGACCTGTGCCCTCTATCTATGTATACCTGAAAACATATATACACAAATTCACATATGTATTCATATGTCCATATACCCTTCTTCAACTATTTTCATACTGAAAAAAAGTTTCATCAGTTACAGTTATCATTTTTTCCTGTAGGAATGTAAATAGTTCAACTTTGATATGTTCATAATGATTTCTTTTCCCAGTTTATCTTCTCAAGCATTTCTTGATTCTTGTATCTGAATGTCAAATTTTCTATTCAACTCTGGTTTTTTCCTCAAGAATGCTTGAAAGTCCTCTATTCCACTGAATGACCATATTTTCCCCTGAAACATGATACTCAATTTTGCTGGGTAGGTGATTCTTGGTTTTAATCCCAGCTGCATTGCCCTCTGGAATATCATATTCCATGCCCTTCGATCCCTCAGTGTAGAAGCCGCCAGGTCCTGGGCTATTCGGATTGTGTTTCCACAATATTGAAATTGTTTCTCCCTGGCTGCTTGAAGTATTTTCTCCTTGATCTGGGGATTCTGGAACCTGGCTATAATATTCCTGGGAGTTTTCTTTTTGGGGTCTTTTTCAGGAGGTGATCGGTGGATTCTTTCAACCTCTATTTTGCCCTTTGGATCTAAAACATCAGGGCAGTTTTCCTTGAGAATTTCTTGAAGGGTGATTTCTAGGTTCTTTCTTTGATCATGGCTTTCAGGTAGTCCAATAATTTTTAAATTGTCTCTCCTGGATCTATTTTCCAGGTCAGTGGTTTTTCCTATGAGATATTTCACATTGCCTTCTAATCTTTCATTTGTTTGGATCTGCTTAACAGCATCTTGATTTCTCATAAAGTCATTAGCTTCCATTTTCTCCAGTCTAACTCTGAAGGCATGAATCTCCTCAGTGAACTTTTGAGATTCTTTTTCCATCTGGCAAATTCGACTTTTTAAGGCATTCTTCTCCTCATTGCCCCTTTGGGCCTCCTTTGCCATTTGAGCTAGTCTATTTTTTAAGGTGTTGTTTTCCTCAGTCAGGCTGTTGACCCTCTTTTCATACTTTTTCTGCATCCTTCTCATTTCTCTTTCCAATTTTCCTCCACTTCTCTTATTTGATTTTTAAAGTCCTTCTTAAGGTCCTCTATGGCCTGCAACCCACTCATGTTTTCCCCTGGGGCTTTTGGAGCAGGACTTCTGACCTCACAGTCCTTTTCCTGCTATATGCCCCCAAAATAGGAGTCTAGGGTTGCATTTTTCTGTTTCCTTTGCCTTGGCATGTTGCCACTTAATTACTTGACTTTTGGGCTTGTTGCCACACTATGGCTTTAAGGCCAGATAGAGGAATTTTCGTCCCGAACGTGTGGGGGGCAACTTCCGTTTCTGGCAAGCTGTAAACCCACCCACGACTTCCACCCTAGATCACAATCCAGATCCAGGGAGGTTAAAGAAAGAGCGATTACCCCCAAAGACTGATCGCTGGATCTCCCTACAAATTTGCCGGCTGGGAGCGGGAGCTGCCTCTGAAAACTACAAAATGGCATTTGTCCTCAGCGGCTTCTAGCCCCCAGGGGAGGGAGCCGAGGCATTCCCTAATACCAGTCCCAAAGTCCATAGGACACTAACCTCTTACTTTGTCCCAGGCAAGTCTATGTTGATAATTCTGGAGTCGCCACAGCTCTTGGTGTTCTGGGGTTCCTCCATCTGGCTGCTGGCCTTGCCGCCCTGGGGCTAAAACCTCGGCTCACGCGGACCTGGGCTCGGCTCAGCTCCCTGCGCTCTGCGCACTGCGCGCTGCCGGGTCCCAGACCACTGCGCTGGTGCTTCCTGCAGGGCTGCTGGGCTGTCCTCAGCGGGAGGTTAGCTTCTCTGTGTCGTTCTGTGGGTGCTGGGGCTCCAGAAGTTGTTCAGAGTCCCCTTTTACATCGTTTGGGGGGAATGTGGGGGCAGAGTGGCTTGGATGAGCTGTTTCTACTCCGCCATCTTGGCTCCGCCCCCCGGGGTCTTTGTTTTTTAGATGGCTATAGATAGTCATATGAACTACCTGTTCATATCCTTATGCCATTTATCATCTAGGGAATGGCTATTTTTCCAAATTTGAATCAGTTTCTTATATATCTTGGAAATAAGAACTTTATCTGAGAAACTTTCTGCAAATATTGTTTCCTGGTTAATTGTTTCCCTTTTAATCTTGGTATTCTTGGATTTGTTTGTGCAAAAAAGTTAATTTTATATTATTAAAATTATGCATTTTATCTTATGTAATTCTCTATATACTTTGATCATAAACTTTTCTTCTTTCCATAGACCTGATAGGTATTTTTCCATGTTTCTCTAATTTGTTTATAATGCAGTTTCTTATAGCTAGGTCACATACTCATTAGAAGCTTATCTTGGTATTAAGGTGTGCAATGTAAATCTAAATTTTCCACATTGCTAATTTTCCCTAATTTTGATTTTAAGGAAATCAAATACAAGGTCCTCATTCCAGTAGTTGAGGTCTTTGTGTTGTTTACAGAGCATCAAACTACTAGTTTCATTTGCTTCCATATATATCTCAACTCCACTGATAGATCTCAATTTTTTAAAACCAGTATCAAAATTAAGGATCATTGTTTTGTAGTTCACTCTGAGATTTGATACTGCTATGTCTCTTTTGTTCCCACTTTTCTTAATTATTTCCCTTCAGATTCTTGACTTTCTGGCCACTTTGTGAATTTCATTATTATTTTTCTAGTTCTATAAAGTAATCCTTTGGTTTATGTTGAATATATGAATTTAAATATTATTGTCATTTTAATTTCACAAACTCATTCTCCTTATGAGCAATTAGTTTGTCTGTTTGTTTACAATTACTTAGGTCTCTCTTTATATGTGTAAATGGTTGTTTGTGGTTATATTTATATCTTTCTTGTGTGCGTCTTGGTAGGTAGACTTCCCAGTATTTCATACATTCTATAGTCATTTTAAATGGAATTTCTTTTTCTGTATCTTTCTGCTGGGCTATATTGTTATTATACAGGTCATGCAACTATTTGATGCATATATTAGTGTACAGTGTGAGATATTGGTCTATATGTAATTTCTGCCAGATTGCTTTCTAGTTTTTTCCAGTATTTTTTGGTTGAATAAGTAAGTCCTTACCTCAGTAACTGGGGTCTTTGGGTTTATTGAACACTAGGCTCCTAGGGTTTTTTGCTTCTGTATGTTAAATACCTAATCTTTTTCACCAACTAACTTCTCTACTTTCAACCAGTGCCAAATTCAAAAATTGCTCTTTGGTAATATAATTTAAGATATGGTACTGTTAGGCTCCCTTTCTTCCCACTTTTTTTTTCATCATTTCTTTGAAACCACTTACCGTTTTTCTTTGGGGTTTTGCTCATAGGTGTTTTGACATTGTTGTCCTCTTCTGAGTGTGTATCTTGGTCTTTCCTGTCACCAAAATAAATTTGTATGATCAGATTCTTTTTTTGTTGTTGTTTATTCATCTTTTTTTAGCCTTTTTCCTTTCTTTTAAATTTGAGCTCTGCTCCTAGGGAGGAAGGGACTCTTTCTCAGGCTTTCTGTTCCAGTGGATGTCAGCCCTGGCTGTTTATGTGGTGTTTCACTGACCTTGCCCAGAGATCCAGGGGAAACCTTCATGTCTGTTGCTGTGTTGAGGGGGTGGCTGGCACTGCTGGTGGCTGTAGGGGTCTGGGAGCTTACCTGGTGCTGAGCAGAGGTTGTAGTGGTGGTGTCTGGCTTGTGCTGAGGCCTGTAGGGATTTTTCGCACTTCCCTGGGGCTACACTGAAGCACGAATAGGTCTGGCTGCTTGGAGGTTGCCTGTTTGCCCTGGGCTGTGCTGAAGTAAGTGGAGGTCTGGGCTACTTTCTGTTCTACTACACTGGGCTTCAGGATCTCCTGCTGGTTTGCTGAGGTGGAGTTTGCTGCTGGCTTGCTGAGATGCTTCCTACCCTGGAATTCACTCCCCTTTTACCTGAGTGAGAGGGATCTTTCAGATCCTCCAAGTCTCCTGGGCTAAGAGACTACTCCTCCCCATTTTTCTGCTGGCTATGCTGTTCCAGGATTTGTTCTGGGGCATGGTTGTTTGGAGGTGAATATGGGAGAACTACAGTGATTCACTCCACCTCATCATTTCTTTGAATATTCTTAACCTTTTATTCCTCCAGATGAATTTTGTTGTGTCTTTCCTACTTCTATAGAATAATCCTGTGGTAGTTTTATTGGTATGCTATGGAATAAATGAATTTAGGTAGTGCTATCATTTTGTATGATATTGGTTTATCCTACTCATGAGCAATGACTATTTCTTGAAATATTTGGGTCTTTATTTTTCTAAAGGCCTGCCTTAAAATATTTCTCCTGTATGTCTAAGTAGATAGGTAGCCAAGTATTTTTATAATTCTAAAGTTATTTAGATTGGAAGTTGCCTTTCTAGATTTTTCTACTGGGTATTGTTGGCAATGTATAAAAATTCTGATAATTTACATGGATTTATTTAATATGCTGCAACTTTGTATAATATTAATTGTTGCAAACAATTTTTAGTTTTTTTAGAGTTTTCTAAGTAAACTATAATATCATCTGCAAAAGTGTTAATTTTGTTTCTTCTTTATGTGTATTTCTTCAATTTCTTTTCCTCATCTAATTTCTATCTTTTTCTATCACTATATCAGCATTTCTATCACGATATCAGATAATAGTAATGAGAAGGGATATCTTTGTCTTAATCTTGATCTTACTGGAAAGACATCTAGTTTGTCCCCATTACATTTTTTTTTTTTTGGTTTTAGATAAATGCATCTTTGCCATACTAATGAAGTATATATTCATTCCTGTCTTTTTTAGTTTAGTTTTTTTTTTTTGAGGAACGTAGTTCTTTAAGTGATTTCATAGTGTGAATTTTTTTTCCTACAATTGATTAGGATATTCTATCATCAGAGTAATCTATTTCTGGAAAAATATTTGATACTAACTATTTATCATTTACTGTCAATGTAGTTCATACATTTTTTCTCATATAAGAAAGAAGGATTTACACCAGAGAGTTATAATTTTTTTACATTTATTATAATTTCTCTCTCTCTCCCACTTTCTTCCCTGCTTTCCTCTGAGAAAACAAGAAAAACAAAAACAAAACCCTTGATATAAACATGTATTGTCATGCAAAACAAAATTTTTCATTGACTACATGTAAAATAAAAACTTTTCTCAATCTGTACCCTGAGTCTATCACCTCTGTCAGGAAGTGGGCAGCATATTTCATCATAATTCTCCAAGAATTGTGACTGATTATAGTGTTGGTGGGAGTTTTGAAGTTTATTAAAAATATTTCTCTCGTTCTGCATTGAGTCCTTCATCCCTCTATCAGGAGAGAGATAAGCATATTTCATCATTAGTCTTCTGAAATCCTAGTTAGTCATTATGCTGATTAGAGTTTAGCACAATATATTTCATCACATTTATGTATCATAACTTGTTCCTCTATCCCCCAATTTACAAGCTCTAAGACCCCCATTCTTTGCCACCTCAAAAAGAGCTATAAATATTTTGCACATCCTTAGAATTTGTTTTGTTTAGGTCTAATTCTTCTCTTAATCTTCTCTCCTTCTAATTCTCCCCTTTCCCCTAATTCTTCCCTTTCCCCTAATTCTCCCTTTTCTCTCCTGTTTCACTGTTGTGTGAAATTTACTTCTGTACCATTTGTGTGTGTGTGTGTGTGTGTGTGTTCTCCTTTTGACCAGTTCAAATGAGAATGAGATTCAAGCATCAGACACTCTCTGCTCTCCCAGTTTGTGTAAATGTCTATTATGTATCTCATTATGTGAGATGATGTCCCCACAGGTCCCTTGTGGACCTTCTTTTCCCTGCCACCCACCACACCCCACAATGTATTCTTCTTTTTCCACTTTTTTTCTTAAGGTTATCAAAACATAATAAACCACTCTCAGACCAATTGGACTCTCTCTATGAACCCTAGTGTAATAGGATCAGATGATCATGCATCATTTTACCATATTTGAATGAAAGCAGTTTATCCTTATTTGGCCCTATATCCTTTACCATTCATTCCTATTTACCTTTATATGTTTCTCTTTATTCCTGTGTTTGTACTTCAAAGTTTCTCTGCAGCTCTTTTCATCAGGAATGCTTGGAAGTCCTCTATTTTATTAAAGGTTCATTCCACAATGTTGCACCACCTTCCCTCCCCTCATAGCATTATACTGAGTTTTGCTGAGTAAGTTATTCTTGACTCAGCCCATAACCTTCATTTTCTGGAATATCATATTCTAAATTCTCTTCTCTTAATTGTAGTGCCTGCTAAATCATATGTGATCCTGATTGGGGCTCCTCAGTACTTGAAGTTTTTCTTTCTGGCTGCTTGCAGTATTTTTTCTTTGACCTGGAACCTCTAGATTTTGGCTATGATGTTCTTAAGAGTTTCCATTTTGGGATTTCTTTCAGGAGGTAATTAGTAGATTCTTTCTATTTCTCCATTTCCCTCTGCTTCCAAGAGAACTGGGCAGTTTTATTTTAAGATTTCTTGAAATTGGATGCCTATGCTTTTTTTTTTTTCAGATAATCCTATAATTCTTATTTTTCTTTCTTCCCAGTCTATTTTCCAGGCCAGTTGTTTTTGTGTGAGATAGCTTACAATTTCTTCTATTTTCACCCTGGATTTTAACTTTCTTTTACTATTTCTTATTACATCATGGAGTCATTGGCTTCTATTGGGTCCATTTCAGTTATCAGGAAGTTTGTTGCTTGGGTGAACTTTTTTTTCTTTTTTCTAATAATTTTTATTTATTAAAAATAATTCTTGAGTTCCAAATTTTCTCCCTTCCTCTAACTTTCAGCTACCCATTAAGAAAATAAACAATATGATATACATTATACACATGAAGTCACATAAAATGTGTATTTCATATTGGTCATATTAGAAAAAATATAAATCAAGAAAACAGTGAAAAAAGTGTGCTTCCATGTGCACTCAGAATCTCTCAGTTCTCTCTCTCTGGGATTTGATTGCATCTTTCATCATGGGTCCTTTGGAATTAATTGTCTTGGATCTCTGTCTTATTCAGAGTAGCTACATTTTCATAATTAACCATCCATACAATATTGCTTACTACATACTATGTTTACCTAGTTCTCACTTATTTTTACCACTTCATAGTATTCTTCCCACATTTTCTGAAACCATCTCATTAACATTATGTAAATAATAATAACAACAAAAACACTAGCATTTATATAAAACTTTGGGGATTGCAAAATGGCTAACATATAGCCTCATAGATGTGGTTCAATGGATCAAGCCCTGGGTCTAGACTCATGAATACCTGAGTTCAAATCTGGCCTCAAACACTGATTAGCTCTGTGACCCTGGGCAAGTCACAACCTCTGTTTGCCTTAATCCCCTGGAGAAGGAAATGGCAAACCTCTCCAGCATCTTTGTTGGGTAAGCTTTTATACATCTTGTGACAAGATGATAATTTCCTACCCAATTCTTTTCTACCAGAGCTCTTGTTTGTTTTCCTTTTTTCTCTCAAGTGCTCTCATTTCATTTATCCAAAATATTTTTAAACTCTTAAAAAAATTCCAATAAAACAGAACCTCTTGCTTCAATACTTCCAGGAATTCTTGCTGAGCTTTCTCTCTCCCCACACCCCCCCTTTCCTGATTTGTGTTTTTCTCTGAGGCGGTATTGGTTTTGGAGTCATTCTTTTCTGCATTTGTGTCTCAAGTGTCCCTGTCACCATAATATCTCATTATGGTGGGGTTCTCTACTCATGCTTCCAGACCACTCCCTGACTCTGGACTTGAGGTTAGGACTGGACTCTGCCACACTACTAAGGGTAAGGTCCGGACTGGTCTCATTGCTACTTTCTTGGGAGTACTGAGTCTTGTATTATTCCAGAGTCTCAGATATAGGCTGAGGATTTACAAACTTTCATTGCTTCCACAATTGCTACCCCCAGTCCTAGTTTTGCAAATTTCCTGACCCTGGGTTTGGGTCTGAAATGATGTTGGATTCTGCCCCTGTTAACTAACTGGAAAGTGCTGTTGGCTTAAAGTGACAGAACTTTAGGTTCCATTTGGTCTGAGATTACCACTGGTTATATTCTCTGTAGACTGGGCTAGATTTTGAAAGTAAAATATAAGTTTTGTACCTGAGGTCCTACTTTCTGTTGGCCTCTGAAATTCCTCCTTTATCTGTACATAGCCTAATACCTTCTTACCTAGAACACCACGGCCATGGGCAGATTCCTTTCTCATTCTGCCCTGGATCTGCAACCCAGAACTGGTTAGTGGGTAACAAAGCTACCCATTGTCACTTTTCCCCATTGCAATGCCTCACATGGGTCTGGGTCCAGTATAGGTCTGAGATCTTCTCTTGCCTTGGTGCACAGCCTCTCCCTGGGTGCTGGAGTATTCTGTGCAGTGTACTCCTGGCCAGAGTCTTCAGTGTCCACAGACCTCCTGGTCTATATCCTGAGGCTCAACTGGACTAGATGAAGAACTCACTGTGACTTTTTTTTCCAGATTTTCCCATCAAGATTTGATCTGGTTGGGGCGGCTAGGTGGCGCAGTGAGTAGAGCGTCGGCCCCGGAGTCAGAAGGACCTGAGTTCGGATCCGGCCTCAGACACTTAACTCGCACACAAACAAAAACCTAGCCGTGTGACCTTGGGCAAGTTACTTAACCCCAATTGCCCTCCAAAAAAAAAAAAAAAAGATTTGATCTGGTACATTTCTTTTCTTTTTTTTTCTTTTTTTTTTTTTTTGGAGGGCAATTGGGGTTAAGTAACTTGCCCAAGGTTACACGGTGGTACATTTCTTTAGATCTATTAGTAGGGTGTTGTGGAGAGAAGCTCACAGACTTGTTTCCTATGATTTCACATTTTTATTGTTCATGTATTTTTACTACTTCCTTTTCCTAATGTTCAGGATGAAGGATAATATATTTATTTATTTCATAAAACTTAAACCCCACATCTCCAAACACAGACCAGGTTGAATCAAAATTTCAAACCTCTTTAAGACTTAGCCCAATATTTTTACTTATGGCAGAGGTGCTGTCTGATAATTTGTGTTCCTTTTCTAATACCTATTTTGCCTTTTCAGTCAGGTCTTGCTGTCGACATGAAAAATAAATATATTTTCTCAGACCAAAGTTGTACTGAAATTATGATTCCCCCCAATATATTTCTAGGTTGCATTATTTAAGAATGAAAAGTTCCCCTTTTGCCTTCAATGTTAAATTTGAAAAATAATACTTAAATGATCATTGGGTATGAGGTGGGAATCAGAGAATGTGATGCCTTCCTATCACTTTTGGTAAGGTCTTAAATATATAATGAAGCTCTTTAATAAAAATTCAGAGAAAAAAAGAGAAGAAAAAGTCTCTAAACTAATGGGACACGTATCAAGTAGGGTATGACTGAACAAATTGTCTTATAGGAACATAATAGTATTTTACCTGAAGAAATGTCAAAGGAATTTCAGAAAATTCTGGAAAATATGAACTGACAGTGAAGTGAACAAAACCAGTTTAACAGTTCATACAATGACAACAACAGAGTAAAGAAAAATAATTTTGAGAGACTTAAGAATTCTGATTTAAAAAATAAGCTTGTTTCCGGAGGAGTTCTGTAAAAGCATGTTCCCTTCTTCCTGTCATAGACATTATGAACTCAAAGTGTGGAAGGTGATATATATTTTCGGATATGGCCGCAGGGCAAATTTGTTTTGCTTTATTATGCTAGTTTGTTATAAGTTTTTCTTCCCTTAAAAAAAAACAATTGATTTTAGAAAGTGGTAGGAACAGAGCTAGGGTGATGTGGGGTGGGGTGGTGGGGGGAAGGAGGGCCCATTGAAATCTCCCAGCTCTGCTTCTCTGAACTTGCTAACATTTCTCAGCTGTTTCTCTTCCTGGAGGTATCATCAGCCTCTATGGTTTCTCACCCTGAAACATCTCTTCACCCTCTGTAGCTCCCTTTTGCTGTTGATGAGTTCTTCCCACAAACTCCATTTTGAAGAAGGATCCAGGTCAAATCTCTTTCATTTCTCTCCTGGCTCTCATTTTGGACTTTCTGGACTCCTCCATCATCTTCCCTTTCCCTTCTCCACCCTAATCCTCACCCCCACTTCTCATCTAGATTTTATGTCATGTCTAGACATAGAGTGTAGACTCTTTGAAGGCAGGAACTGTCTTTCTTTCTGCTCGTGAATGGATCCCTAACACTTAGCCCAGTGTTTGGAGTCTTAAAAGCACTTTGAACATGCTAGCTGACTGACTTGTCTTGAAATTAAGAGGAAGCAGAGGCAAATAGGATAGTTTTTAAAGTAACGTGATTCATGGTTTCACAGATAATTCTTTTTATACATTCTATTTGTAAACATAAATGCTCATTTTTGGGGGTGTTGGTTGAGTTCAAAAGAAAGAAAATTTTAAAAATCTCCAAAGCCTTTTAATGTATCCAGAGTATCTCAGGATGACATTTTTTTTACACTATTCCTTTTATAGGACCAATTAGCATTCTGCCTGTCCATTATGTCCTTGGAACATTTGTCAGAGGCAAAAACAGAACAAAACAAAACTTTCCTAACATTTCTAAATATTTATAAATACTCCCTACTATCACAGGAAGTTATGTTAACTGTTGTTTCCACTAAGGAATCGAAGTTAAATTAGAGGCAAAAAATATTCCAAAACACACTTCCCTGGATGGTCCCTCCTCCCCTCCCCCAAGCTAGAAGTGACTTTCAGCGGTTGTGAACTTGAACCAGGATTAAACAAAAAATTCTGGTGATTATTTTCCACAATAAATGGATTCCAAGTACAATTGGGAAATCACCCCAGCTGCCTGGACCAGTTCTTTTCCTGTCTCATTTTTTTCCCTTTT
Source organism: Gymnobelideus leadbeateri (assembly GCA_011680675.1). Classification (NCBI taxonomy): domain Eukaryota; kingdom Metazoa; phylum Chordata; class Mammalia; order Diprotodontia; family Petauridae; genus Gymnobelideus; species Gymnobelideus leadbeateri. Next base: position 261,995 of record WOXC01007944.1, on the reverse strand, counting down.
CTCACTCTTGGTGAACCAATAGGCCAACTCCTAACCTAAGTGACTGTCTCAAGTTTAGAACCTTCTCAAAGGTGTCCCATTAGTCATTACTTGATGTTTTTCTGAACTTTCATCACTCTAAGTGATATTGGAAGATAGTCAAGACTCAAACCCAGTTCTTTTGATTTCAGATTCTTCGTTATTCCTTTTTTATCTTATTCTTTGTGCGGCACAGTGGAAAGAATGAGGAATTTGGAGTCAGAAGATCTGGATTAAGATTCTGACTCTACTACTCACAACTTTTGTGACTGGGTCTAATTTTAAAATGAATGAGTTTAAGTAGATGGCTTTTAAGATTTCCTCTAGCTTTAAATCCTGTGACCATGAATTCAATTCAACAAACATTTATTAAATGCTTTCTGTGAGCACAGTGTTTTGGGACAGAACAGAGTCATATGCACATGAATTTTTGGCACCATATAGATAGGCCTTATGATTGATGAAACCATAAACACCTTAGTTTTTAATTGATACTATTAAATTGTAGTTTGAATTTTAGCAGAGGTGTAGCCAGAAATGTTTGTACCTGGGACAGAGAATACAAACTATTCCTGGGGTAAGGGAGCTTGGGACACATCCTTTTTTTTTTTTAGAGTTAACAATAATTTGCCTTTATACAGCACTTTAAGGTTTACAAAGGGCTTTACTTCTGTTACCTCATTTGGCCTTTATTGCAACTCTGTCAGGTGGCTGCTAACAAAAACAAAGCTTAAAATAAAAACAAACTTGGTATATAATTCAATAAAAGTTAATATGTGATAATCTACTAGGAGGCTGGTATTTAAGTTTTAAACAGTTTGTAGGCATTTTACATTTCACTTAGGCTCTACATAGTCCAAACAATTCTCAACACCTGACTGTTGGTACAACAGACAGGCTTGCACTAATTCTCTATTTGGTAGATATTACTGTAGATATTAAAGTCAGGTCTTCCTCCCCTACCTCTACTTGAGTCAGCATTTTAGGATAACTTCATTTGGGCCTGGGGGGTGGAGCCTTTTCTCTGGGGTGAAGGCAAAGTCACAGACCTAGTGACAGTAACTCAGATGAGTAGAGTCCCTAGGACAAGGTGAGGTCACTGCTGAGGATGCAAGTGAAAAGAAGGGAGGTACTGGTTAGTTAGAGAAGAGATTGCTTGAGGTTCTGGGGAATATTAAGAGTTGAAGGCTGAGGTGAGGGCTGAGGAAGATCACCATCTAGAAGCTTCTTTTAAAAACTGTATGTTCTTGCTAAATGACCCTACTACTCTGTTATTCCTGTCTTGTTGAATGACAGTAAGCAATGTCCGCATTCTCTAAAATTTGGGTGCCTTGAGGCATTCCACCCTAGCTATAACCTGGGTTTATGGCATGGCAAATGGGACTATGATGTCTACTTTTCCTTTCTGGATGAACAGAGAAAAAGCTCAAGTTTCTCTTTTTATTTAAAGATCAAATGAGAGCAGTAGAGAAGAGAAGGGGAAAAAAGAATAGGGAAGAAAAGAGAGTGATGAGTGATGTTCATGGATGGAATGTGGTAGGAGAAGAGAAAACTATAAGATAGGTAATTGAATAAAGAAGGATTTGTTGCTGTTTTGTGTTTTTGTAAACCCCTTTTGCAATCTTTGCCTCTTCCCACCAACCCATGGGTACCAGGATAAAAGTAATTTTATATGTAGAGATTTGGTAGATCTAAATAAATTTAGTAGCACTTTAAAAATTCTAAGGGGGGGGGTGGCTAGGTGGCTCAGTGAATAGAGCACCAGCCCTGGAGTCAGGAGGACCTGAGTTCAAATTTGACCTTGGACACTTAATACAAAAACTAGCCGTGTGACCTTGGGCAAGTCACTTAACCCCAATTGCCCTACCTTCCCCCCTCCAAAAAGCAAAAATAAATTAACAAACACACAGACAGACAAATAAGTAAATAAATAAAATAAAGGGATAGGAGACTATGGGTGCAAAATGTTAAAAAAAATTCTGAGGAAATAGACTTTTTCAAGGAGATGGGATCCAGGAAGGATAGCATGGATTCTTTCAGCAAAACTTTTGGGGTTTGGAAGGATTTTTAATTGTTGCATTAAGGCACAATATTTTAAAACTAAGAGACTAGGCATTTTATAATAGAGGACCCTAGAAAACTATGGATTATTTTGGTAGGTCAAGAAAGGAGAAATTCACTTGAAGATTCAAATGTTCATTCAGTTCCATTCCTTAGCTTTATTAAGTCACCTGTTATGTAGGAGGCACTGCCCTCTAGGAGTTTACAGTTTATTGGGGAGGAGACAAGTAAATGAAAAATATTTACCAAGAAAATACAGAGTAACAAGAATCAAATGTGACTGGGGTAAACTTCTGATAAATGTGGATGAAAACCCAAAGATGGTTTTGCTTGCCAAGAAATAAAACTATGAAAGAACCAAGAATATGTTTAAACAAACAACTAAATGCAGAGGAATTAAATTTAATCAGTTTGAATACAATTGCAATGTAACTATTAAAGACAAGTAATCTGGAGATAGTATAATAATAACAACATAACACCTACCTCCCAGGGTTATTGTGGGGGTCAAATGAAATAATATTTGTAAATATTTAATTTTTTATATTTTTACTTTAGTTATTAATATCATTATGCGAAATCATATTTAGTAGAAATATCATCTATAAGTAATATTTGTAAATATTAACATAATCCCTGGCACATAGTAGGTTCTTAATAAATACTTGTTTCCTTCCTTCCTTCCTTTCTTCTTCCTTCCTTCCTCCTTCCCTCCCTTCTTTCTTTCTTTCCTTCCTTCCTTCCTTCCTTCCTCCCTCCCTCCCTCCCTCCCTTCTTTCCTTCCTTCCTTCCTTCCTTCTTTCCTTCCTTCCTTCCTTCCTTCCTTCCTTCCTTCCTTCCTTCCTTCCTTCCTTCCTTCCTTCCTTCCTCTTTAGTACTTAACATTGTTTTAATGTTTGGTATTTCCATTTTGACTTTGTCATCCTGGGGACAAAACAGCCTATTAATTCTGCAAGCTGTGTCCATCTGTCCTTTCACCTGATTTTGGATGGATAGGCCAGTTTTCCTCTTGTGCTCAGCATCTGATCCTTATCTTTTAACCTTGACTGTTGAACTGAGGCAAATGCTTTCAGACATTGTAAACATATAAAACTAGACTTGGCAGTGTCAACTCAAAGGCAGTTACCCAGACCAAATGCAGCCTAAACAACAGCAAAACCCAACTGTGCGTCTGTTATAAACAAAGAGAGAATATTACTCTCAGCATCTGCTACAACAATAACAAGTACAAAAAAGGGGCTTAGTTTTCTTTGTCCATTTATTACATAAATGGCACTCACAAGATTTTCATTTTCACAAATGGCAAATAAAACCCAACAGCACTAATCATAAATTATGAAGGGAATATCCACATTTCATGGTACACGTTCCCCAAGAACTGAATAGAGAATGTGGAAACTTGGAGATTGGAATCTGTACAAATAGTGGAGGAAGGGGATCAGAAAGAAGGTTGAGGTGGATCCTTTCTCCCTTGAGAAACTGGTGTACTGGGGTACTCAGAAAGCACATAGGGACTTTTTTGTAGTTTCTCTGTGGGTTCATCCCTTAATTCAATTTAAATTCAGTAAGTACTTATTGAGCACCTATTCTGTTCCTGGCAGTGGCTGGGAAGAAAAACAAAACAAAACAATCCCTGACCTCAGGGAATTTATATTCCACCGAGAGGTAACAAAATAAATTCAAAGAGATTTCTGAGGGGAAGGTGGTGATGACGGTGGTGGAGATTTCTGATGGTGGTAGTAATATACTAACAACTAGAACAGGGTTCTTAACATGTGTGTATGTGTGTATGTATGTGAGTTTGTGTGTAATGGAACCCTTTGGCAGTGGATCCTTTTTCAGAATAATGCTTTTAGATGCAAAAAAACCCGTATATATATGGTTAAAAAGGAAACCAATTATACTGAAACATATTTATCAAAATATCATATAATAAATAAACAAGTTTACAGCCCCTCAGGTATAGAATCCTTGAGCTAGAGGAATTAGCAAGAGGCACCAGATAGGCCTCCCTGAGAGGAGACTAGCTTCCTATTCCCTCCAAGCTCAAATGAAAATATATCTTTGGTTATAGTTCATATGTTGCTATGAACCCTGAGAGAAAATCTATTTGGGGAGCTTATGGAATTCAGAAAGCATAGAGTAAAGCAAGGGACTCTAGACTACAAGTCAAGAAGAATGACATTCTTCAACTACCAGAAAGCTGCTGTAAGAAGAATTAGATTCTAACTTTCGCTCAAATGATCATGGGATCAAAGATTTAGACATGAAAGATTACTTAATCCAGTTTTTCAGATGAAGAAATTTTGTCTACTTATTACATAAATGACACTCATAAGATTTTCATTTTCATGAATGACAAATAAAGAACAAGACTAAACATAAATTATGAAGGGAATACCCAGCACTCCATGGAGCACCCAAGGTAACCCTTGGTCAGATGGGTAAATCAATTAATCAATTAACAATCATTCATTGACTGCTTACTATATGCCAAATACTATGCTAGACTCCAGATAGACCAAAAAAAAGGGTATAAACTGTCCTGGACCCTCAGCTGACTCACTTTCTAAAGGGGAAGATAGCATGTACATATTTAGGTATATCCAATATATGCAAAATATATATGAAGGTAACTTTGGAGGGAAAGGCACTAGTAGCTGGTAGATGAGGAAAGACCTCCAGACACAGATATCTTTTGAGTTGTCTTGAAGGAAGACAGGGATTCGAAGAAGCAGAGATATATATAAAGAAGGGATGAGTGACAAATGGTGCAAAGGCATGGAGATGGGGAATAGGGGGCCAATTGTGAGGAATACATAGGCCAGTAAGGCTGAGCTAGAAAGTGTGTGGAAGGGAATAACATATAGGAGGAAAGGCCTACGGTTGAGAAGAGATTTAGATACCAGAGGAGCTTATATTTGATCAATAGGAAGCCAGTGGAATGTATTGAAAAGGAGGGGTGAGGGGGACACATGGTCAGACCTGGGATTTAGGAAAATCACTCTGGCAATTATGTGGAGATCGGAGTGGAAAAGGGAGAATCCTGAGATGGGAAGATCATTTGAGAAGTTATCACAACAGGCAAAAAGTAATCAGGGATAGAACCATGGAGATATATGAGCAGACAAAAGAAGATGAAATAGGGGTTGGGATAGAGACTGGACCTATGATTGCATTGGCAGAAGAACTTTCAAGTGAGAAGCTCCTTAGACTATGAATGAATTTATAAATGAATGAAAAGCATTGATTAAATACTTTTATGTGAAAAGCACCATAATAAACACTGGAGATAGAAACAGAAGAGTATCATATTTCCTGCTCACATTCTAATGTGAGAAAGAATACATATGGTTTTGACTGTAAGTCAAATGGAAAGGTCCCATGGTCCTTAGGGTATGGTAGATTGAAAGTGGCAACATATCTTCTTTAATGTCATTTTCCCTGCTAAAGTTTTATCAGTTTCTGATGTTGAACCATTTGACAGTGCCAAGAACACTGGTTGTGAAGCCTTTCTTTCTGGGTCTTCATTACCTGTGGCTGCCACACCTGCTGAAGCATTTGCCAGGCCACATTTCCATGGGGCTTGTTGCCTTAGATCATGGCTGTGAAGAATGGGCTGGAAACAGGACCAGTGGTCTGGAATATGTTGCCACTTTCAAGGGGTGATGATGGTGGTGGTCTCACTTTTCTGTGGTCTCTCTATCTCTCCGGGTAATGATGCTTCTGTGAGGTGGGAGTTGGTCAGCAGTTGGTGAACCCCTTCTGACTGAAAATCTTAAAGAGTTGCCTAGGGCACTAAGTGAAGTGACTTTCTCAGGATCACATGACCAGTATGTGTCAGAGGCAGGTCTTTTTGACCTGAAGAAGGCTTCTCTTCTTTCCATATAATGTACTAGGCAGCTAGGCGGTGCAGTGGAGAGATTGTTGGGCCTTGAGTCAGGAAGATTTGAGTCTCAATTTAGCCTCAGACACTTACTAGAAGTGTGACCCTGGCCGAGACACTTCTCTTTGATTCAGTCTCATCATCTGTAAAATAGGGATAATACTGATACTTTCTTCCCAGGATTGTTGTGAGGGTCGAGTGAGATAAAAATTGTAAAGAGCTTAGCATAATGCCTTGCACTGAATAAATGTTAGGTATTATTATGAGCTATTATGTTGCCTCTCTATGCACTATGGAACACTATGCAACAAGTGACGCTGAGCAAGTCACTTGATCCGTTTGCCTGTTTTTTTTCATCTGTAAAATGAGAATAATAAGAGCACCTACCTTCCAAAGCTGCCATGTCGATAGTATAATAATTGTAAAGGACTGTGTAAGCCTCAAAGCTTCTACTGGACTCCCCACGTGCCTGTAGACATGGGGGATGAGTTAGAGGAGTTAAGGATGACATCAGGGTTGCTGACCTGTGTAATGGGCAGGATGATGTGGCCTTGGAAGGTAATAGGCTATGAGCAGGGTTTGTTGGTTCTGGGGCCTGAGGACCTCTAGAAGCCTAAGGAGAAAACAGGAGCTGGATAATTTTCTAGAAGTTACCTTGCATAAGAAGGTTGCTGGTCTTTATGGTTAATTTCTCTATCTCTGGTGTTGGACTCAATTCCTCTTAACTCTGATAATTCTGATTCTATGACAGTAGCAGAGTTAGTAACCTTATTTCATGAGCAGGTCTGTTATTTACATAGAACCTGTAGCTATGGCTTCAGATAAGGGTTTTTATTAATATTGTTATTATTATTTTTAATGATACCTGCTCTGCTTCTGTCTCCTATTAAAATGCCTCAGCTCTGGACTCACTTGTGTGGACCAGGATTTGGTCCTGGGAGAGTATATCCTCTGAAGAGGCAACTCAGGTTTTTTTTCTCTCATTCAAAAGCCATGAGCCCCTGGGGAAATCAATTAAAATCTAGTTTATTTCATGTCTAGGATCTCCCCAAAAAGAATTGGAAAGGTATTTGATGTACAATGTATATCAGACATAGGACAGCTATTCATTCTTTTAAAGACATGTTAAAAATGAAAAATACTCATAAACATGCATTAGTAAACATTTGAAACTTGAAATAGTAATCCTCTTTTTGCTCTCCTGGGAAATCGATACTTAAAACATCAAAGATGAACCATTTTGCCTTACTGCCAAAAAATCACTTGACTTCCACCTGAGCCCTCATTGTGCAAACAACCAACAGGTTTTGTTGTCACTCTAACACTCCAAGTCCTTAAACACTGAGTCCACGTGTCCGTGGAACTGGCAGGTGAGCTTGGGGATGGAGATGCTCCATGGGATGGCCCCTGTAGGGCACACCTACACTTGCCTCATAAGATATACTCCACTTCAACTCCAGTTACACTCTCCTTCCAGTTAATTATCTTTTCTTTTTCTCAGCAAATAAATAGGCATTCATTTAACACATTTGCACATATCCCCTGTTCTGGAAAGTTCTCTGAGGACCTGAAGACATGGAAGCATCATTCTTTTAGCTGCCTCTTGATGAGGAATTTCTTAGCCTGGGCTCATTAAGAACCCAGGGAATATCTCACCCACCAGCAGGTCCAATAACTATAGGTTAAATAAAGCGAGTAGCCAAGCTGCAAGGAAAAGATAGTTATGAACACACAAGAATGACTGCTTGCTAGTAGCAGCTACTTCTTCTTAGAGTACAATTTTGGCTTATGTAGGGTTTTCAGACTATTATTAATTCATCCTTTTTGTTGGAAGGACAAATGCTGAAACTGAAGCTTAAATACTTTTCCATATAATGAGAAGATAACTCATTGGAAAAGACCCTGATGTTGGGAAAGATTGAAGGCAAGAAGGGAGACAGCAGAGGATGAGACGGATAAGACAGTGTCAGTGAACATGAGCTTGGAAAGATCTGGGATACAGTGAAAGACAGAAGAGCCTGGGGCAGAGTATGTTTATAGGGTCATGAAGAGTTAGTTGGACACATCTGAACAGCAACAGAAAAAAGATTTTCAGGCCTGAAAAACATCAACCAATAATCATCATTCTGTGGCATCTGAACAGAATGATGGAATATAATCCCTCCCTATAGTAAAGTAGGTCTAGAAAGTCCCTATTTTCATGTTAGTTGCAATATATGGATGCAATATATGCATCCAGGACAATTATAGAATGCTGTGAGTTTTGTGGGTATTGTATATTCAGCCTAAGCAGGACAGAGGTAGTTGACTAAGATTTTGTTATTTTATCTTCATCAGACTAGGGAAGGGGTGTAGTTAAATTTTTTTATAAATGAGAAATTCTGGTAACAATTCTGGTTTTTCCTTTTCATTCCCCTAGTGCCTTATACTGAAAATTCCATGTGACCCCGTTCTTAGTGGGCTCCCTGAATCCATGTAAAGAGTACCAAGATGTCATTCAGACCGAATCAATATGCAAATTCAACAAATGAACAGCATTTTATAAAATTTAACAACTGAGAGGCAAGTAGGTGGCTTAGTGGATAAGGAACTATACCTGGAACCAAAAAGACCTGAGTTCAAATCCAACCTTTGATATTTACTAGCTATGTGACTTTAGGCAATTCTTTAAATTTCAGTTTGCCTTGGTTCCCTCATTTGTAAAGTGCTGATAATAATGAAATCTACCTCCTAGGGTTGTTGTGAGGATAAAATAAGATATATATTTTAAAAAAAGTTTTTGCAAATTATAGAACTTTATGTAAGTTCTAGCCATCATTGACATCATCATCACTACCCTTTTAGTACTTAAAAGGAATTGTTCTAACCCAAACAAGTAGAAAAACCATTAACATTAAAGTAAAATCAATGACCAAGTTTAAAAAAATAGTAAAAAAGGAAAAGGAAAACCAGCTTCTCCTCTCAGAGCAAAGTCTAGTCCCAGATGAGCTCTCAGAAAACATGGGATTCTCCGGCAGGAATTAGGGATCTGGGTGTGCTATTGCAACCAAAAAGGGAAAGACCAAGGTCAAGGCAGGACCCAACAGGGACCTTTTGAAATCCATTACTTGATAAGTGAGCACTGTTGCTAGCCAAAAGAATGGTTATCACTGTTCTAGAATTGCAATATGTTCAATACCAGTAATAAGATTATAGTAAAGTAAATCATAGGATAATAGATTTAGCATCAGAGGGACCTTGGAGGTCATCTACTTTATTAATTTTCTCCAGAAACTAAGACCTAGAAAGATTATTTCAGCTCAGTTTAACAATCATTTATTAAGTTGTTGAATATCATTATTTCTACTCCCATAAGTTTTTTTATATGCATCTCTGTGACAGGACTACTAGCTATCAGGGTTCATATTACAACATGGGTTAGATTAGTTTTTCCTCTGAAAGATGACAAAATCGTTCCTAGTAGTCAATTGGCTAAAGCTCAACTTAGCCCCTCTTAAAAAAGCTTCCTGGTAGCCTCTGGCCAAATTAACAAGGTTTCCTGGTCCTTTATGGGCATAAAAAGTTGCACTCACATGGGATTGAGGTTCTTTGGACTTGGTGGATGTCATTTATTGACCAGACATGCTTTTGTAGGAGGTGAGGATGGCAGTGTTGCCCAAATTAAGTGCTGCAGGATCCTTCTTGAAGATCCTTTCTGTGCTATTGCTAAATGAACCCCCTTTTAACTGTTGAATGACTTACAAATGTCTCAATTCATTCCAGTACCAAACCTAAGGCAACAGGTTACTGGCTTGAGTTAGGGCCACTTTTTCAGTCCCTTCCTCTCCACTCAAGCAACCATCATCCTAGTTTGAGCCCCCAACACTTCTTGCTTAGACTACTCAATAATATTCCGTTTTGTTTCCCTGACTCAAGTTTCTCCCCACTTTAATCCATTCTACTGCTAAAAATATAGATCTAGAATATAGATCTGACCATCTTAATCCATCTTACTCTTCAAAAATTCAAGTGACTCCTGTGTTTGATTTTGGCCACTGATACAAGCCATGTGCTCTTGGATGAGTCACTTAATCTCTGTCCTCCTCAGTTTACTTAACTGTAAAAATAATATAATACTAATGCCTGCTTCACCAGGTTGTTGTGAGGATCAAATAAGATAATTATTGGTGAAGTGCACATAGTAGGAGCTTAATTCCAGCTCTAAATCCATGATTCTTCTAGTCAAGTCAACACACATTTGCTAAGTGCCTTCTGTGTGCCAGCCACTATGGTAAGGCCTAAGACGTTTACAATATGATGGGGGAGACAACATGAAAACAGTGATATACAGACAAGCTACATATAGGGTAACTTCGAAATTATCTCTGAAGGAAGACACTAGCATTAAGGAGTTCAGAAATGGCTTGTTGTATGTAGAAGGTGGGATTTTACTTGGACCTTGAAGGAGATTAGGGAAACCAGGAGGAAGAGGTGAGAGGGAGAGGATTCCAGATAATGGGGCATATGTAGCCAGTGAAAATGTCCAGAGTTAGGAAACTGCAAGGCAACCAGTTTCACTGGGTTGCAGAGTATGTGGAGGGGAATAAAGTATAAGAAAAGAAAGACAAGACGGTACCAAGTCTTGAAAGGCTTTAAAAATTTAGAGAGTGTGGCACAGTGAGTAGAGCATCGGCCCTGGAATCAGAAGGACCTGCGGATCCGGCCTCAGACACTTAACATACACACAAATAAAAACCTAGCCACCGTGGGCAAGTTACTTAACCCCAATTGCCCTCCAAAAGGCAAAAAACAAAAATTTAGAAAGTCTAGTCATGTCCAACTCTTCATGACTCCTTGTGAGGTTTTCTTAGCAAAGATACTGCAGTGGTTTGCTGTTTCTTTCTCCAGCTCATTTATTTTTACACATGAGGAAGCTGAGGCAAATAGGGAAAAGTGACTTGCCCAGGATCACACAGTAAGTGTCTGGGGATGGATTTGAACTCATGAAGAGGAGTCTTCCTGACCCCAGGCCTGGCAGTGTATCCACTGAGCCACCTCACTGTCCTGGTCAAGAGGGCCAGAGGTCAAATACTGCTTCTGACACTACCTGTCAGACCTTGGGAAAAGACCCATCAGCAATCCAACATTGTAACATAAACACAGGTTTCTTGAACAGAGATGTGTCTTGCTCAGGCTTCTGCTTTAACAATATCAGTTTGACAGCTCTGTAGAGGTTGCATTTATTTAGTTTTTTAGACTTTGAGTCAGATAAGACCTTAGTTGTCATCTAATTCAAAAACCTCATTTTACAAATGGGAAAACTGAGGCCCAGAAGGGTCAGGTGGCTTATTCCACAATAATTCTTCTTACATAAATAAGAGTGATGGTCTATACTAGATTTCTAGTATTCATGGCTCAAATGATAAGTGACATTGAAGAACATAATTTGCAAAGAAACCTAATATTAGACAAATACAAAAAGGATCTGTGATTTTATCAGCATGAAGAAATCTGGTTGTTGGAACTCTTTCTGCCAGTGAAGACTGCAACCCATTCATCACTTAATTAAGAAATATTTCCTAGGCAGTATCCTGAGGCTCATAAAGATAAATTACCCTGTTCATAAATCTCACAGTTATTATTATGTGTCAGAAGGAAGATTTGAACTGAGCTCTTCCTGATTCCAAGCCCAGCACTTGATTTACTATGGCAGGCTACTTCAGATGAAAATTCCAAATAATTGATTTAATAGTACAGTATTTATATTTTAAACCAAATATCTAATGAATATTTTTTGTGACTTTCCTTTTTTGAAAGTATTTGGGAGTATTTGAAAGCAAAGATTAGTTTTCTGAAATGTTTCTTAGTAAGAGGAAAGGTAATTTCCTTAGAAAGAAGAAAGGTGGTCAGTAGCAGAGCCAGACCTTGGGCTCAGGTCCAAGTGTCCTTTCTACTGTTCCATGTGCTTCAGTACTCCTTACGTTCCTCATGTTAAGAAGGAATCTTGTGTTTCTTATGAATCTTATGTTGCTATAGGCATCAAAACAAGATGTTGAGCAAGTATTTATTCTAAGTAGAAAACTCTTCACAATCTGTCCTCTCCTTACCTTTTCAGACTGCCTACACTTCACTCACCTGCATGCTCTCCATAAGCCAGCTGCATTGCCTATTTGCTCTCTCTCACACAGGACAATCCATCTCCTATTTCTGCCTTTGTACTGACTACCTCCTGTACCTGGAATGCTCTCTCTCCTCATTTACACTTAGTTTTTCTAGCTTCTTTCAAAACTTGGCTTGAATCTCTCCTTCTAAAGGAGGCCTTTCCAAGTAACCCTAGCTAGTACTTTCCCCTAGGAGATTACCTTCCCTCTCGTTCCTCTCCTTCTGCCTCTCCTTCTCCCTCTCCTTTTCCCTTCCCCTCTCCCTCTCTCTCTTTCTCCCCCTCCCCCTCTCTCTTTCTCTCTCCTTTCTCCCCCCTCCCTCTTTCTCTCTGTCTCTCTGTCTGTCTCCTCTCTCTGTCTCTCTCCGTTCTGTCTCTGTCTCTGTCTTTCTCATACCTATTTATATATAACTTGGCTTCCCCATTAGAATATAAGCTCCTCCCAAGGGCAGGGAATGATTAAGCTTTTTCTTTGTATCCCCAGTGCTTAGCACAGTACCTGGCCTTTAAGAAGCACTCAGTAAATGCTTCTTGACTGACACTATCTGCCAGATGAACTAACCAAACTTAGAATCATAGCAACACAGTTCATCTCCATCTCTGACCCGTAGCTATATAACCTTGGACAATTCACTTCATGTCACTGGGCCTCATCTGTAAGATGAGGGGTCAGGATTCCATGTTCTCTTAGATTCCTTGCAGCTCTAGACCTATGATTTTATGAAAGAATCATCTAGTGCCAAGCCCATGCAGGGGCCTTAAAAAAATCAGTATATGACTTCTGTCTTTTAAGACCTTATCATTTAGTCACTGAGGCAACACACTGATGCCCCTAAAGCAATTATAAAATACCACAAGGCAACTTGTTCTCTGATGCCAGAGAATGAAGTAAGGCCAGGAAGAGCAGTGGCATCGAGTCAAGTAAACATGTGTTAAAAGTTCTTGAACTTTGTCATCCTTCGTGCCTCTATCTGCAACATTGATCTCTTTATAATTGGGGGCAAAGGCTGAGTTGCTACATCCTGGCAGACTTCCCCATGCTTTTCAGGGCTTTGTCCACGGGCATTGGTGTTTATACCTGAGGTGGAGGCCAGCTATGATTTCATCTGGCAGTCTCTCTGGAGAGCCTGAGAAATGTATGGGTTATTTATTCTCTCCTTAACTGTGTTGTCAGTTAATGCTACAAAAAGCATCCACTTAATTAAATCCCAGGAGGTAGATGACTATTAACACATTTCTTAGCCTTGTACCATGGAAGATAAAGCTAGAGTTTTTATGCACACTGCATCCTTATGATTTTTGATTCATTGATAGAAAAATTCAAGACTAAGATGATGGATTCAATTAGTTTAGAGCAGGAAATATCACTCAAACTGATTGAGTTATGGTGGAAATGAGGGGAGAGGTGTACTGGTTTAGTAAAAAGGACTTTGGCTCCCTCTTAGCCCCTTCCCAATCAACTTCCCCCTTTATCCCATTCATAAAGATGGGAAACAAAGGAGACGAGACTAAAAAGAGAGGAAAATGAGAGAAGAGAAAGAACAGGGAAGAGGGAGGAACCAGAGGGGAATTCCAGAAAGGCTTGTACCATCCTACTTGATGGACTTCTTTCTTCTCTTATCCTCTCATGTCTTCCTCTCCACATGGAAGTACATTTGGTCATCAGGGCAGGGTATGGCTACTAGTGCACTGTCTTAGGACATCCACTGATTCTGAAGGGGCTAACTTCATGTGAGTGGGCCTTTTTTTACTCCCTTAGATAACCAGAAAGCCATGTCCATACAACATCAAGTCTTATCCCAAGACTGTGCATGAGTAATAATGCCCGGCCCTGATCACCAAATGTACTTCCATGTGGAGAGGAAGGCAGCCACACACCCAAGCTAAGTGTTAGAGTAACCTTGGTACCTTAATGTTAGACAAAATGAGAAACTCATAGGTCGTTCAATAACAAAAGGAAGTTTACTTAGCCATAAGCTAGAAAACAAATTCTTTCCTCTGCAACTCTGATTACATACCACTGAGATTCTCTTACTTCTTTAGAAGGTTATGGCTAAGTAAACATTGGGGTACCAGCTTCAGTCAGGCCTGCTCCTCCCCAGGCATGAGGGTACCAGTTCATAAGCTGGCTGAAAGGGTGAAGAAAAAGAGAAGGTGTGGTCACTTTACTTAATTTATGAGTTTGTTGAGGTTCTGCTATAAGGTCTCTGGAAAAATAGCATAATCATGGCAGATGTTTTCATTCTTCAGTCCAACAATACAGTAGATATTAAGCAAGGGTATGCTGAGTTAAATTTTAACAACCAGCTCTGAAAAAAACATGCAGAATACACTTTTAAGTTAATCTTCATTTTTAATATTTTCTCCATTGTTTTCTTAAGTCTAGCTAATCTCTAAAACAATAAATTAAGCACTGATTTGTAGCATTTGCCAATTTTTTTATTTTAACAAATGCTTTATTAACTTCAGGTTTACATCATTCATTTCCAAGAGATACTGAGTTACACTTTTTTCCCCATTTTTTCCCTACCCACCACCCCAGAATAGCAATCCCCTCATCCAATCTGCTCTCTCCCATATCTTCTCCCATACCCCCTTCGACTTTGCTATTAGGGCAAGGTGAATCTTTGTGCCCCAATGCCTGCACATCTTATCTCTCAATTACATGCATTTGCCAATTTTTGAGGTGTATATACTTATACGGAAAACTTAACAATAGGATCTCTGGAGCCAGGATGAACTGACTCTAGCATACCTCTGAGAAGGTTCTAGAACACAAAAATCATATTTCACAATCACGTAATCTCAAAAGTCTGAGCAGTATTGTTTCAGATTGTCACTCTAATATATTAACAAAATGAACAGAAACTCTGTGGGTGTGCATGTGTGTGCATGTGCATGTATGAGCATGTGCATGAATATATATGTGTGTGTGTATGTAGCAGAAAACATTATTTGCAAGAGGACAAAGTAGCACTTTGCTCCTTCCATTTTGTATTTGTCATTTGACACTGTGTAGGTTCACGCTTTACTGAGACCAGGTCCCTCTGTATTAACTCACCTTCCACTAAGCCTCTCTGGCTAAAGAAAATAAAATTTCCTATTGTTGGGGATGTTCTTCAAATGTTCCTATTTGCAAAAGGCTTTGTACTAATTACACCCAGTTCTAGCACACCACAAAGCTTCCTCAGCAAAATCTGTAACAGTGCAAAAAAGATTGGTCTAACTATAGACATAGGGAAAAACAAAGTGGATGAAAAATACATTTTTGTCCAGAGTATAGTGGTATCCTCTTCCCTCTAAATTTCATGGAAGTTAACAAAGGACATGTTAATCAACAGGGTTATGATAGGTCCATTTCACCAAAGATTCCATGCAGACTATAAAAGAGGAATTCCCCACCAATGGGAATTTAGGCAAGTTGGGAGAATTGCACTGGCCATTGAACAAGGAAGAATATCAACTAGTAGTTTTTTAAGTAGCTTCTTACCCACCAAGTGCTAAGCTCATTTGTTTCTCTGCTGTTGAAAAAGAGCAAGAGCTGTCAGTACCCTCTACATTTTAGTGCCCTGGGACAAAATCTCGGTTGCTCCATCCTAGTTGTGGCTCTGACTGAGATTCAAATGCAGGTCTTCTGATGACACAGTTAGTGTTCTTCCCCTATGAATCCTATGAATCCTTCCTCTATGAATCTAGGAGGAGTTGATGGCCCAGCATCTTTATGTTTAATTTTTTTTATTAATTTGAAGGCAAAAGAAATATCTTTTTGATTTAGGTGATTCCTGCACAGGTATGCACCTGTGACTTTACAGTTTTTTGTGGGAACTTTTGATGTGAGACCTTCTTCCTTGGGTACATGTCACAGCTCAACTAAAATACATAGTTTTGCAAAATTTCCTAGAGTTCAATGACTTGCCTGAAGTTACACAGCTATCAATCAGTTGATAATGTGTCAAAGATATGATTTGAATCCAAGTCTTCCAGAAACTTGGCCCAGTACTCTGCCCACTGTGCCACACTGTCTCATATATCCCATGTTCATACAGTTCTATAATAAATGGATGTGAGTTCCAATATTTTTAAACAAATCTGTGGGGAGGGTGTGTTAACAAATTGATCCATCTGATTTTTTTCATTGACCCAATCTCTCAGCCTCTTTCAATCTTTTTCTACTTTCTTTCTTTCTTTCTTTCTTTCTTTCTTTCTTTCTTTCTTTCTTTCTTTCTTTCTTTCTTTCTTTCTTTCTTTCTTTCTTTCCTTCCTTCCTTCCTTCCTTCCTTCCTTCCTTCCTTCCTTCCTTCCTTCCTTCCTTCCTTCCTTCCTTCCTTCCTTTCTCTCTTTGTTTTCTTAGTCTCATTTGGAGTTCTGAAAAAACAAAAAGCAGTCCTTGAGATAATTGTTGACTCCTGAATTACTTATGATTCTTCTTGATTCCCTTGACATTAAGAGGTACTACTTAGAGGTACTATAGTATTATGGAGAAAACTAAACTGACTGGCAGGACACTTATTCTAATCTTCATAACGTCCTTGCTAGTTAAGGGACCCTTTGACAAATCACTTTGCTTCTCTGGGTTTCGGTTTCCTTATATCTAAAATGAGTGTGCTTTAAAATTTTTCTCACTGCAAATTTTTTTTCTCATGACCAACTAATCAATCAACCAATAAGCATTTACTGAGTGTCTACTATATGTCAGGTATTGTGCTGATGCAAACTAAATAAATACAAGGTATTTTTAGTGGGATGGGAGGGCACTAAGCCCCAGGGTGGAGGGAAGGTCAGGAAAGAATATCTTTCAAGGCAGCTAGAGGTGGCACAGTAAATAGAGCACCAGGCCTGGAGTCAGAGAGACCTGAGTTCAGATTCAGCCTCAGACACTTACTAGCTGTGTGACCCTGGGCAAGTCACTACTTAGCACCTGTTTGCCTCACTTTCTTCAACTATAAAAAGAGTATCAGTAGCACCAATCCCTCAGAGTTATCAGGAGGATCAAATGAAGTAATATCTGTGGAGTGTTTATCACAGTGCTTGACATTGAGTAGGCACTTGGTAAATGCTTGTTTCTTTCCCTTTTCCCCTTCATGTAGAAGACTTCGATTAAACAGCAGTGAAGAAAATGAGGGTTTCCAAAAGGTGGAGGTGAGGAGGGAAATCATTCTAGGCATGGGGGACAGTCAATTGCAAGAGAAGAGGTAGACTGTGGTGTGTGAGGAATGCCAAGTAAGCCAATGTGGTTGGATCACAGAAGGTATGTTGGAAAGTAACATGTACTAGAACTGAGAAGGCGGATTGGAGTAGAGTTGTGAAGGGCTTTAAATACCAAACAGAGGAGTTTGCACTTTCTCACAGAGGAAACAGGGGACCAGGGGAACAATATGGACAGACCTTGCTTTAGGAAACTTACCTTGGCACTTGAATCAGGGATGGATTGGAAAGGAATGAGACAGAAATGACATATTGTTTAAAGGTCTAAGTTTCCCATGAAAACAAAGAACCCAGAAGTTAGTTGTGTTCTGGTATGTCATTCTCTGCTTAGGGAAAGGAATTTAAATATATCTGGAGAGCACATGTTTTCTCAAGATTGGACTTAATTACCTTTTAATAGGATATTGGCACAAAGACAATGAACATTCAAGCTACGAGTTACAGCAAAAGCTGTAAGTCTTTGGAGGTTTTCGCCCACACCCCAATGATGTTCTTCGTTATTCTTTTGGCAAGCTGGCTAGTTCTCTGAATCACCCCGGGATTCTCAAAGCTTTCATAATTCTTTTATATACTTTTGTTCCCCAGTGATCGAGTGATTAACTATTATTTGAGAGTTAGATTACTTCTCTTCCCCCTAGTTGATGCATCTCCAGTCTATTGTTAATATGCATTGTCAATGATAAAACTTTCTGTGCGAAAAGGGGTCGTTCTGGTGATTAAATATAACTGATTATATCATGAATAGGGGCAGTATGGTGTGGTAGATACAGAGCTGGCCAGGAGAACTGGAATCCATTCTCTGTTCTGCCCTTAGCTAGCTCTGTGACTATAGGTGGCACAGTGGATAGAGAGCCAGGTCTGGAGTCAGAATGACTTGAGTTCAAATTCAGCCTTAGACACTTTCTAACTGTGTGACTCTGGGCAAGTCACTTGACCCTGTTTGCCTCAGTTTCCTCATCTGTGAAGTGAGCTGGAGAAGGAATTGGTAAACTGCTCCAGTATCTTTGCCAAGAAAACCCCAAAAGGGTCATGGAGAGTTGTACTAAATGAAGTGACTGAACAAAACACAAGACTTTGGGTAAGTCACTTACCTTCCTGAGTGCCAATTTTCTTTTTTTTGCTTTTTGGAGGGCAATTGGGGTTAAGTAACTTGCCCAAGGTCACACGGCTAGGTTTTTATTTGTGTGTGCATTAAGTGTCTGAGGTTGGATCTGAACTCAGGTCCTTCTGACTCCAGGGCCAACACTCTACTCACTGTGACACCTAGCTGCCCCCATGAGTGCCAATTTTCTTGGCAAAGATACTGGAGTGGCTTGCCATTTCCTTCTCTAGCTCATTCGACAGATAAGGAAACTGAAGCAAACAGGAGTAAGCTACTTGCTCAGGGTCACTTGGGGAACATCTAGTAAGTGTCTGAGAGCAGATTTGAACTCAGGAAGAGGAATTTTCCTGACTTCAGGCCTAGTACTCTATCCACTGAACCATCTAGCTGCTCCTAACCTCCTGGGGCCCTAAGCAACTCTTATTCATTGTGATACCTAACTGCCTTATTTCATAGATTTTATAGCTGAAGATTGAAGAGAGATTAAGTCATTTGTCCAAAGGCCACAAAACATTTTAGTGGCAAAACAGAAACAAGATTCCAGTCATCCAGTCATAGTGAACGTGAGCGGGGTCATGTTACTTGCCCTTTCTTGTAGCATCTTTTGTGTGAGGGCTTGCTCAGCCATTTTCAGGGCTGCTCATCTACCTTTGGTGTCCACACCCAGGTAAAACCATCTCATCAGATGGGCTAAAACAGGTCGAGGGTAACTTTTTTATGGACCTCAGACCTGGTGGTGAGTTAGGGGAAATGTATAACCCAAACATGTGAAGGCTTCCCTGTTGGAATGGGCAGATGAGAACGTTGCTGTGCAATGCTTAAGCTTAGTCAGACATCAAAGGTGTCAATGTCATCCACTGCATCCTGGGCAATCACCAGTCTTTTTGACTTTTATCTTATCAGTGGACTTCCATGATTCTTGAAGAAAGATCGAGGCTGACTATTTTGTGCAACTCTTACCGCACTTAATTCCAATTTGTGTGTGAGACAAGACATCACCCCATGATATCACTGGTCCTCTCCAAAAATAAAGGATCAACAACAACAACAACAAAGAGCAATGATATTATTGATTTGATTTTCATTCCTAGAAAAAAAAGCGATAAGCAGAAAGTAGTGGGGCAGGCAGGAACAAGAGTTGGGATGTAATGGTAATTGGAAAAATGGTAAAATGCTTGGATTTCTTGGTTGATGGCCAGAGTAGATGTGAAGTATAATTTATTGTGAGTTAGAAATAGTGGAAGAGGTGAGTTTGTACTCACTCATTTGCCAATCTGCATTGCTTAGGGTCGTAGGGCAGAGTTTCAAAGCTGAGACGATTCATTCTCAGCAGTATGATCTCAGGAGGTCAGAGTCAGAGGGTATTTATTCCAGGTCAGGAGAAGGCTATCATCTACTATCATTGAACTAAGTGGTACCATTAGAAGCATACCAGTACAGAACAGTGAAGAGTAAACTGTACAAAGTTATACTTTAATAAAATGTTAAAAAAAAAGATCTATCAGAATTATTTACTGACTTCTTTCAGAGCCATAATTTCTTTAGTGTTTGACCATTGTGTTATCCATAACATTATCTCATTTTACCTTCTTATCTGTTTCTCATATGCCATAAAAAAATCTACCTAAGGTGACTCCTTATCAAGAGAATCATTCCGCAGTCTAAGTCCACTAAGTAATGACCTCTTTCAAGTGATAGCAACTATAATTCTGATTGATTCATTCATTCAATCAATTAAAAAGCATTTATTAATCACTTCCTATGTGTTAGTCACTATGCCTCTTTGATTTGGGGACAGATTTGCTCAGAGGTTAAGTGACTTGCCCATCAGAGGCAGGATTTAAACCCAGGTATCCTGACTCCTGACTTAGGAGGCAGCTAGATGGCTCAGTGGACAGAGCACTAGGCCTAGAGTCAGGAAGAACTGAATTAAAATCCTGCCTCAGACACTTACTAGCTGTGTGACCCTGGGCAAGTCACTTAATCTCTGTTTGCCTTAATCCACTGGAAAAGGAAATGGCAAACCACTTCAATATCTTTGCTAAGAAAACCTCATGGACAGTATGGTCATGGGGTCACTAAGATTTGGACATAACTGAACATGTCTTTTTGACTCCAGGTCCATCACTGGTTAAACTAGCTGTGCATTTGGCAAAGCCTGGAAGGCCAGAGGAGATATTTTCTTCAGGCATGAGTTGTACTAGATGGTCCCAGATGTTCTTTCCAACTTTGAGATTTAGTGATTCTTGGATTCTGTGTGATTTCATTTTAATCCAATTCACCAAGAATTTCTTGAGTTCTTCTTATGTTCTTAAGGCTCATGTGTCTTTGTGAGAGATCCAAAATCCTTTCTAAATAAAAAAATTGGTCATTCTCGAAGAGTTATGACATGATCCTTGACTTCAAGCCATGTTTCTAGGCTTTGCACTCTCTCCCACTTCATTTTTTTGTTCTTTTTTGTATTTTAAGTCACAGGAAGGAAAATAAATGCACTTTGGTTTGGATTCCCTTTATAAAAGAACAACAAAACCACAAACCTCCTTTACCTAAGCTTAATCTGTTATAACATGAACCAAAAGCCCAGATGGCAAGCTGAAAGTATCCATTATCCAATCTGACAAAGAGCCATTAGGCATGGGTGATGGATGTATCCTTAAAAATGCCTTCAAACAGTGAAAGAGAAAAGCAGGAAAATAATCCGTCTAATTACATATTGGTATCCTGAGTTCACCTTGTTGACCAAGTTGAAATAACTTTTCTTCCCATTTCTCTTTCTTTGCAGTCCCTCCCTATCTACTGGCTGCTTCCCTGATGCCTACAAAGATGCCCTTGTTTTTCTCATCCTGTTAAATATCCTCGCTTGACCCACTAGCTATTGTTCCATATCTTGCCTCCTTTTGTGGCTAAACTCTTTGAGAAGGCCTTTTTACAATAGATGCCTCCCTACTTTTCCTTTCACTCTCTTCTGAATTCTCTAGTCTGGCTTCCTACTTCATCATTCCATGGAAATTGCTTTCTCCAAAGTTACCAATCATTAACCAATCCAAAGACCTTTTCTCAACTCTCGTTTTTCTTGACCTTTCTGCAGCCTTTGACACATTCAATCACCCTCTTGTTGATACTCTGGGGTTTTGAGACACTGCACTTTCCTGGTTCTCTTCTTGTCTGTTTGACCATTCCTTTTTTGTCTCTTTACTGACTCTTCATATGAGTCACTAGCACTAACTGGAGGCTCCCCAAAAGTTCTGTCCTAGGCCTTCTTCTCCCTCAATTCTATTTGACTTGTTGATCTCATTAACTCCCTTCCTTTCAATGATCATCTCTATGAAGACGACTCTCAGATCTACTTATCTGACCTAAATCAGTCTCCCAACCTCTAATCTTCTATCTTTAATTATCCATTAAATACTTGGAATTGGATGTCCCATAGGTGTCTTAAACTCAACATGACCCAAACTGAACTCATTATTTTCCCCCAAGCTTTTCCACCTTCCTAACTTCCTTATTGTTGTCAAGAATACCACCATCCTGCCAGTCCCCCAGACTTGTAGCCTGTATATTGTTCTTCATTCCTCATTCTCTCTCACCCTCCATGTCCAACCAGTTGTCAATTCCCATTGCTTCTACCTTTTTCTATCTTTTTTTCTATCTTTCCCATACTTCCCTTCTCTTCTTTGGATGGTCACTATTTTGGTGCAGACCATCATCACCCCCAAGGCCTGGACTTATGCAATAATAATAGCCTGTTGATAGGTCCTCCTGACTCAGGTCCCGCCCCATTCCAATCCATCCTCTGTTCAGTTGTCAGATTGATCTTTCTAAGGTACAGCTATAAAATCAGCTGCCTTCAGGATCATATATCAAATCCTCTGTTTGGCTTTTAAAACCCTTTATAATCTGGCCCCTTTCCTTTACCTTTCCAATCTTCTTAAACCTTACTCCCTCCATATACTCTGTAATCCAGTGATAATGACAGAACATTCCATCTCCTGATTCTAAGCATTTTCATTGGATGTCCTCCATGCCTGGGATGCTTTTCCTCCTCATCTTCACCATCTAGTTCCCCTTGCCTTCTTTAAGTCTCAGCTAAAGTTTCATCTTCTTCAAGAAACCTTTCTAGTCCTCCTTAATCTTAGTGACTTCCCTCTGACACTAACCTCAATTTACCTTGTATGTGTTTTTTTTCCCTGCACAAAGTTGTTTGCATATTGTCTCCCCCATTAGACTGTGAGCTTCTAGAGAGCAGGAATTGTTTTTTGCCTTTCTTTGTATTTCTAGTACTTAGTGATGGGGTACTTGAGTGCTTATGCTTGGACCCCAATTCTAAGATCACATTTCTCCCTAGCTTCAAAACACTATCCCCGACAGTTTTCTCCCCAGCCCAAGGACACTATGCCTAGCAATAACTCATGAGTGGGCCCCAGTCAGACAAACTAATTTTCCTCACAATTACTCATAAGCTGACCCCAGTAGACACAAACTGTCTTTCCCTATCACAAGAACAAGTTGACCTCTGAAGAGGTCTCTTGTAAAAACAAGACTATCTTGTAACCACAGAATTATCATGTATTGAATGCCTAAATTATCATATTCAATCCAGAGATCAAGCTATAGTCATCAGCTTTCAAAGCTATCTTGCTACAGACATAACAGACCAAAAATACACCCCTGAGAAACCCCTCTCCCTGGTTTTCAGTAGAGAATGATGTCTGTGACCTAGGTTATAAGTTATCACCTAATTAGCATGTCTGCCAGATAATCCACTACCTTTCCTATAGGAGCCTTAAGATCATTCCTGTTAAATTGCAAATTCCTTAAGGAATGCAAGTTCCCTCCGGAGCTGTGCTCACTATATTGGCATTACAATAAACCTTTGCCAACTTCGGTCCTGGGGGAGAGAAGGGGTCCCTGAATCCCTCTCCCAAATCTCATCACTTAGCACACTGCCTGCCACATAGTTAACAAATGCTTATTCACTGACTGATATTAGTCTGTCTTCCCTTTGTTATTGTCATTGTTGGTCACTCATTTCAGTTGTGTCTGACTCTTCATGACCCCATTTGAGGGTTTTTTGTTTTTTTTTTTGGCAAAGATACTGGAGGGGTTTGCCATTCCCTTCAGCTCATTTTACAGATGAGGAAACTGAAGCAAACAGGGTTAAGTGACTTGCTCAGGGTCTCATAGCTAGTAAGTGTTTGAGGGCAGATCTGAACTCAAAGATAAGTCTTTCTGACTCCAGGCCAGGCACTCTATCCATTGTGCCATCTGACTGATACTGCCTTGCCTTATTATGTGTTTATCATGAGTATGTATATTGTGTATGCCTATGGGTATGGGTTTCTGTGTCCCTTTCATTGTTGGCCTATTCTTATATGTGTGACTGTGTCATATTGCTGATTTTTAAAAAACACAATCCAGTTTATCAATCCAGTAAACTCCCAGGCTGGGAGATCACTGTATTCATGCAAATCAGCAGCTATTTTGCAATTTATAATCTTATCTAGTTGTCTGGGGCCCTTAAGAGCCTTGCCTTGAGCCACAAAGTTAGTATATGTCAGGGGCAGGATTTGAAACCCTATCTTTCTGAGCTAGGCTATCTGCCACACCACATTGCTGTTTAATTTAGAACAAATTGTCAGATTAAGAACTGGAAGTTTGGTTTCCCATGAGATGAATTTATAAATGTGAATCCAGGACGTTTTAGCCTTAAATTTGTTTAGTTGTTTCAATTGTGTTGACTCTTTGTGACCCCATTTGGGGTTTTCTTGGTAAAGACAGTGGAGTAGTTTGTCATTTCCTTCCTCAGTTCATTTTATAGATGAGGAAACTGTGGCAAACAGTTAAGCTACTTGCCCTGAGTACCAGAGCTAGTATGTGTATGAGGCTAGATTTGAACTCAGGAAAATGAGTCTTATGGGCAGCTAGGTGGCATAATGGATAGAAGACCGGGCCTGGAGTCAGGAAGACTCATCTTCCTGAGTTCAAATCTGGCCTCAGACACTTACTAGTTATGTGATCCTGTGCAAGTCACTTAAGTACAAGACCCTGTTTACCTCGGTTTCCTCTTCTGTAAAATGAGCTAGAGAAGGAAATGGCAAACCACTTCAGCATATTTGCCAAGAAAATCCCAAATAGAGAAACAGAGAGTCAGATACCATTGACCAACATCAACAGCAACAACAATAGAGTTGAGTCTGCCTGACTGCAGGCCTGGCACTCTATCTACTGTGCCACTTAGTTGGCCATTTTAGCCTTATCAGGGAAAAAAATTCTTTTTTATTAAAATAAAGGAACTTTGACCCTTTAATTGGATGGCTACCCTTAGGCAACATAAGTATCCCAGATTTATTCCTTTGATACCATGGACGGCCATTTGATACAGGGGGGCGAGGCTGGGAGAGGGCACATTTGAGGACCCTGCAGTGAACCTGCCATTTCATTGTGACTTGTCTGTCGGGCAATGACAATACAAAAGTAGAAGAATGCTGAGTCACTGTGACCAGAAGTTTCTCCACTGCAGGGGCCAAGTTGACATTATAATCATAACTTCCTCCCTCAAGCAGGATGATGAGTCATTGTCACCTGAGTGCAGGTCCAAACACACACTCACAGTCCTCATTAGTTCTATGGGGTGTCCCTGCCTCACACTTGGGAGACCCAGAGGGCTCCATCAGTTTCCTAACAATAAGGAGCTACACCACTTGCCTAATAGCTATAGTTTCTATCTACCCAATTCAAGACAGTATTGGCTCCTAATTAATTCCTTTGAATCCCAACACAACAGCCTTGATACTGGCTTCCCCCACAACTGTGAATGGTGTACATGACTCCTTACTGCTGAATATCTTGGTTGTCTGATCTTTTCTGGCATAACACTCTATCCCCAGACTCTGGGCTTTTTTTTTCCTGGCTGTTATTCATGCCTGGAATACTTACCATCCAGTCTCTGCCTCCTGACTTTCCAGCCTCTTTCAAGTCTCAGCTAAAATCTCATCTTCTAAGAGAAATCCTTCCCAATTCTAATTTATGCTTTCCTTCTGCTGACTGTCTCCAGTTTATCCTATATGCATCTGTTTGTGCATGGTTGTTTTCATGTTATTTCCCCTTTTAGACTGGGAGCTCCTTGAAAGGAGGGACTGTCTTTTCCTTCCTTTGTATTCTCAGAGCTTAGCACAGCTCCTGAAACATAGTGGTCACTTGCTAAATGCTCACTGACTTCTAAGTTGGACAGCCAGCTCTGTCTGTTTCACTGAAGGACACTGTCATAGGATCCTAGATTTGGGGTTAGAAAGGAGCTTAAAGGTCGTCTACTTCTGGGTTTCTTAAACTTTTTCCACTCTCTCCACTCCTTTTCAAATTTGGTTCCTTGGCATTGTGTGACCTGAGAGCATATGCAATGCAAAGTGCACATGCTTTGTGTTCAGAACCAAGGCTACAGTGAAGGTACAATACCTTGGACCTCAGATTCATTTTGCTTTTGATTTTTAATTAATTTTGATTGTTGTGTGTGCAAAGTGCACATGCTTTGTGTTCAGAACCAAGGCTGCAGTGAAGGTGCAATACCTTGGACCTCAGATTCATTTTGCTTTTGCTTTTTAATTAATTTTGATTGTTGTGTGTTCAGAAACCTTTTACTGTTGCCAAATTTTTCACACCCCACAGTTCAAGAAATGCTACAATCCAACCCTCTCTTTTTATATGTAATATGTCTTTAGACAGAGCATGCATTGATACTCTTTGCCTGCTTTGCCTTGTGGAAGCTGGAATGGGGGAGGGAGGGCTGATTCTAGCCGTATATGACTCATTGCTGAGAGACTTCTGTAGATGTGCCCTCCCTCCAAAAAACAACAAACAAATAAACAAACAACCCAACCAAACAAACCCTAACTGACTGTTGGATTGGAAGAGTTGATGACCTAAGGCTTCTTTTCAAAAAAGAGACAGTTTTCTCGCTGGTGCTATCTTGGATATAACTCTAAGGTTTAATTCTTGGAAAATGGATAGGAAAAGACCAGTGCTTGTGTTTGCCAAAGGAAATGGGGACCAAGTGAAGGCTTTTTCAAGATGGGGAGAGCATGTTTTCTATCTTCCACAAGTTGATATAGTGTACAAAGCATTGGATCTGTAGATTGGAGCTAGGTCTAAATGAAGATTTCATCCATAATTCATGTTTGTCCATTGAATAACTTTTCCGACTAAGCCATTTTGAGGAGACCTTAGACCTGAGCCAAAAAGTAACGTTGTGTCAGTGAGTCAAGGAATAGGAGAATGGGGAATTAGACTTTAATTAGAGGCAGGGGGACTGCCCTCCAGTACTGATTCTGGTTCAGGACCACATGTTTGGATATAGAATAGGCAAGGGGGAGCACCTCAGCCCCTGTTCCTCAATCTCTTTCTCATTCTTATTCTCACTATATACACAAACACACAGTATACATGTGTACACACGTGGTGTAATATGTATGACCACAACACACATGCATGTACATACATGGATGCATGGGTTTATGTGTGTGAGTAATATAGAGAGATTCTCTCCCCATCTTGAAAAAGCCTTCATTTGGTTCCGTATCTTTTTGCAAGTTTTTTTTATTATACTGTTATGGAACTGTTTGTTTTATTCCATAAATTAAAAATTAAAACAAAATAAAGCTTTCAGTGGGTTCCATTTTCCTTTCTTGGCCTCCAATGGATATTAACAATTAATTAATAGGAAGAGGAGCAATGGTACAGCTATGAACATCAAATATCTGGCCCTCTGTTTTTCTCCCTCGATGCTCACTCTCTTATTGAACTCATCTCTTCACAAGTTTGTAGGTGACATTCAATGCCCTGACCTTGTCCCTCCTCAGTCCTCCTGTTGTTCATTCATTTCAATTGTACCTGGCCTTTAATGATTCCACTTGGGGCTTTCTTGACAGAGATAATGATTTGCCATTTCTTTCTGCAGCTCATTTTATAGAAGAGGTAATTGAAGCCAAGAAGGTTAAATGACTTGCCTAGGATCACACAGCTAGAATGTGCCTGAGACCAGATTTGAACTTAGGAGAATGAGTCTTCCTGACTCCAGGTCCAGCACTCTGTGCACTATAGCATCCCCTAGCTGCTCTAGCTGCCCAAATCAGGTCTCTAGCTTCACTTCATGACCTCCTTCAGAAAGTCTTTCCTGATTAACTCAACCCACTCAGATCATTCCTTCCCTCTGTCACCCCTCAGGAATCTACAGTAATCCAAGTGAATTAATTTGCTAACATGTGTATGGTACTTTGTAAAATCTTTCCCATTACTGTATATTGCATAGCTTCAATTAGTTTATTGAGTAAGGCCCTGAAAGACCTGTTCTCTAATTCATTTATATATATTCAGAATACCTAGCACAGACAGTTCTTAGCACATAGGAGCCAGTGTGGTCTAGTGGAAAGAGTATTGAACTTAGAATTTCAGGACCTGAGTTCGAATCCCAGTCCTGCCATTTGTCACCTGTGTTGTATGAATCTGGTGAAGTCATTTAACCTCCCTCAGTTTCTTCATCTGTAAAATGACATGATTAGATTAGACAGCCTCTGAGATTTCTTCTGGCTCTATATCTCTGAACCTATAGTGATTGGTTCACAAGCACTCATTAAGTGCCTACTGTGTGCCAGCCCCTTTACTAGGCACTAAGTATTCAGATATAAAAGTGAGATAGCTCATTTGCAGCCCTCAAGGAACCTATAATTTACTACATGTCCTAGAAATGTGGCCAAGAAAGAGGGGTTTGTTCTAGGCAACTGTGGGGCTTGTGAGCAGATCCATAGGGTGGGAAATTGTTCAACTTTTCCAAGTACTAATGGTAATACTGATTTAATTATTGTTCCTTGAGTAAGAATTAAAAAGGGGGAAGGGAACAGTCCGAGATGGAGGGAAGAACTTCAGTACTGAGACAGGATAGATGGCAAAATGCCTATACTATCTAGGTCCTCTTGTCCTAGTAATTGTCTAGATGGGTTAAAGAGGACTCTGGGGATTTCTGGTAGGCTCAAAATAAGGTCCTGAGATAAGGATTGACTCACACTCACATGGGGCAACTTTACCTTAAGTCCAAAAATTGAGTGGATTAATTCCTGGGGATGGGGATTGGGTGGGCAGTCTCCTCCAAGACAGAGGTCTAGGTCCTGGGAGTTGGTATTCCTGGTGTGTCATGACAGGGCAGATGGAAAAATATAATGTTCTCCAATAGTCCCAATGGTTCTATGGTCTCACCAATGTGGGTAATCTCTTTCACAATGCAGATTATAGCCCATCCATGTCTCTTCAACCTATGTGACCCTCATTCATGACTTCCCATGAATCTGTCACAGCCAATGTATTAGAGGCCTTCCTTGAAATCTTTTGGTATTGCATGGATACCAGTGAAATGAAGAGACATTAAATAAATACTAAAAAAGATTGATCTAAGTGGGTAGAGTTTTGAAATGTAAAGTTTAACTGATTAGCTGAGTAAATATTAAATTGACCCTTTCCCTTAATTTTGTGCCAGTTTGGGAAGTGGTTGCCGTTTTTCTGAGGTAGGTGCCGGCATATACTGCCCACATGCTAAATCCCTATTTATTCCTCCCATGCCTTGGTTTAAAGGAACAATGTGAGCAAAGTCAGGGAGGGAGTATTCCTGTAAGATGGACCACATGCCAGCCAACTAAAAGGACTTGCTACAGGCTTGAACAGACAAGCTCTGGGTGATGAGTAAACTCCCTTGGGGCAGGGACCAGTATGCTTTATCTTTTTTTTTTTTTAATCTCCCTCAGTGGCTAGCACAATGCATAGCATATAGTAGGCACTTAATGTTTATTGAATGATGAAAATTATTAATCCAGGCTGTGATGGGGATAGCTTCTACCCATGATAGATACAAGTCCTTACATGGCATTGAATCTCTATGTGTTTTGCATAATAAACATACAACTCAACATATCATTAGTATGATATAGTGGACATGGTTTGGATGACCTAGGTTCAAATTTCACTTTTGTGCATTTCTTGCCATGTGACCATTGGTAGTACACTTTAGCCCTTCTGGGCCTCAGTGTCCTCAACAATAAAATGAGGATAATAATAGCTGTCATACTATCTCACAGGATTATTGTAGATTAGGTCTTAAATGAGATGATGCAGAAAAGTGCTTTGCAAATCTCAGAGTATTTTTGTAAAATTTCAGATATTCTTATCATTATAAGTTGAATGAGACAGACAGGGATGAATGGGTTTCAGTGTTTGTGCCTGTATGGAATACCTACAATGATGAGATCTTAGGAGACTATTGGAGCATTATTATTAGATTTGCCTTTATTGATTATATCTCTCCTGAGAGAGTACTATAGGTAAGGCAGCAATGATATAGTAACAGAATTCTGGAATCAAAATTCAATTCTAGTCATTAATAAGTAGAGGCAACTAGGTGATAAAATAAAGAGTATTGAACTAGGGGTCAGTAAAACCTGAGTTCAAATCCCCTTTAGAAAGTTGCTAACACCGTGACCCTGGCCAAGTCACTTAACCTGCTTGGAGTTCTCTCCCTCCTCCACTCTGACAATTGACCTCCTTGGCTTCCTTTAAATCCCAACTAAAATTCCACCTCCTATAGGAAGTCTTCTCCAACCCCTCTTAATTCCAATACCTTCCCTTGCTTAATTATTTCTTATTTATCATGCGTATAGGTTGCTTTATATATGTTTATTTGCATGTTTTCTTCCTTCAGATTGTAGCTCCTAGAGGTCAGGGACTGCCTTTTGCATCATTTTGTGTTCCTGGGGCTTAGCATAATGCATTGCATTGGTTCATACCTCAAGTGCATTATGTATAATTCCAGTCGTCCAGAAAAACTCTAAAGTATTTGTGCCGTAAAATACAGTCTGTTTCTTCTGAAAAAATATTTTTTTATTGATTGATTGAAACTCATTCTATGGAGAACAGAACTTAGAATCAGAAGACCTGAGTTCAAATGCTGTCCTAGATACTTACTAGCAGTGTGACCCTGGCCAAGTCATTTAGTCTCTTTCAGGCTAAATTTCTTAATTTGTAAATAATAATAGTGACAACCCCAGAAGACTGTTGTGAGAATAGAATAACATCTGTAAAGAGCTTAAAGCACTATATAAATGCTAGATATTGTTATTATTAATATAGTATTTCTTATACCTGAGGTATAGGAGATATGGGTCCAGATCTGTAACTCCTTAGGCATATAATTTTGAGGAAGTCACTTAATTTTACTTATTTAGAAGGCAGAATTGAGAGATAGACGAGGTAAGAGGGACTAAATTTAAGGTTGGAGTAGGGGTGCTTTAGGGATGTATTCTGTAGGGATTCTCAGGGAATAAGCAACCATAGCCCTGATTCCTATGGCAAACCAGTCTAAACTCTGTGAATCTCTCTTGATTTTTTTTAAGCTTCATTTGAAGGCAGAAAAGTGTAGTTGATGAGTGGTAGCCAAATAGTGGATTTAGGGCACAAAGACTCTGGTTTGAATTATGACTTTGACACCAACTATGTGAACAAGCCACTTCTTTCTGGGCCTCAGTTCCCTTATCTGTAAAGTGATGGTTTAGATTAGGGTTCTAAACTTTTTTTTAATGTTATGGACTCCTTTGGCAGGCTATGGACCCCTTCTCAGAAGAGTTTTTAAAAGTATAAAGGAAAATGCATAGGTTTACAAAGGAAACCAATTATAATGAAATATAGTTGTCAAAATATTAAAATAATACTTATAAAGGTAATATTTACATAGCACTTACTATGTCCTAGGCACATGATATGTATTTTATAATTATCAATTTCATTTGATCTTCACAACAACCTTGGAAGGGAGATGCTATTATTATCCCCATGTTACAGATGATGAAACTGGGGCAGACAGAGGTTAAGTGGCTTTCCTGGGGTCACATAGCTAGTGAGTGTCTAATGCCAGCTTTGAACTCAATACTCCCTGCCTCTAGGCCTGGCACTTTCTCTATTGTGCTAGCTAGCTGTCACAGATCCCAGGTTAAGAAGCCATGATTTAGATGATCTCTAAGATTTAATTCAATCCACCTATATTGTATCCAGCTAGGAGCTGGAGATACATTAAAAAATAAAAATTCTTGTTCTCATGGTATTTACATTCAGACTATAGTAATACGCATCAAATATAAAATACATGAAAAATTTTAAAAAGTAATTTTATCAGGGAGAAAGCTCTAACAACTGGGGAGATCACAATCATGTAAGAAATCTCATCTGGGTTGTTCTTTGCAGGTAGCTAAGGGGTTCTAAGAGGGAGAGGTAAAGAAGATGCATATTCCAAAGATGGAAGACACAGAAGTGAAAGATTGACTGATGTGTGGTGGGACAGCAGGAAGGCAAGTTTAGTTGAAAGGGATAGTGGGTAAAAGCATATGTATATATGTATATACGTATGTATGTAAAAAAAAAGTATGAAAAAAGATGAGAAAGGTAGGACAAAGCCTATCAATCCTAGCTCTAAATCACTATGATCTTGTGAATATTGTACAGTTATTATATCTCTACATTTTTTTTTTTTTTTGGCTTTTTTGGAGGGCAATTGGGGTTAAGTAACTTGCCCAAGGTTACACGGCTAGGTTTTTTTTTTTTGGTCGTGTGTGTTAAGTGGCTGAGGCCGGAACCGAACTCAGGTCCTTCTGGCTCCGGGGCCAGCACTCTACTCACTGCACCACCTAGCCGCCCCTATCTCTACATTTTTTAAAGGGCAGATATTATTTTGAGAAATAGCAAAGTTTATCAATGGCACGCATGCCTTATAATCCCTATAGAATCCTTTGTGTACTTGGGAAAAAGCAAAAACAAAACAAAATTTCAAGTCCTGAAGTTTCCTATCAAATCTTCCAAAGGGCCATGTTATTCATGAGATGTGCGCACAACTTTCTGATGACGTCATTATCCTCGTCTTTATCCCGCCCACCAGAGAGGAAAGAGCAATCAGTTTTAGCAGCAAGTGATTTGCCATTGAGATCTGGTTGACTTTAATAAGACTTTCAGGGATGCCTTTTGCATGAAGTGTTGGACAGTGTGTCAGGTTAACCATGCAAAGTTTGAACAGTGAATCATTATGTACTTATTAGAAACAGAACTTTCTAGTTGTACACCCACACACAAAATCAGTTACATTAAAGCTCTGGTATGAAATTAGTGAAAGAGTTAGAACTTGGCAACCTGAAAAATTTGTGCCACTATCCTCATGCTTTACAGATTGGAAGTTTTCAGGACATTATGTCAATGCATGCATTCAGTTACCACAAGACCTTAGTTCACCCAAGCTATTTGGATTTTGGCTTCTTAGCCCATTGGAATAAACATTTGATTTTTACTATTCCTTTATTATATCTTCTTACTGAATAATCTAAAGAAGTTATTTTACTAAGAAAGTTCATTTTTTAAAGGGAAGAGAATAAACATTTGTTAAACACTTACTGGTGTGCCAGTCCCTGTGTTAAGCAATTTACAAATATCATCTGATTTGATCCTCACAAGAATCCTAGGAGGTAGGTACTTTTATTATAGATGAGGAAAATGAGATAGAGATTATGGGACTTGCCCAGGGTCGCACACAATTTGAACTCAGGTCACAGGTCCACTTACCACCTAGTTGTTAAGATTATATTTTGAGGGGAAATTTTTATTTCAATGAGACAGATTCTATAGTAGTCTTATGACTAATCTCTTTTTTGGGTGATTCATATGAACACAAAGATATTACTAGAAAGAGTTTAGAAAGCATTGCTAAACTAAAAACCTTAGGAGCATAGGTGGTGTTTTCATGCAGTTGCAAATAAAAGACAAGGACTTAAGAAGAAAAAGGGGCAGATTTGAAAATTAATAGCTGATTCTCAAATGATACCTGAGGATAAATTTTGAATTTATGCAGCACAGCTTGTAACAAAAAGATTACTGTTCAGAAATGGAATGTACCTAACAAGAATGTGAAAAAAAAATTGCTGTAGCTGTGTAAAATCTCTCCCCCTCTAATTTGCTTTTTTTAAAAGACCTTTTATCTTTAGGGAATTTATTCATTTGGATGCCATAATTCACTGTCTTTTCTTTCTTTCTTTCTTTCTTTCTTTCTTTCTTTCTTTCTTTCTTTCTTTCTTTCTTTCTTTCTTTCTTTCTCTCTCTCTCTCTCTCTTTCTTTCTTTCTTTCTTTCTTCCCTCCTTCCTTCCTTCCTTCCTTCCTTCCTTCCTTCCTTCCTTCTTTTCTTCCTTCCTTCCTTCCTTCCTTCCTTTCTTTCTCTCTCTCTCTCTTTCTTTCTTTTTTTGCTAAAAGTACCACACAAAGCCAAGAAATATATAAGTATACTGCTTTTAATTTTCATTAAGTAATTCACATTAACTGATACAAAATGAAATAAGCATTACCAGGAATAAGACATTCATATTGACAGCAATGTAAATGGAAAAAAAAATAACAAAACAATCAAAACTGAATGCTTTAAAATAATAATGGTCAAATTTGGCTCCAAAAAGGTCCTACAAGAAGACATATTCCCTCTCCTTTATGGCAGAGGGCACCATGGACAGGGAAAAATGCATATATCAGACTTAATATGTTGACTATTTTTGCTGACTTTCCCCCCTTCCTCCTTTTCAATTCTCTACTTTAAGGGATATTTCTCTGGGACAGAATAAAAGAGGGGATATTTGTGTAGTATAAAAACATAAAAGCAAAAGATGCCCCTAAATGTATCTTTAAAAAAATTCTTTCAGCAATTACCAGAGTTCTATCATATTTAAATTTTCTAAGTCTATATTCAGGTCCTTTCTTGATTATTTTATTTTATTAATCTTAAATTTATTTAGGTCTAAAAGGAGACATTATTAGTTTTATAGTTTTACTAATTGTTTTACTTGTAAGTTTGATTAATTTTTCTTTAAGCAGTCAGATATTGTTATTTGGCACATATGTATGTATGTAAAGTATTGGTATAATTTCATTATTTAGGAACCTTCAAGATAACATATATTCCATATTTATCTCTTTAAACCATGTTTGTTTATTTGTTTTTACTGCTGTCTTGTCTGAGATCATGATTGCCAAACTTGCTTCTTTTGGATTCATCTGAGGCATAACAAATTTTGCTCTAACTCCTCATTTTAACTCTTTGTAAATCTCAATGTTCCAAATGTTTCTTGTAAACAACATGTTACTGGATTATGCTTTCTAATTCATCCAGCTATCCTCCATTTGATGAGTAAGTTTATCCCATTCATATTCATAGTTATGACAGTGTCATTACTTCTATGACATCTTCATAATTATTTCTTTCTTTGACTCCTATATTCTTCTTTAGATAGAAAAGGAAGGTAGGGAAAGAAAGGGAATGTTTTCAAGACCTGTAATCTACACTAGGAAGAAGCTGTTTCCTCTGTTCACCCTGCCCAGTCTCATGTAGCCTGGTTTTTATACTTTCTTCATCTCTTTTATCTGCCCTTTCTACAGTGACTGTTTTTCTTCTAACTATTCCCTTCCCCACTCTGCTCTCTTTATTTAATCTCCCTCTCCCCATTTTGTGTTCCTATCTATCTCAGTTGAATTTAATTAATGTATTTCTACACCAAACTTTGTGTGTATGTATGTGCGTGCATGTGTATTCTCAATCCTACTTTGCCCAGATAAATATGAGATTTATGAGAGGGCTACTCCCTCACTTTTACATTAGTATATTCTTCTTCTAGTTCTTCCCAATTATGAGAAAATAGAAATAGAGAAAAGAGAAATAGCAAGTTTCTCTTCTTCCCTGTTTCTTCCTTCCTCTTCTTTTCTCTCTTAAAACCATCAAAATAGAACAAAACCACATCCAGGCCCATAGTCATGACTGTTTCTGTGACCCTCAGCCAGTCAGTCAGTCAACAATTATTTATTAAAGTCATATTGTTTGCCAGGTACTATGCTAAGTTCTGGAAATACAAAGGCAAAAAAAAAAATCCTTGCTCTCAAGGAGCATGTATTCTAATGGGAGAGACAGTATATAAATAATTATATGCAAGATATATCAAGAGTAGATAGAAGGCAATTTGAAAGTAGAGGCATTAGTAATTGGAGGGACTAGGGAAGGCCTCCTGTAGAAGGTGGAATTTGAGCTGAGTCTTGAAGAAAACCAAGGAAACTAAAAAGTAGAGATGAGAGGTCAAAATATTAAGAATAGCCCATGAGGGTGGGAGATGGAGTACCTTTATCAAGAATACCCTCAATACACATATAGATTGTCTACTGAAAGATTTTGTATAGCTAGATGGGAAAGTGGGTATAATGGTAGGCAATTACGAATATTTTCTTGATTTTTTTAGCAAAAATATTTTTCCCGCATACACTGCTAAGTGTTCCATCTCCCTTTCATTTATCTTGACTCATTCCTTCAATGCCCTCAAAACCTTTAGCATAGATCACCTCTATGAATACCTGATAATCCAATGACTCTTTCCTCTTTTGCTTTTTTCTAGTACCTTTTCTGTTTTTTCATGAAACACAGTAGGGACTTTTATTACAACTGAACAGCCAGAGTTCCACTGTATTTGATGAAGAGAATATTTCCTTTATTTACCCTGTCATTTATAATTTTTATCTTTTCTGCTCATCCTTCCAGTTTTATCTTTATATGATCTTGGGGTGATAAGACTTAATTAGATTTTATGCCAACCAGTCTAAAACATTATTTTTGGCCTCCTCTGTTTATGGCTATTTTATAAGGAGATACAGATCATTCTTCCACCATCCTCCTCCACAAGATTTTATAAATCACTTTTAAAATCCCAAGCCAGGGTGATTGTTGGCTGCCAGGTATCTCTCCTTGGCAGTGAGGTTAAGTATTTGCTGGCTTAGGTGGTTTCTTGGCTCTTCTGATCATGCCACTGTGAAGATTGATTTATATCAATTCAACTTCCTTTGGATTGTGCCTATTGTGTTCCTAGGAAATGATCATAGTTGGTGTGGATGTCTATTATTTTATCCACTTCTAATTTTTCTTCATCAATAATTTATTTAAAATGATCAGTTTGGAGTTGTTTTAATAGCGTGTCATATTTTCTCATTTTTTCTCCTGATTTAATGTTAATTTTGATCTTTTCTCTAAACAGTGGTCTGACTATACATATGTGATTTGGAAATAACTCATTCATTCTATATATTGAGATAATAAACTTCATTTGGCAGGGATTATTATTTGGTGCTTTCTATGTCTGGTGCCTCCTGACCAGGCTCAAAATAGAATTTAGAAATACACACATACACACAGATATATACATATGTACATATATTAGAAATTAGAAATACATAATTAGAACATAATTAGAAATTTGGCAAAGTCTGCAATGTAAAAGTTTCCATTGAAGACAAGCTCCCCTGAGAAATACTCTTAACAAAAATAAAAAGCCAGCACCAAATGGAGCACTGAATTTTATTTTTCAATAAAAAAGAGAAATACTAGTAAGTTCTTCCATCTAGTCTAGTACTGCACGAGAAGTTGATTGAAAGCATTAAGGTCAGCGATTCTTCGGAGAAGCTTGAAGGCAATGCAATTTCTAGTAAATAGGACCTGAAGTCAGCAGGATCTTTGTTCCAGCCTATAAAAGCTACACCAGGGAGCAGAGCCAAGTTCCAGTTGGTGATTGTGTAAGGAAATAGAGACAGTAGAAAGCCAGGAATCTAGGCAGAAAGCAGAGCATGATAGTAGCCTAGGACTATGAAGGAAGGCAGAGAGAGAGAGACCTAGACCTAACTACCACTTTCAGAACTTCATCTGGGCAGTGTCAGTAGCATCTAGACGGCATCAGAGCCAGTTCCCCTAGTATTCCCAGATACTTTATCTTAAAAAAGCAGGAGAGAGCAGAGCACAAATGCTCATCTAGGAGTTAAGATTGGAGACAGGAAAATTCCTGAAAAAATGTAGAAGTACTGGGATTAAGAGAAGACCAAGAGACAAACTCAGTAGGAAGCAGTTTCACAGCCAGTACAAATATAGTACCAGGAAATAGAATAACTTGATCACAGGACTCCAAGACGGGCTAGGGAAGAAAAAGGAAGCAAGAGGGGAAAAAATGAAATTAGATCTCTTGAGGAAAAAGAAAATTAGAAGAAGAAAAAAAAATGAAATTAGATCTCTTGAGGAAAAAGAAAATCAGAAGAATAAACAGCTTATAACAGAGAGCCATAAATTTTACTTGAAGAATTGGGATTTCTAAAAATATAATGAATCAAACATAACTAAATAATTCTATCAGATAATTTAAAATATTAGAACAAAGTAAAAAAGCACAAAAAATTAGAAGAATGTGAGATATCTACTATTAAAGACTTGGAAAATAGGCTAAGGAGACGCAATTTAAGAATCACTGGATTCTGAAAATGATGACTAAATACAAAATGCTATATATATATATAAAATTAAAATTCTTTCCTCAAAATTGTTATTCTTATCAGCAGAGTATCAATGATAACAACAATAATATCAATAATAAAATAATAACTAGCATTTATATAGCACTTTACATTTGTCATTTTATTTGTTGCACACAACAACCCTGTAAAGTAGATGTTCTTATTATCTCCATTGTATGGAAGAGTAAACTGAAGCAGAGAGAGATTAAATTGCCCAAGATCACACAGACAACAAGTACCTGAGACAGGATTCAAGCTTAGCTATTCCTAACTCGAATTCCTACATTATATACTGTGCTACCATCTAGCTGCCCAGCTGCTAAATCTAACCATAAGCATAACTAGTATGGTTCAGTAGTTAGAAAGACTTGGATTCAAATCCTACCCAGCATACTCACTAGTTATGTGACCCTGGGCAACTCATCTCCATCGCCATTCTTTCACTTATTTTCTTTTTTAAGAAAGTTTTTTTTTTACAATTATATGAAAAAAATTTAACATTAATTTAAAAAAATTGAGTTCAAGTTGTCTTCTTCCATTCCTCCTCTTCCTCCCCTGCATTGAGTAGGCAGTTTGATATAAGTTTGATATACATGTGCAGTCATGCAAAACATTTTCTCACTTATTTTCAATTTCTCCCTCTTGGCTACTTTTTAGAGCATGATGTATAGATGTGGAAGGCTCCGGGTATATATAGACAGCTTCTCTTATGGCTAGTGGTTTTCTGTTCTATGTCCTGCCACTGTCAAATAATTCCAATTGTGAGAGCAAGTCAGACATAAAAAAGTAACCCTCTTATTCTCTGCCCCATTTACAATCCTGCTTTCTCTGACCCCTTATATACTTGACTTTGCCTGAAGCAACTTATTCTTTGATGTCACAGCAACCTAATTTCTACCCTGTAGCATTGCTTGGACCTTTTCACAATGTCTAGCCTTCAGTGGTACATGTAGCTTCAGAACATCAATATTTTGTCACAAAACATATTGCATAGAACATGCAGTTTTCAGTTAATTCAGTTTGCAAAAGAAAACTCGTGTGTGTGTGTGTGTGTGTGTGTGTGTGTGTGTGTGTGTGTGTGTACTTAGTTAAACATAGGTTTTTATCTTTGAATTATGGCCAAATTTCTCTTAGACTCTTCCCTTAGGACCCAAGGCTACTTTCAACATGTTCATCAAAAATGGCTTTTTATTAAAGACACTCTACTTTTCTTAGGTTCCCTGTGAAATTTTAATAATATGTCTAACTTTACCCAACACTTTATTTTTTAAAAACTGATTTAATTTTAGTTTACATCATTCAGTTCCACAAGCTTTTGAGTTCTAAATTTTCTTCCCCTCCTTTCCCTTTCCCTTCTCCAAGACATTGTGCAATCTGATATAGACTCTCTATATACATTCACATCAAACATATTTTTACATTAGTCATGTTGTAAGGAAGAATTATAACCAATGGAATGAACCACAAGAAAGAAGAAACAAAACAAAACAAAAAGAGAGAGTGAATAGTATACTTCAATGTGCATTCAGACTCTTATCTTTCTTTCTCTGCATGTGGATAGCATTTTCCATCATGAGCCTTTTGGAATTGTTTTGGAAACTTGCATTGCTGAGAAGAGCCAAGCCTATCAAAGTTAGTCATTGCATGATGTGTCTGTTACTGTGTACAATGTTCTCCTGGTTCTGCTCCCCTCAGCATCCTTTCATATAAGTCTTTCTAGGTTTTTCTGAAGTCTTCCTGCTCATCATTTCTTATGGCATATTAATATTCCATTAAATTAATATACCACAACTTATTCAGCCATTCCCTCAATTTACAAATTTTTTTGCCACCACAAAAAGAACTGCTATAAGTATTTTTGTACATCTGGGTCCTTTTCCCATTTGTATGATCTCTTTGGGATTATAGCCCTTTGGGCATAATTCTAAATTACTCTCTAAAATGGTTGGATCAGTTCACAACCACACAAACAATACATGAGTGTTCCAATTTTCCTATGTCTTCTCCAGAATTTATCATTTTCCTGCTTTGTCATGTTAGCTAATCTGACAGGTGTGATGTCAGAGTTGTTTTGATTTGCATTTTTCTAATCAATAGTGATTTAGAGCATTTTTTCATAAATATCTTTAATTTCTTCTTCTGAAAACTGCCTCTTTATAGCCTTTGACCATTTGTCAATTGGGGAATGACTTATAGTCTTATAAAATTGACTCAGTTCTCTATATATTTTAGAAATGAGGCCTTTATCAGAGATGTTGGTTGTAAAAATTCTTTTCCAGTTTTCTGCTTTCCTCCTAGTCTTGGTTGCATCACTTTGTTTGTACCTAACACTTTAGCTAGCTATTTTGGGGGCTGGGAAAATTCACAAAACACACTTTCAAATCAGTTTTTTAAGGCCATACAACTGGGGGAGAAGAGGTAAAGAAATTTGAGATAAGATCCTTTGTACATGTAACATTGACTCCCCTGGCCCCATAGTCAGAAGGCCAGGTAGGTTACATCCCTCTTTCAGGATTCTCTAGTATTCTTTAAGGGAGTTGGGAGGTTTCTAGGCTCTCCTGCAATGACTCCAGCACTGATGATATTACCTTATTTTTAGGAAGTGGTTCCCTATATCTCAGTTCCACTTAACAACCAATAGTTCGATTAACTTTTTTTTTCTTTTTTTCTTTATTTTTTTTAAACAAATGCTTTATTAACTTCTGTTTTACATCATTCATTTCCGCCAGATTTTGAGTTACAATCATTTTCCCCCCGTTATTCCCCTATCCAACCTCCCAGAATAGCAGTCCCACAAGATATCGCTTCCTCCAATCTGCTCTCTCCCATACCTTCTCCCATACCCCCTTCGACTTTTCCATTAGAGGAAGATGAATCTTGTGTCCCAATGCCTGCACATCTTATCTCCCAATAACAAGCAAAAGAGTATTAATAATAGTATTTATATATATTTGAAACATTTAATGTTAAGACCTCGAATTTCAGATCCATTTCCTTCCTCCCTTGTCACACATTCCCTCTTGGGAGATAAGTAATTCAGTATATGTTGTACATGTCTAGCTATGCAAAACATTATCATAGTAGATATATTGTACAAGGCTGCTTATAATTCCCTCCCACTCATCCCACCCCCCACCTGGTCCATTCCCTACATGATCCTGTCCCTCTTCTATAGTGGGTACTTCCAACCTCCCCTCCCCCCAAGGATGCCCTCCCATCCATCATCCCTCTCTCATCCCCCTTCCCTCTATCCTGTCAGGTTGAGATATCCCATTTAGTATGTATGTCATTCTCTCCCTGAACCAAATTCAATGTGAATGTGGTTTTGCCTTTTTAGCCTTCCTACTCTCCCCGTCTTGCAACCACTTCCCCTTGCTTCTTCTACATGGGATAGTTTACCCTACCCTGTCTCTCCCCATCTCCTCTTGCCCTTTCCTCTCTCACCTCATAATTTCATCCCTTGAGTATTCTCCCCTTCCAACAAATTCAACCTATGCCCTCTATCCATATATAACTGTAACCATATACACACACATTCACATATGTATTCATATGACCACACACCCTTCTTCCATTGTTTTCATAGTGAGAAAGATATCATCAGTCACAGTTATTGCTTTTCCATATAGGAATGTAGATCAACTTTGATAAGTTCCTTTTGATTTCTTTTCCCTGATTGCCTTCTCAGGCATCTCTTCCTTCTTGAGTCTGGATGTCAAATTTTCTGTTCAATTCTGGTTTTTTCCTCAAGAATGCTTGAAAGTCCTTTATTCCACTGAATGACCATATTTCCCCCTGAAACAAAATACTCAGTTTTGCTGGGTAGGTGACCCTTGGGTTCAGTCCCAGTTCTTTTGCCCTCTGGAACATCATATTCCATGCCCTTCAATCCCTCAGTTTAGAAGCTTCCAGGTCCTGTGCTATTCTGATTGTGTTTCCACAATATTGAAATTGTTTCTTCCTGGCTGCTTGTAGTATTTTCTCCTTGATCTGGGGATTTTGGAACCTGGCTATAATATTGCTGGGAGTTTTCTTTTTGGGATCTTTTTCAGGAGGTGATCGGTGGATTCTTTCAACCTCTATTTTGCCCTCTGGATCTAAAACATCAGGGCAGTTTTCCTTGAGAATTTCTTTTTTTTTTATTTTTTTAATTTTTAGCTGAATATTTTTTTTAAACAAATGCTTTATTAACTTCTGTTTTACATCATTCATTTCCGCCAGATTTTGAGTTACAATCATTTTCCCCCCATTATTCCCCTACCCAACCTCCCAGAATAGTAATTCCACAAGATATCGCTTCCTCCAATCTGCTCTCTCCCATACCCCCATCGACTTTTCCATTAGAGGAAGGTGAGTCTTTGCATCCCAATGCCTGCACATCTTATCTCTCTATTACAAGCAAAAGAGTATTAATAATAGTATTTATATATATATTTGAAACATTTAATGTTACAACCTCAAATTTCAGATCCATTTCCTTCCTCCCTTGTCACCCATTCCCTCTTGGGAGATAAGTAATTCAGTATATGTTGTACATGTCTAGCTATGCAAAACATTATCATAGTAGATATATTGTACAAGGCTGCTTATAATTCCCTCCCACTCATCCCACCCCCCACCTGGTCCATTCCCTACATGATCCTGTCCCTCTTTATAGTGGGTACTTCCAACCTCCCCTCACCCCAAGGATGCCCTCCCATCCATCATCCCTCCTCTCATCCCCCTTCCCCCTATCCTGCTGCAGGTTGAGATATCCCATTTAGTTTGTATGTCATTTTCTCCCTGAACCAAATTCAATGTGAATGTGGTTTTGCCTTTTTAGCCTTCCTTATTCTCTCCCTCTTTTGCAACCACTTCCCCTTGCTTCTTCTGCATGGGATAGTTTACACTACCCTGTCTCTCCCCATCTCCTCTTGCCACTTTCCTCTCTCACCTCATCATTTCATCCCTTGAGTATTCTCCCTTCCCAACAAATTCAACCTATGCCCTCTATCCATATATAACTGTAACCATATACACACACATTCACATATGTATTCATATGACCACACCACCTTCTTCCATTATTTTCATAGTGAGAAAGATATCATCAGTCACAGTTATTGCTTTTCCATATAGGAATGTAAATAGTTCAACTTTGATAAGTTCCTTTTGATTTCTTTTCCCTGATTACCTTCTCAGGCATCTCTTCCTTCTTGTGTCTGGATGTCAAATTTTCTATTCAATTCTGGTTTTTTCCTCAAGAATGCTTGAAAGTCCTCTATTCCACTGAATGACCATATTTTCCCCTGAAACAAAATACTCAGTTTTGCTGGGTGGGTGACCCTTGGGTTCATTCCCAGTTCTTTTGCCCTCTGGAATATCATATTCCATGCTCTTCAATCCCTCAGTGTAGAAGCCGCCAGGTCCTGGACTATTCTGATTGTGTTTCCACAATATTGAAATTGTTTTTTCCTGGCTGCTTGGTGTATTTTCTCCTTGATCTGGGGATTCTGGAACCTGGCTATAATATTCCTGGGAGTTTTCTTTTTGGGATCTTTTTCAGGAGGTGATCTGTGGATTCTTTCAACCTCTATTTTGCCCTCTGGATCTAAAACATCAGGGCAATTTTCCTTGAGAATTTCTTGAAGGGTGATTTCTAGGTTCTTTCTTTGATCATGGCTTTCAGGTAGTCCAATAATTTTTAAATTGTCTCTCCTGGATCTATTTTCCAGGTCAGTGGTTTTTCCCATGAGATATTTCACATTGCCTTCTAATCTTTCATTTGTTTGGATCTGCTTAACAGCATCTTGATTTCTCATAAAGTCATTAGCTTCCATTTGCTCCAGTCTAACTCTGAAGGAATGAATCTTCTCAGTGAACTTCTGAGATTCTTTTTCCATCTGGCAAATTCGACTTTTTAAGGCATTCTTCTCCTCATTGCCCTTTTGGACCTTCTTTGCCATTTGAGTTAGTCTATTTTTTAAGGTGTTGTTTTCCTCAGTCAGGCTGTTGACCCTCATTTCATGCTTTTCCTGCATCCTTCTCATTTCTCTTTCCAATTTTTCCTCCACTTCTCTTATTTGATTTTTAAAGTCCTTCTTAAGGTCCTCTATGGCCTGCAACCCGCTCATGTTTTCCCCTGGGGCTTTTGGAGCAGGACTTCTGACCTCACAGTCCTTTTCCTGCTCTATGCCCCCAAAATGGGAGTCTAGGGTTGCATTTTTCTGTTTCCTTTGCCTTGGCATGTTGCCACTTATTTGCTTGACTTTGGGGCTTGTTGCCACACTATGGCTTTAAGGCCAGATAGAGGAATTTTCGTCCTGAACGTGTGGGGGGCAACTTCCGTTTCTGGCAAGCTGTAAACCCACCCACGACTTCCACCCTAGATCCCAATCCAGATCCAGGGAGGTTAAAGCAAGAGTGATTACCCCCCAAGACTGATCGCTGGATCTCCCTACAATTAATTCGCAGGCCAGGAGCTGGAGCTGCCTCTGAAAACTACAAAATGGCGTGTCTCCTCAGTGGCTTCTAGCCCGCAGGGGAGGGAGGCGACGCATTCCCCAAATACCGATCCCAAAGTCCATAGGACACTAACCTCTTACTTTGTCCTAGGCATGTCTATGTTGATAATTCTGGAGTCGCCACGGCTGCTGGTGTTCTGGGGTTCCTCCAGCCGGCTGCTGGCCTTGCTGCCCTGGAGCTAAAACCTCTGCTCATGCGGACCTTGGCTAGGCTCGGCTCCCCGTGCTCTGTGCGATGCCGGCTCCTAGACCTCTGCGCTGGTCCTTCCAGCAGGGCTGCTGGGCTGTCCTCAGCGGGAGGTTAGCTTCTCTGTGTCATTCTGTGGGTGCTGGGGCTCCAGAAGTTGTTCAGAGTCCCCTTTTACATAGTTTGGGGGGAATCTGGGGGCAGAGTGGCTTGGACGAGCTGTCTCTACTCCGCCATCTTGGCTCCACCCCTATTGGTCTGGATTAACTTTTACAAAGGAATATTTACTTCTAAAATATAACAATAGATTTACATACATACTCCTCCAACATATGGAAGACATAATCCTTCTCCCATACCACCTTGATTGCAGGAGAAGAGATTATAACTTAATTTGATTTCTATAGAGCACCATCCTAAATTCCAAATCCAAAGGTTCCTTGAGTCCAAGACTCCCTGGCTTC
The DNA here is from genome assembly GCA_011680675.1 of Gymnobelideus leadbeateri. Taxonomy (NCBI): domain Eukaryota; kingdom Metazoa; phylum Chordata; class Mammalia; order Diprotodontia; family Petauridae; genus Gymnobelideus; species Gymnobelideus leadbeateri. The sequence continues at coordinate 217,010 of WOXC01007944.1, read as the reverse complement.
TCAGGGCTTCCCTGCTGGCCAGCTGGTTGCAACATCTTGCTTGTGACAAGGGAGGCTAGGTGTTTCAGGAACCCCAATAGTCAGAGTCCCTGGAAAGCAGTCTGGAATGAATTCATGGACTCAAGCATTCTCTAAGTCAAGGTGGCAAAGATTTATTGACATGCTATACAGCAGGCAAACGTTCTTAGGGAACCTGCAAGCTTAGATGGGGTATATTATAGTTTATATAGGATAAATGTAGTAAAACCTGTGTCAAATGTGCTAACTATGTGAGTCAGGACGGGATTAGAGAGGAGTTAAGGAGTGACCAGTTCTTAAGGGAACATGCACTTTTAATATTTACTGAGCAGGTATTTTACCCAGAGTTCACTGGGAAATAGCCCAGGAGGGACTACATGGAGGTATGGTTTTAGGCTCAAAATGTCACTAAGTCAGCTAGCAGTCAGGGCTGACCAAGCTGGCACCCATCAATGTCATGTTTGACAAGATGAATATTGGGAGTATATATATATATATATATATATATATATATATATATATATGTCCCAGGCTAATGAGGGATTCAGGATGTATATAATAAGCTAGGGAGTCAATTATAGATAATCGAGTGAAGGATTCATAGGCACAGCTTATTATTGTACCAAGGGGAGATAAACATTTGGATGGGGCTTGATCATGAATGGTTCCTGGGCAGAGTACTGGAACGGGGAGAAGCGGGCAGAGATAATGCTCTGAGGCCAGGGAGATTTGAGACTAGGGAGAAATGTGATTTTACAAACTGAGGTTCAAGCACAGGCACCCAAGCACCCCATCATTTGGAATCTGACTCTATAGGCATCATGGCTCTAACTTTGGGTCTCATAGACCAGGTGGGGATCATCTCTCAATTCCTAGGCTTGAAAAACGAAAATGATACAGAACAAACACAAATAGCAGACCTCTTTGTTGGAATCAAGGTAAAAGCAAGAAGGCCATCCCTCTCACTGTTTCAGTTCATTGCACCCATGCTGTGGGTGAACTTTTTTCTTTATCTTTTTTTTCCTTGCTTTTTGGAGAGGGGAAGGTAGGGTAGTTGGGATTTAGTGACTTGCCCAATGTCACATGACTAGTAAGTGTTAAGTGTCTGAGGCTAGATTTGAACTCAGGTCCTTCTGGCTCCAGAGTTGGTGCTGTATTCACTGTACCACTTAGCCGCCCCTCAAAGTCCTTCTTAAAGCAATATTGCTGTTACTATATATAATGTTCCCTCATTCCACTCATCATTATTTAGTGCAAGTCTTTCTGTGCCTTTCTAAGACCATTGAGCTCATCATTTCTTATAGCATGGTAGTATTCCATCACAACCATACACCTCAACTTCTTTAGCCATTACCCAATTAATGGGAATCCCTGCAATTTCCAGTTATTTGCCACCACAAAGATAGCCACTATAAATATCCCATTCAGGGGTGGCTAGGTGGTGTAGTGAAATTGAAGAGCCTCAGACACTTAACACTTACTAGCCCTGTGACCTTGGGCAAGTCACTTAACTCCAATTGCCCTGCCCTCCCCCCTCCAAAAATCAAGCAAATAAATATCCCATTCACATTCAAAGTTATAATTATCATTTGTGAATTTCCCTCCATCTTATTTTTTACTCACTATTTTCTTTCTCAGCTTCTGTTTTTTACTCTATGCCTGTTGCCTTATCTTCTCCCCCTACCCTCCTATCCCACCCACCTCCCACCTCAATACACACCCCTCCCCAATTCGAATCCACACACCCCTCTAAAAACTCTCTCCCCCAGTTTTCTCACCTTTGTACACATTCAGAAAACCTCTACTCCCTTCCAGCTGTACACATTGTTTCTTCTTCAACCCACTTGAGAGTAAGGTTCCCACATTACCAGCCTTCCACCCCTACCTGCTTCCTTTATATTAGTTCTTCCTCTCATGCCCCATTTTTATAATATAATTGCCTCTTTTTACTTTTTCCTACACAGTTTTGTTTTTTTTTTTTAGAATCACCCCATCATCACAACTCAGCCCCAATCTTTCTAACTACCTTAGTAATGATGAGAGTTATAAAAATACTGATAACATTTTCATATATGTAGTAAGTAAGTTTGGTCTTCATGAGTGTGTTATAATTAGTCTTTAATGTTTTCTATACATTTCTGGATCCTTTACATCAAATTTTCCATTGAGTACTGTTTTTTTTTTTTGTTAAAAATACCTGAAAGTCTTTCAATTTGTCAAATGTCCTTTTTTTTTTTACATTCCAGATTATACTCAATTTTGCTGAATAAGTTATTTTTAAACACAACCCCAGCTCTTTTACTCTTCAAAATATAATGTTCTAAGACCTATGGTCTTTTAGAGTAGTAACTGCTAGGTCTTGTGAAATCCTGACTGTATTTCAGCAGTATTTAAATTGATTTTTTCCCCTTGTTGCTTGCAATATTTTCTGCTTAAGCTGGGAGTTTTGAAACTAAGCTATGACATTCCTCTAAGGTCTCATCCTACGATCTCTTTCAGGTGGTGATTGGTATCTTTTTTCTACTTGTACTTTACTCTCTTGTTTTAGTACTTCAGGACAATTTTCTTTAATAATTTCTTGTAATATTGTATCCAGATTCTTTTTTTGATCATCTGTTTTTTCTAGTTTTATTATTTCTTGGTGTCTTAAAATGTCATTCAATTTCTCTTGCTCAATTCTAGTTTTCAAGGAATTATTTTCTTCTTAAGATTTTGGACCACTTTTTCCAATTGGTTAACTTTCTTTTCATAATTTTCTTGGATTGCTTTTATTTTTTTTCCCTAATTTTCCCTCAATATCTCTTATTTGATTTAAATTTTTTTAAGTTCTTCTAAGAACTCATTTTGGGTTTGTGACCATTTGATGTGACTCTTTGGGATAGCATTATTTTATTTTTTAATCTATCTTCTGAATATGAACCCAGATCTTTTTTTATACCAAAGTAGTTATCTGTGGTCAAGTTCTTTTTCATTTGCTTACTCATTTTTATTTTCTTTTGTTTTAATTTTATCAGCTTATTATTATAAACAGATTTTGATCCTGATTTGTTGTTTAATCTGGTAGTGTTGCCCTAGGCCTCAGGTCCTCCTTACTGTCATTTTCTGATTCCTGTCTAGGGGTTGGAGCTCAATCTCAGGGACTCCTCTTCTCTGCCATAACTAGGGACCTCCGCCATACTGTCTTGAAAATGTCCTTGCTCTTTGTTGTATTGCACTCACTGGGCATGTGTTCAATCCTCCTCAGCCACAGCCACAGCCTGGGATCATGTCTGGTCAGTACCACTAGGCCTGGCTTCTGGAAATAGCAGGGGCTACTTCAGTCTTCCTCCTCCCAGTCATTCACTATTCCTTAGATAAAAATTTGTGAGATTAAATTTCTCAAGACCTTGAGTAAGGTGAGGTGATATTTGAGGTGAAATTTCTTGGGTCCTAGTTGAGTGGAACTGCCCTCAGGACCTGCTCTTTGCTGATTCAGTCCAGTGGGCCTGGAGATGTATACACTTCACTCAGGCCAAGCCTCAGGCCCTGGAGGCCCTGTCTTTTCTGAGCTTGTCTCAAATTGTCTTAGGGGGACAACTGCTTTACCCCTTTATTTTTGCTGTTCTATAGTAGTTTCATGGATATTTTCTCTCTGTAGAGGAAATCTGGAGAGCCTGGAAATTTCTGACCTACTCTGCCATTTTCCCAGAATGCCCCCTTTGTACATAATATCTTAAGAAATCACAAGAGAAAACTGCTCAGATCTCTTAGTACTGGGGGTAAAATAAAAACAGAAGAAATCTACCAGTCATATCTTTAAAGAAACCCCAAACTGAAAATATTCAGAAATGTCCTAGTCAAAATCTAGAATTTCCAGAGAAAAGAAAAAAATACTTCAAGCAGCCAGAGATTGAGTATCAAAGAGAGACCTACCACCATAAAGAACAGCAGAGTTAGTAATATATTTTAAAAGGTTAAGAAAAAAAAGGCTTATGATCCAAAACAATTTATCTTGCAATTGAGTATAATCCTTTGGGGGTTTGGATTTGGAGTAGACATTTCATAAAATATTGAGCTTTAAAGTATTCCTAACAAACAGTCCAAAGCTGGGTGGAATCTTCAAAACTCAGAAGAGACAAGAAAAACCCAGAAAAGTGAATACATTTGAACAGTTTGCAAGAGCTAAATAACGATCAAGTATGGCTAAACTCTGTGAAAAAGAAGTTTATATTTGATGCCTCCACTTGGGTCCTTTTTCTTTTTTTCCTATCCTATCCCACACTGTGATCTCATAAATTTCTGTGGCTTCAGTTTTCATTTAACTCTTGAATTAGATGTCCCGTAGACATCTCAAACTCAACACGTCCAAAGAATAAATCATCTTATCTTCCCTAATCTTCTGCCCTACATACTTTTGTAGTACTATTGATAGCACCACCATCCTCTCAGTTATCAAAGCTCATAAATTCAGTGCCATCCTTGATTGTTCACTCTTAGTCACCCCGAAATCCTGTCCATTTTCAAATCTTGTCATCTTTACCTCAATTACATGTCTTTTATGTGCTCCCTTATCTCTACTTACGTGGCCATCACCCTAGTTCAGGCCTTTATCACCTCTCACCTGGATTATTGCAAAAACCTTCTAAATGGACCTGTCTTAGGTCTCTCCTCATTCCAGTTCATTCCCATGCAACTACTAAGGTGATTTTTCTAAAGTATAGCTATGACCATGTCACTCCATTGCTTAGTCAATAAGCTCCAACAATGGCTTCCTGTTATCTCTAGGATAAAAAATATAAAGGCCTCTATTGTCATTCAAGCTCTTTATAACTTAACCCCTTCCTATCTTCCCAGCTTTCTTACACTTTATTCTCCTCTGTCAACTCTTGATTTAATGACACTGACCTAATTGTATATTTGTGATTATACCTTCGGAGGTAACATTTCCATTCATAAAGGCTTCAGTGTTCTTTGTATAAGCTTGGGCAAGAAACTTAACTTCTTTGGGACTCAGTTTCTTTATAAGTGAAATGAAAGTGTTGAACTAGATGATTTTGAGGTCCTTCCTAGCTCTAGACCTGTGATTCAGTGATTTCATTTCATCCTCATAATAGGTTTTGGAAGTAGGTGATGTTAATATCCTTATTTTACAGATGGGGAAATGGAGGCTCAGGAGAATGAATTACTTGCCTAGCATCATACCTAGTAATGTCTGTGGCAGGATGCAAATGTATATCTCTCTGCTCCTATCTCTTTATTATAATTCCTAGAGCACAACACTATCTCTCCTCTCCATACCTTTGCACTGGCTGTTACCAATGCTCTGCCCCCTCACCTCTGCCTCTGAGTTTTCTTAGCTTCCTTTAAGACTCAGTTCAAATCCCACTTTCTGCAAGAGGCCTTTCACAGTCCTCCCAGTTGCTAATACCACCCCTTTTAAATTACTGAACATTTCCTTTGAATATGTCTTGTATGTACCTAGTTATTTTCATGTTTTCTCTCCTATGAGATGTATACTCCTTGAGGGCAAGGGTTATTTTTGCCTTTCTTTGTATCCCCAATGTCAGAAAAATAATGAGTACTTAAATACACGCATGTTGACTGACTGAAGTCAGTCCTTCAATATATAAGCCCTTCAATCAATCAATCAATTAACAACTACATATCAAGTGCCATGCCAGGCTCTGGGGATACCCGAGTACAAAGAATAAAATAGTTCTTTGTCACAATGAGCTTACATTTTAACTGGAGAGATAGCAAGTACATATAAAAATATTTGTGCATATATATATACAACATTAAAAATAAAGTTAATAAATGATATATATATATACACACACACATATGTATATGCACATGCACAAAGTGGAAAATACAAGTCTGCTTGTGGGGAAGACACTAATAACAACATAATAGCTTCATTTGTATAGCACTTTAAAGTTTGAAATGAGCTGTATATATTATCTCATTTGAGCCTCACAACAACTCTGTGAGGTAGATGCTATCCATTTTACAGATGAGAAAACTGAGACTGAGAAAACTTAAGTAACTTGCTTAGGATCATACAACCTGTAAGACTCTGGAGTAGGATTTGAACTTAGGTCTTCCTGACTCCAAGTCCACTGTCTTTATTCACCATGCCACCTACTTGCCTGGTCTGCTATGTGGATAAAGTACTGGACTTAGTCAGGAAGACTTGGAATAAAATTTTGGCTCTCTTACCTCAGATCTCTATGACTTTGGGCCAATTACTTGTCAGGACCTTTGTCTCTTTATATATGAAATGAGAGTTAGACTAGGTAATTTCTAAATTCTTTCCAGGTCAGAATCCTATTGATTCTCTGATTCCCACTGAATTGCCATGCCAAGTCATAGTGCTGCCAGTGTCTCATGTCTATGGCTTCTTTCCACTCCTCTTAGGATCATAGCTTTAGAGCTGGGAGAGAACTGAAAGGTCATTCAGTCCAGGCCTTAGAAAAGTTCATACAGGACTTCCTAGGTTCCTTTGGTGAAAATCTCTAATCTGGAGAATGGATATGAATGTGTTAGACAAATTCCTATGTGTCAATTCAGTCTATGCCCCTTTCAGTTGATCAAATGAATGGATAAATGAATGAATTTAAAAATGTTTATTAAGTGCTTATCATATGCTAGACACTCTAAGAACTAGAGATATGCATAAAAAATCAATATTGTTGGGGCGGCTAGGTGGCGCAGTGAGTAGAGCGTCGGCCCTGGAGTCAGAAGGACCTGAGTTTGGATCCGACCTCAGACACTTAACGCACACACAAATAAAAAAAAAAAACCTAGCCGTGTGACCTTGGGCAAGTTACTTAACCCCAATTGCCCTCCAAAAAGCAAAAAAAAAAAAAAAATCAACATTGTCCTTGCCTTAGGGAACCTACATTCTAAAAGAGGAAGATGAATCTTATAAGGTAGTGGTGGCCAGGTCTGAGTGATTTAATTCAGGAAAGTACAGGGATGGCAAATGGAGCTATAGAGGAATAGATTGACACACACTTCCTGAGACTTGCTAAGGAGATGTTCTGGAGTATTGCCCCACTTCTGGCAGCAACCCCAAATTTCCCATACCTCACTCTTCTCTCTAAATTCCACCCCCACATAAGAAAATCACTTCTATTATTTCCATGAAAATTTAGTCCAACATAGTGTCTTGAGTAAAATACTTGGTGAGCTTTAATGGTTTAGCTCACTTATAGCCATGTTTAGTGACTGATAGTGTACCTGAGTTAATGTAAGGACATCACATATGCTAAGAGACACACATGCTTAATTGAAGCCTAATCTCCAAGTTCTCACAACAGAACTTTTGTTCTCTTTTAGTTTCCCTGTTCCTTTCCCTAATCATCTGCCCACGTAAATGCTTGCTAAATGACCTAGATTCTCTTTTATAGATGTTTTTAGCTCATCTAAGGCAGTGCTTCTTAAACTATATGTCAAGACCCCACATGGGGCCTTGTAAGTGAATGTGGGGATCATAAAAATATGGTAACAGTAAAAGGTTTCTGAATGCACAATGACCAAATATTAATTCAAAATCAAACATGTAATAAATCCTAGGCATATCTGGTAGCACTTACCTGGGTTGCATTGTGTGACTTTACTATAGCCCTGGTTATGAATACACAATATGTGCACTGTATATACAAAATTTTCTGCTCTTACGAAAACATGATAATTTAATTATGGAAAATAAAGACTTTTAATACCTTTCTACCATCATTACTCAGCATGTAGGTATCAAATTAGCATATCTTTGGATTGTGTTGTATTAGAATGTTTGATTTTTAAAATTGCTGTTATCTTCTTTTACAGAAATATAAGTATTTAATTGCAGCAAGTAAAGACAAAAGTCCTTTAATACTATTTCTCTACTATTACTGCTGTATGTGTTAAGTGTGAACATCAGTTTTTTTTTAAATTAAGGACAAACAAATGTAATTTCATAAACTAAAGATAATATTTATTTGAGAAATTATTAACAATATTTATTTATATTTTAGGACAAAGATATTTTTCAGGTGTGGGCAAATGGCTAAATTTAGACTGAAGAGTTAAAAATACTGATGACAATGTGTCAGATTCTTTGCCACCAGGTTGTAGTACACATAAATTGATAAGAAAAAAGAAAATATGTTGAGTCATTTTTGTAATCTGGATTTATTTCTAATAATGATGGTGGTGTGACAAAACCTCTTTGCTTAATTTGTAATGAAGTTTTGGCTGCAGAGAGCATGAAACCAACCAAACTAAAATGACATCTTAATACCAAGCATGCAGCATACTGCAGTAAACCAAAAAAAATATTTTGAAAGACTTTTAAAATCTTCAAATAAAGAAAAACAATGTTTTGTGAAATTTGTTACTATTGATGAAAAGTATTTACTTGCAGCTTATGAAACTTCTTATTTAATTGCAAAATCTAAAAAGCCCTATGTGATAGAAGATCTTATGTTACCTGCTGTTATTAAAATATCAGAAATAGTTCATGGGGAAAATATGGGGATGAAATTCATAAAAATTTCTTTATTAAATGATAGTGTTTCCAAAAGAATTTCTGAAATTAGTAATGACCAATCCCAGCAACTTATTACCAGGCTTAAATGGTAGCCCAAAGTTTGCAATTCAGTTAGATGAAACTACTGATATTTCTAACATGGCGCCATCATTACTTTATGTAAGATATGATGAAGGAAGAATACATAAGGAATTATTGTTTTGTCACCCTTTGGAAGGGCACACAAGAGGGGAAGATATATGTCTGAAAGTTGATGAATTTTTCACAAACGAAGGTTTACAGTGGAAAAATTGCATTGGAGTCTGTACAGGTGGTGCTAGAGCAATGTTAGGTGAGAACATTGGATTCGTAGCAAAAGTTAAAGCTGGTGGCAATAAACACATCACTTTTACTCACTGCATGATTCATTGGGAGTCACTCAAGGCCAAAATAATATCACCAGTTAGATGTCATGCTTCATGGTACTATCAAAATCATTGACTTCATTAAAAGCCATGCCCTTCACAGTCTTTTGTTTTTGAACCTTTGGAAAAACATGGACTCTGATTATAAAACCTTATTACTACATGCAGAAGTAAGATGGCTCTCAAGAGGGCAAAGTTTAAACAGATTGCTGAAATTGAAAGATGAAGTTGTTATATTTTTGACTGAGCAGAAATCTGATTTTGTTAATTTTTCCATAATGACTTATAGCTTTCAAAACTGTTACTTGTTGGATATTTTTAAAAAACTTAATTGTTTAAACATGTTGCTTCAAGGAAAAATTGTAACATATTTATGTTAAAAGATAAAATTGAAAGTTTTGCTAAGAAGTTAACATAGGGAAGAACAGGGTAGAAATGTTTTTTTTTTTTATAAATGTCTATGAATACAGACAATTTTATAATTGAAAATAACTTTCCCAAAGACTTAATTGTAAATGTTATAATTGATTATCTGAAGTGCCTGGAGATACAGTTTCAGAAATATTTCCCTTCAAATTTTGATTCTAAAAAACAAGTTGGGATCATAAACCATGCTCAATTAAAATAAAAAATGTTAGTCAGCTTCCATTAAACTTGAGTTTCCTAAAAAATCATTAAATCAATTTTGGTTTGGGATTAGGACAGAATTTCCAATAATTTCTGAAACGGCTCTAAACATACTTCTGCCATTTTGTACTGTGTATTTATGTAAAGCAGTGTTATTAGCATTGATGATTATAAAATCAAAATATCAATCAACTTTGAAAGATGTTGAAGATGTTCTGAATCCTGCAGTATCAAATATTCCACCAAGATTTAATTCTTTATGTAAAAATAAACTGGGGGTGGAGCCAAGATGGTAGAGAAAAAGCAGGAACTTGCTTTAGCTGCTGCTCCAATGACCTTCAATACCTATAAAATATGACTCTAAACAAATTTTATAGCTACAGAACCCACAAAATGTCAGAGAGAAACAAATCTCCCACTGAAGGCAGCCTGACAGGCTGACGGAAAGGGTCTATCACACTGAGCTGGGAGCTTAGTACAGACCTGCATGAACCCTGTGGTGCCAGAGCTACAGTGACCCTGACCAGTGGAACAGACTGGCCAGAGCAGACTTCAGGAGAGTGAGTCACCTACAGCTGTGGCGGTTTCCAGACTTCTCAACCCATAAATGCCAAAGACAAAATAAAAGGTCAGTGGGGAACCCTGTTGGAACTGGGTCATGGAAGAGTGTGGTATAGCCTCTGCCCCCAGGGTGAGAGGTGGCAGAGACTACAGCTGCTGCTGCATGGCTGCCTCTGGAGCTCTTGGCTTGCAGATTGTAGGGGGACCAAGTAACCATTCAGAGGGTAATCTCTCTTCCTTTGACCTGCTTGGATCAGGGTAGCAGTCTTGGGTGGTGGTCCTGGGGTGAGAAACACCAATGTGCCAGAGCTTGTGGTGGCTGTAGAGAGAGCATCCTCCTCAGACCTCTGACAACATTTGCAAAAACCCCAGTGATTTAGTATGCACCTCTCTCCACTCTGGAATCAGAGTTCTACTGTGGCAAAGAGCTCAAAAGTCAAGTAATTGGCTGGAAAGATGAAAAAGCAAAGGAAGCGCAATCAGACCATAGAATTCTTTTTTGGGGAAAAAAAGGGTCCAAACATGGAACCAGAAGAAGACAACAAAGTCAGAACTCCTGCATCAAAAGCTTCCAAGAAAAATATGAATTGGTTACAGGCCATGGAGGAGCTCAAGAAGGATTTTGAAAATCAAGTAAGAGAAATGGAGGGAAAACTAGGAAGAGAAATGAGAATGATGCAAGAAAATCATGAAAAGCGAGTCAATAGTCTGCTAAAGGATACCCAAAAAAGAATGAAGAAAAATTTAAAAATAGATAAACTCAAATGGCAAAAAAGGCTCAAAAAAGCCAATGAGGAGAAGAATGTCTTTAAAAGCTGAATTGGCTAGATGGAAAAGGGATTTCAAAAACTCACTGAAGAGAATAATTCCTTCAAAATTTGACTGGAGCAAATGGAAGCTAATGACTTTGTGAGAAACCAAGATACTACAAAACAGATCCAAACAAATGAAAAAATAGAAGGCAATGTGAAATACCTCATCAGAAAAACCACTGGCCTGGAAAATAGATCCAGGAGAGATAATTTAAAAATTATTGGACTACCTGAAAGCCATAATCAAAAAAAGAGCCTAGAAATCTTCCTTCAAGAAATTCTCAAGGAAAATTGCTGTGATATTCAAGGACCAGAGGGCAAAATAGAAGTTGAAAGAATTCACCAATCACCTCTTGAAAAAGCCCAAAATGAAAACTCCTAGGAATATCATAGCCAAATTCCAGAGTTCACAGGTCAAGAAGAAAATATTACAAGCAGCCAGGAAGAAACAATTTGTGTATTGTGGAAACACAATCAGGATAACACAAGACCTACCAGCTTCTACATTAAAGGATAGAAGGGCTTGGAATATGATATTCTGGAGGTCAAATGAGCTAGGATTAAAACCAAGAATCACCTGCTCAGTAAAATTGAATATAATGCTTCAGGAGAAAATATGATCATTCAATGAAATTGAAGACTTTCAAATATTCTTGATGAAAAGACCAGAGCTGAACAGAAAATTTGACTTTCAAATACAAGAAACAAGAGAAGCATGAGAAGGTAAATAGGAAAAAGAAATCATAAGGAACTTATTAAAGTTGAACCATTTGCATTCCTACATGGAAAAATGATTTTTATAATTCATGAGACTTTTCTTAGTATGAGGATAGTTGAAGGGAATATATATATATATATACATATACACACATATGTATGTATAAGAGGGTATATGTGTGTATAAATGCATATATGAGTGTGTGCATATGTGTATGCATGTATACATAGACAGAGGGCACAGGATTAGTTGAAGAGGAAGGGATGATATCTAAAAAATAAAATTAAGAGGTGAGAGGAATATAATGGGAGAAGGAGAAAGGGAGAGATATAATAGGGTAAATTATCTCATATAAAAGAGGCAAGAGAAAGCTGTTACAGTGGAGGAGAAAAAGAGGAAGATGAAAGGGAATGGGTCAACCTTACTCTCATTGAATTTGGCTTAAGGAGGAAATAAAATACACACTCAATTGGGTAGCTTACCTTACAGGAAAGTAGGGATGAAGGGGTAAGACAGGAGATGATAGAAGGGAGTGCAGCCTGAGGGAGAGGGTAGTTAGAAGCAAACACTTTTGAAAAGGGACAGGGTCAAAGTAGAAAATAGAATAAGTGGGGAGTGGGATAGGATGGAGGGAAATATAGTTAGTCTTTCACAATATAACTATGAAAATGTTTTGTGTAACTACACATGCACTACCTATATTGAATTGCTTGTCTTCCCAGTGAGAGTAGGTGAGGAGGGAAAAAGGGAAAAGATCTGGAAATCAAAGTTTTAAAAACAAATGTTAAAAAATGGTTTGTTTTTTTGTTTTGTTTTGTTTTTACGTGCAACTGGAAATAAGATATACAAGCACTGGGGTATAGAAATCCATCTTGCCTTATTAGGGGGAGATAAGGAGGGGAGGATATAAAAGAGAGCAGATTGGGGGCAGGGGTATTCAATAGGCCTGCTATCTTGGATTGGGAGGTAGGGGAAAGACAGGGAGAAAATTTGTAACTCAAAATCTTGTGGAAATGAAGGTTGAAAACTAAAAATAAATGTATAAAAGATAAAAAAAATAAACATAAACAAGCAATGTATCCCAGTATACAAATTTGCTTTCATCTTTAATAAATGGTAAAATTATATGTATACCACAGAATTGTTTTAAAATAATTTCTTTATGATTTATTATCAGTAAATGTTTGATTTATATACCCAAATACTTAGGGTCACATAAAAATTTCTTGGGCAAAAAGAGTTTTCGAGTGAAAAAAATTTAAGAAGCCCTGATCTAGTGCACTCCCCTCATTTTAAAGATGAAGATCTCAGGCCCAGAAAGGATAAATGATGTGTTCAATGGAATATGGGCAATCAGTGTCAGAACAGGGATTTGAGCCCAATTACCTGGAACCCAGAACCCTAAATTCAATTATTTTTTTCCCAGTACACTTGATTCCTTTATGGCTTGAATATACATGGTATCCTTTTGTCATCTTTCTGAATCCAGTTTTGTTTTTGTTCATTCAGTCATGTCCAACTCTTAGCGACCTATGGACCATACTGTCCAGGGATTTTCTTGACAAAGATACTGGAGTGGTTTGCCATTTCCTTCTCCAGTAGATTAAGGCAAATAAAGGTTAAGTAACTTGCCGAGGGTCTCCCATCTGGTAAGTGTCTGAGACAGGATTTGAATTCAGGTCTTCCTGACACCAGGTCCAGCTCTCTAGCAACTGAGCCATCTAACTGCCGCTGGGCTTTGTATGGATGCCAAAAAGGTTTCCTACCACAGAAGGAAAACATACTTCTCAAGCTTATAATGTCACCCATTGTTGACACAACTGTAAGAATATTTCTTCAACCTTTGTCATATACTTTTGTTCATACTGGATATAAAAATCAAAATATTGAAAGGCAGTGTGATATAATGGATGGAGAGCTCTCCAGGAAACCAGGAAAAATTGAGTTCAAGTCCTATTTTTGACATATCCTTGCTGAATGCCCCTGGGAAATTAAGTGAACTCAGTGCTTTAGCTAATTCTCAAAGACTGTAAGTTGCAGAGAAGGCTCCAACCTGTGCCAGTAAATGTTTCTTACAGTGAGTTCCCCTTGGCCAATGAAGTTTTAGAAATAATCTCTACCCCGAAACCACGCCTGCCATTGTCTAAGTAGACCACATAACAAACAAGGAAGTATGAAAAAGAATGGGAGTAAAGAATGTTGTCAAAGAACTGTATGGTCAAAAAGGAAGATGTGGTGATGATGAGGCAAGAGGAAAGAGTAACCTTTGAATGGCCTGTGTACTCCCCTAGTATCCTTGTGAGGTCAAGAGAAAGGAAGGAAGGATCCTAGTACAACAGGTAGACCTCAGAGTTGAACTTATTAGAATGAACTGGACAAGAATAATAGTACAAGATGGGCAGGCATAGCTGGATTGCAATTTGCATTTTTGGAGGGAACACCCACATCTATGAGACCCAGATGCATTTGATATTTTAGTACTGAGACCATAACAGTTTGAGGAAATCTGACAAAACTTTACTAAATTTAGAAGACGATTGATGTATCATTTTTTGTAAATAGTGTTGTTCCAATTACATATAAAGGTAGTTTTCAACATTCATTTTTAAATAAGATTTTGAGTTTCAGATTTTTCTCCCTTCTTCCCTTACCCCTCCCTCCTCTCCCACTTCCATCAGACCACAAGCAATCTGATACAGGTTATGCATGTACAATCATGTTAAACATATTTACATGTTGTGAAAGAAGAAACAGAACAAGAGGGAAAAAACACACAAAATAAGAACAAAGTGAAAATAGTATGCTTTCATTTGCATTCAGATCCCACAGTTCTTTCTCTGAATGTGGATGCATTTTCCATCATGAATCTTTTGGAATTGTCTTGGATCATTTTATTGCTATTGATCATAATTGATCATTGAACAATATTGCTGTTACTGTGTATAATGTTCTCCTGGTTCTGCTCACTTCACTCAGTATCGGTTCATGTAAGTCCTTCCAGGTTTTTTTGAAATTCACCTGCTTATTATTTCTTATAGCACAATAGTATTCCATTACATGCATATACCACAACTTGTTCAACCATTCCCCAATTGATGGGCATTTCCTCAATTTCCAATTCTTAGCCACCACAAAAAGAATTGCTATAAATTTTTTTGTACATATAGATCCTTTTTTATGATCTTTTTGGATAGATTTTGGGAGAGCAAAAACAATAATAACAGCTGACATTGATTTAGCACTATAAGGTCTGTATAGCTCTTTATATGCAATATTACATAAATATACATATATTTATATACATTAGCATGATAGAATAGAAGGAGGACTATATTTGGAATCAGAAGACCTGAGTTCAAATTCCAGCTCTGTTACTTAATCATTTGTGTGTAGATTAGACTTTATCTAGTTTTCCTGGCATGGAGCCCACTGCCTCCCCTACCACTTAGCCTCTTTTGATTGGCTGCCTGCATCTTTAAAATTGATGAGACTGAGTTAGTCTCTTTCCACCATCTTACATTGTACTCTATTCTTGGATTGACTCCTATCTGCTATGCTCAGTGTGGATGCCATGAGCTGAATCAGTGAGAGGGTAGGGACTTTCATCCCCTGCCTACTTCTATTTTACCCCAAATCCAAGAAATGGGCCTGGGGATGTTTGTTTCTGTTTTGGGTTGCTAGTCCTACATTTCAGGTGCCAGAGGTGATCCTGGGATTGGGAGTTTGAGCCATGGCAGTTTTAGAGCCAGGGTCATAGAGAGGATGGTGCAGCAGCCACATCAACATGGGAAACCAGCTTACCCTGAAAAGCCAGGGTGCCTGAGACTTGAGCCCAAGGTTGGCTCTTTACTTGGAATTGGGATTATGCTCTAACAGAGCTAAACTATGAACCCAATCCCCTTCCCTGCTCAGAACCTGAGGTGGTACATGAGGGGTGGGGGATTATGCCTCCCATGTATTGAAAGGAGTAAGTTTATATATTTGTGATTATACCTTATGAAGTAACATTTCCACTTGTAAAGGGCTTAGTCATATATGTATAAGCTTGGGCAAGTCACTTA
Source organism: Gymnobelideus leadbeateri (assembly GCA_011680675.1). Taxonomy (NCBI): domain Eukaryota; kingdom Metazoa; phylum Chordata; class Mammalia; order Diprotodontia; family Petauridae; genus Gymnobelideus; species Gymnobelideus leadbeateri. The sequence goes on along the minus strand of WOXC01007944.1, from coordinate 201,291 downwards.
ACTTCTTTGGGACTCAGTTTCTTTATAAGTGAAATGAAAGTGTTGAACTAGGTGACTTTTGAGGTCCTTCCTAGCTCTAGACCTGTGATTCAATGATTTCATTTGCTCCTTGTAATAGGTCTGTAATGTAGGTGACGTTATTATCCTTATTTTACAGGTGGGGAAATGGAGGCTCAGGAGAATGAATTACTTGCCTAGCATCATACCTAGTAATGTCTGTGGCAGGATGCAAATGTATATCTCTCTGCCCTAATTCTAGTACTCTTACTAGCCACACTGCTTCTTAGATGTTCATATTGCTTGAACTAATCCAAAAAGACTGTCTTTTTAAATTTTTTTTCAAGACTCTAACTTTCTGTTCCTCACAGTCCCGGTTTCCCATATAATCTCTACTCTGAATTCTCTGAGCATTAGATAAAATGTCAGATCAGGGGAAATGGGTAAGGGTTACTGATGGTAATGTCATCCTGGCTTTGTAGGCACGACTTACATCCTTTCTTGGGAGATAAAAAGAATTGTTCCTGCCTGTGCTCAGGAAGTCAAATGAACTACTTGCCATCTTTCAGGCTGTATTCTCATAAGGCTTTCATTTTTCACCCCCTACAACTTTTCCTTTAACACGGGGGTGTGTTGAGATTTATGGGTCACACCCAGTGGTGTGTTGAAGCTGGCTCATACAAGCTAATGAGAGAGCTGACTGTTAAACTGTCAATGTGAGTATTAACATCTTAGAAAATTGGCATACACTACAAATCTGAGTTTGATTTTATTTTTTTATTTACTAGAGTAAAAAAAAGAGACAGAGGAAGTGTTAAAATGTGGATTAAACTTTAAAATGTATCATGCATACTTTTTTTTTTCAGAGAACTGGATGTTAAACATGTACTAGCATATCACTGATTCACTCACAATCTGAGTGTGGAAGCAACAAGTCATCCTGTTTGTGAATGTGACTGAAAGCCTCCTCTATTCTTAAAAGAGATAGTCACAGTAAAAAAAAAAAGGAGCTTTTGGGTATCTACTAATCCTGTCTGAGGAGTTTTTGTGAGTGAAACCTATCAGGGTATAAGTTCCATTCAGTGCTAGGATTATTATATTGCCACTGTGAGGGGCATCTTAATACCTTGACTCCAGCCCTGCTTACTATCCTCAGAGACATCTGCCCCATGTGACTATGTGTCATGTGGGTTGTTCTCATACTACACCATTTCTCTTTCCGCTAGGGGTGACCTTTAATTGTATCCATCATCTCAGGTAGGGAATGAGCGCTTTCTACTTCATCTGACTAAGTAATGTTGCTATAGGGGCGGCTAGGTGGCACAGGGAATAGAGCACCGGCCCTGGAGTCAGGATGACCTGAGTTCAAATCCAGCCTCAGACACTTAACACAAAAACTAGCTGTGTGACCTTAGGCAAGTCGCTTAACCCCAATTGCCCTCAAAAAAAAAAAAAAAGAAATGTTGCTATCTTAAGTTCCAGTATTAATTTAAGAAAACATGACTTAGTAGAGCCTGACTCTCATTTCTCCATCAATTCTGCGACAGAGGGATATTTAATGAGGACTTTTGTACAGATTTCTCCAAGATTTTCTAAGAGGTCCTCCTATTTTTAAAAGGTTGTCACCAAAATTGTTCACCACAGCTGTTAAAAGCCAAGCTTCTCTTTATCTTGTTATCTTTTCAGAAATGGACCATGCCTGATGGGCTAACCCCAGTGAATAGTCAAATTTTGCTTGATTGAGAATTATTTAATGAGACCTAATAAGGAAACAGACTTTTGGGGCAAGCGTCATACAAAATGGAACTCATCATTGACTCTTTCCCCTCCCAACCCCCCCTAAATTATATAACTTCTCCAAACTCTATGCCATATATTTTGAGGACATCACTATCCTTCCAGGCATATGGGTTTTTTTTTTAATTGAACCTAAATGTGGAGCTTTGATTCTATTGGCTTCTATATATTCATCCTTCCTGTCCCCTCTGGCTGATTGCTTCCAAAATGTCTCCTTCCTAATCTTAGATCTCTATCTGCTTCCTGGTTTCATTCCCTGCTGCTTACAAACAGATGCATGACTCACCCCTATTTCAAAAACTCACCTGACTTTAGCATCCCCTCAAGCTATCATCCTGTATCTCTTCTTTCTTTCTCAAACTCCTAGAGAAAGCTGTCTGCTCAGGTTGCCTCCATTTCTTCTTCTCTCAATCACTTTTTGACTCGACTATATGTCTTGCAACTTCATCACTCAGATGGAATTGCCCTCTCCAAGGTTACCAATGATTTATTATTACCAAATCTTAATTGTTGTTCATAAATTTTTATCTTCACATTTCTGCAGTGTTTGACACCATTGGCTACCCTCTCCTAGATTATTGAAAAGGATCTCTTGTGTGTGTGTGTGACACATTTCTGTCTTGTTTCTTCTTCTACTCCTATCATCACAAATGCTTCCATATCAGACTACCTCCCCTTTCCCTCCCCGCCCCAGGAGGTACCAAATGTAGCCACAGCTTACAACATGTTTAGTGGGGATGGGAAATTCTAGTGGAATGCAAACTTCCCCTGACTTCTTTCCCACAGATCAGCATCTTGGAAAACATAGAGGCATGCTTACACCAGCAACATCTTCTTGGGATCTGGAATGATTTACGCCTTTCTCAAACTCTGGAGATTTACCTGGGTTTGAACCTCTTCTCACACAAATATACAGTTGAAACGATCAAAGTTGTAGCAAATCATAATTAAGCACCAGCAAAAGGCACCACTCTTCCACCATTTAAAATACCCTGCTTACTTACCTCCTCCCATAGTAGTAAGGATTATAATGCTGTAGGCAGTTTTGCTAATCTTCATAGCTGTTGGGCTCATGGACAAAGTTTCTCTTCTCTTTGCTGTTTTTTCTCTAGTCATACAGTGCTGATGATATTCATCCTTCATCTCTCTCTCTCTTCATTTTCAGTCCTGCATTTCCAACTGCCTGATGGGCACTTTACTTGGCTGTTCCTCCAAAATTGTCATCTTCCTCCCAAAATTTGCCCCTCTATTTCCCCAAAATTTTCTGTTTCTGTTGAGGGCACAGTTAGACATATTCAAAACATCAATAAACTTTTAATCTTTCCTCTGTCCTACTTCCCACATCTCATCCATTGCTATCTCGTGTTTTCTCACTCCACAATAGCTCTTCCAACTCTCCTTCCCTATCCCCCACTCTGCTGCCACTCTAGTTTAAACTCTCATTATCTGTTATAGCTTAGACTACGAGAATAGTCCCACAACTGTTCCTCCTACCATAGTCTCTCCTATCTTGAATTCATCTTTTTTAAAAGTTTTTTTAAAAAATTAATTTTTCAGTTTAAAATCTCTCCCTTCATTCCCCACTGAAAGAAAAAGAAAATCTGTGAATGTAATTGCATGGTCAAGCAAAACATGTCCAAAACTCTGAGAGAGAAAGAGAGAGAGAGAGAGAGAGAGCGAGCATTAATCTCCACCCTGAGTCTATCAGCTTTCTATAGAGAGCATGCTTCTTCACCAGTCTTCCTTTGGATTCATAATTGGTCGTTGTGTTGAACAGAATTTTTAAGTCTGTCAGAGTTTTTGTCTTTATAGTGTTGCTGTGTTTTTATAAACTATTTTCCTTGTTCTGTTTACTTTGCTTTTCATTGGTTTACACAAGTTTTCTGAGGTTGTCTTCTGTCCCTCTTTTTAGTTCTTATATAACAAAAGTATTCCATCATATTTCACATATCATAACTTGTTCTGCAATTCCTTGATTGATAGATACCTCCTTACCTTCCAGTTTTTTGCCACCACAAAAGAGCTGTTATAAATATTTATGCATATATGGATCCTACTCCTTTTTCTATGATCTCTTTGGGGGTATAGACCTAGTTGTGATATTGCTGGATACATTGTTTTGTGGCTTGGGGGCATAGTTCCAAATCGCTTTCCAGAATGGTTAAACCAATCCACAGCTCCACCAATGGAGCATTAATATACCTGTTTTCTCACAGTTTCTCCAATATTTGTTATTTTCCTTTTTTAAAAAAAAAGTCAGTTTTACTAATCTGATGGGTATGAATTGCTTTAATTTCCATTTCTATAATTACCAGTATTTTGAACACTTTTTAATATGAATATTGATAGCATGAATTTCTTCCTCTGAAAACTGTCTATTCACATCATTTGACCTCTCAACATTTAGGAAGCCAATCCATCCTTTGTATAGCCGCCAATAGGTGGAAGTTTCAGGAGGCAGATCTGGGCTAATTATAAGGAAGATTTATCCTAAATCTTATCCTAAAATCTTTTATTTATCCTAATTTATCCTAAAACTTATCCTAAATCTCCTAAAACATGAGTCTCTTTAAGAGGTAATGCCCATTCAGTTGTTTGAAGGACTCAAGCAGAGGCTAGGTGGCTACCTGTCAAGGATGTTTCAGAAGAGAGTCTCACATGGGTGGAGCAGCTGGACTTAAAGGCCCCTTCCACCTCTAAGATTCTGTGATAAATTTTACCACTCACTAATCACCTCCCTTCAAACTCATTTCTCTTTCCACCCCTGTTCCTGCTTGCTCTGAGACATTTTTCATTTCTTTTGTAGTCAGGGCAAGCTTCAGGGGTGGTCAAAGAAAGCATTGCCTATGTGGTATGAGTTGAGGATTCCAGAAAGTGCTCTCTGAGCAAAAATAGCTTTATTCTCCACCTCCGCCCCAATCCATTTTAGATTCCTCTGAATCCCCAGCATTCCTGATTAACTGGGTCAAGGCATTTGCCTGTGGGGAGGGAAAGTATATAAAGCAGGGATTGGTCTATCTGATTAAATTATGACTAACAAATATGGCAAAATGCAGAGGATTGAATGGGTTGTATGCAAGATGATAAATTCTTTCTAATGATGGGCTTTGGTTATTTAGGAATAATAGGGAATGACAGGGCACTCATATCATGGGAACAGTGGTGGTATTGGAAAGACAATATCTGAGTTCTAGAAGGAGGGGTACAGCAGATGAACAATGTCTATTTCACATTTTTTCCCCCTTAGGTCCACCCTGGTTGTTGCATTTGGAAAACAACCATAAGAAGTTTATCTCCCAGCAGTACTGTATTCCAGTTTCAATTTTAACATATGCTTTATTAAGTTTTGGAGAGGATTAAGTCCGATGCCATGGCAGATTCAAAGATTAAATGAAATGACACATTCCCTGATTGTACAGTTTCTCTGGCTTCTCCCTGAAAGCCTAACTATTCCATTCTTTTCAGATTAGTGCCACCAATTAGAGGGATCCTCCTGCTTCTGTAGCCCATGTCTAAGCACCCATTCTAAGCTAGTCTTTCTTGCTTCTTTCACTTCTTATAATTTTCCCTTTTAACTTAAATTTCTATAAAGGAGGACAAATGATTTAAAGTTAGAGGGGCACCTGTGGATTAATTAATATGGAACCTTATCTGGAGAGGAATTAATGTGGACTAATTAATAAATTAATATGGAACCTCATCTGGAGAGGAATTCCCCTCCACTAGCCCAGATCAGCAATTGGTCTATAACCTATAGTCTTAGAAGTTTGCTCAGGTTGAGTGACTTGCTTCTGGTATGTGTCAGGAAGTATATTTGAACTTGGTCTTCTGGATCCAAATGCTATTCTCTATCCAACATATCACACTGTTTCTTGGTTACTGTCATGAGAATTCAACAAATATCGACAGTCTTATTTATACTTAGGCTCTTTCAGACTTGAACTAGAGTAAGATTTGCATGGACCATAATTGGTATGATGGGCATGGAAAAGAGTTGAAAGGAGTTTTCTAATCCTACCTTAGGTAGTGGATTGGGATCATAGGTGAGAAGTTAATAACAACTGAATTGTCTTGGATCATTGTAACAGCTAATCATTGTACGATATTGCTGTTATTGTGTACACTTTTCTCCTGGTTCTGCTCACTTCCCATTGTATCAGAACATAAAGTATTTTCAGGTTTTTCTGAGAGCATCCTGCCCATCATTTCTTATGATAGAGCAATAGTATTCCCATCACAATCATGTACCATAACTTGGTTAATCAATTGATGAACATCTCCACAATTTCTGATTCATTGCTACCACTAAAGAACCCATTAAAATATTTTTGTTTACATAGGTTCTTTTCCTTTTTTTTCTTAAATTTCTTTGAAATACAAACCTACTAGTGGTATTGCTGGATCAAAGGGTGCACATGGTTTTATAGGCCTTTGGGCTCTTTTGATTCCTTCAATTTGTATTTTACCCTGTGGTTCTTGAATATCAGGGCAGTTTTTCTTGATAATTTCTTGAAAAATCATGTTGAGGATCTACTTTTGATTATAGCTTTCAGGTAGTCTAATATTTTTAAAATTATCTCTCCTTAATCTGTTTTCCAGATCAGTTGTTTTCACATTTTTTCCATTTTTTTCATCCTTTTGATTATATTCTATTGTTTCATGATGTCTCACAGAATCATTAGGTCCCACTTATCCAATTCTAAATTTTAGAGGCTTATTTTATTTAGTGAGAATTTGTAGCTCTTTTTCCATTTGAGCAATTATGCTTTTTTTTTTTTAAAAGCAATTGGGGTTAAGTAACTTGCTCAAGGTTACACGGCCAGTCATTATTATTTATGTGTGGGTGCTCATTTTCTGAGGCCAGATTCGATCTCGGGTTATCCCAACTCCGAGGCCGGCACTCTTACTCACTGTGCCACCTAGCCGCCCCGAGCAATTATGCTTTTTAAGGAGTTCTTCAGTGAATTTTTGTGCATCTTTTTTTTCATTTGGCCAATTATGATTTTTATGGTGTTCTTCTCTTCATTGGACTTTTGTGCCTCTTTTACCATTTGACCTATTCTGTTTGTTGAGGTGTTATTTTCTTCAGTATGTTTTTGTGGCTCCTTTACCAAGCCATTGACTTTTCCACCCATTATTTTTTTTTGTATTACTGTCATTTATGTTCCCAAATTTCCCTCTACCTCTCCTAGCTGATTTTTAAAATCCTTTTTTGAGCTCTTCTAGGAATTCTTTTTGAGCTTGAGAACAATTTGTGTTTTTCATCGAGCCCTTGGATATAGCAGTTTTGACTTTGTTGTCTTCTGCATTTGTTTTAATCTTCTGGGCCACTATAGTAACTTTCTATAGTCAGGATCTTTTTTGTTGTTGTTTGCTCATTTTCTAGCCTATTTTTTGATTTTTAGCTTTATATTAGAGTTGGGCCCTTCTCATGGGGTGTAGGGGGCACTGTCCTAGGCTTCAGGTTTTGGGGCTGCTGTTGTTAGAGCTAGTTCTAGGGTTTTGTAAACTTTCAATTCTTCCAAGTTGATGTGATCTAAGGAGAAGTGTGTTTATTAGTCTCTTAGCCTGTATTCTGTTCTGTGAGTGACCACAAGCACTATTTTCTGCCTTGGAACTGTGACCAGGGTCCCTGCTCCCCTGTTGTGGCAAGCTCTGATGTGCTTGTATTCCTCCTCACCCTGGGATTGCTACCCAAGATTGCAACCTGGATCTAATTACATGCCCATACATATGCAACAGAATCTTGCCACTGGTGTCAGCAAAGGGACCCCTGTAGTCTCCTTCTGACCAGTTGTGGGACCCCCTTACCTACCATCTGTGGGCTGAGAGCTCTGGAAGCTGCCACTGCCACCACTGATTCAGTTGCACTAAGGTCTGCTGCTAATTTGCTGGGGCAAGTCCTGTGCTGGTATCCACCTGTGTTGGAGAGCACTCTATTCTCATGCCATTTCTTACTGATCTTTTAGGTTAGCTTGGACTGAAAAATTGTTTCACCCCATCATTTCATGAGTTCTGCCACTTCAGAATTTGTTTTGAGGAGCTATTTAAAGTTGTTTGGAGGGGAATTTTGGAGAACTCAGGTGAGTCCCTGCCTTTTCTCCACAGTCTTGGCTCCACCCTCTCTCTTGAGCTGAGTCTTGAAGGAAACTAGGCTTTCCAAGATTGAAGTTGAAAAGCAGCAAACATAGAGGTAGGTGATGGAATGTTGTGTATGGGAAATACCAATAAACTGTTCTCAGTCAGCTTCCATTGGAGACTGTCTTTTTCTCTTTCATTCTTTTCCTCTCTCTCCAGCCCCATTCCCCTCCACAATCTATGTTTTTACTAAGGCAAAAAAAAAATAAATAGAAACAGAACTGAGTCACATAGTACTTTGTCCCTTATTTACATTTATAACTTTAAATTATAATTATTTGCATGTCTTTCTTCCTCCTTATTAGAATATAAGATCTTTAGCAGCAGAGAACCTTTCTTATTAATTCTTGTGTTTTGCACATAGTAGGTGCTTAACAAATATTCATTCTTGAATGGAATGGAAGTTCCTTGTGGTCAGGGACTGTTTCTCTTACTTTTGTGTACTTATCTCCGGTGTCTAGCAGAGTGCCTGATACATGGCAAGCACTTAATAAATGGTGGATTGATTTTTTACTATCTAGGGCAATTGTGTTTAATTGGAGGAGGGCTATGACTGGAATTACAATAAAATATTCATATAGGCCTTTACAATAAGTGCTTTCACATAAGCTTTTTTTTTTTAAAGTGTCTCGTTTGATCCTTATTACCATCTATGAGATGAATTTTACTTCCCCTGTTTGACAGATGAGAAAACTGAGATTTGGTAAGTTTAAGGGATTTGCCCCAAATCACCCAGATAGTTATAGTGTCAGGATTCAAATCTAATTATGTTTATGCTGAGCCAGCTACCACCCCTCACATAGATCTAGGAGTAAAGGAACTGAAAGGGAGTATGTCTCCTGGTGTCCAGGTTTCAGAGCATTTCCAGTCAAATATTTCTTGAGTTCCTGCCATGTGCTTCTTAATCTTTGCCAGATTAGGAATCATGCCACAAAGCAAGAATGACATAGTTAATAGTCAGACTGTGCTGTTTTACAAAGTACTTTCCTCCACTGCATCTCTGTGATCTACATAGTACAAATATTCAATATAAGACATATATGTCTACTTGAGTTGTCTAAATGTACACAAGCAGCTGGAGGGTAGTATAGATAGATATCTCTGGAATCTGGCCCACCAAGCACAAAGGCAGACTACAACTTCTGCCTTGAGAGGAGCCAGAGAAGGACCTCTCCCTCTTTCTGTTTCTATCTCTCACTCAGTATTTATTTACTCTCTAGCATTCATTTTTAAAAATTTTGAGCTTTAAATTCTCTCCTTCCAATCCCCCCATTGAGAAGCCAAACAATATACATTATATTTGTGAAGTCATTCAAACTATATTTCTATATCAGCCCACATTGCAAAATAAAAAGGCAAGAAAAATCAAGAAAGTGAAAAATATATATTTCAATCTACCCTGTATTCATCAGCTCTCTCTCTAGAGATGGATAGAATTTTTCATTATGTGTCCTTTGGAATTGTCATGAATCCTTGTCTTGATCAGGGTAACTACCCTGTAACTATCTTTCACAGCTAATTATCATTACAATATTGGTGTTTTTATATGCAATGTTCTCCTCATTCTGCTCAATTCCCTTGTTCATGTAAGTCTTTCCCATATTTTCTGAAACTTGCCTCTTTATCACTTCGGGTTTTTTTTGCTTTTTGGAGTGGGAAGGTAGGGCAATTAGGGTTAAGTAACTTGCCCAAGGTCACATGGCTAGTTTTTGTGTTAAGTGTCTGAGGCCAGATTTGAACTCAGGTCCTCCTGACTCCAGGGCCTGGTGCTCTATTCACTGAGCCATCTAGCCGTCCCTTTATCACTTCTTATAGTGCAATAGTATTCCATCACAATTATATACCAAAACTTGCTCAACCATTTCCAAATTGATGGCAATCTTTCAATTTCTAATTCTTTGCCACCACAAAAAGAGCTGCTATAAATATTTTTGTGCATATTTTTGATGCTTTTCCTTTTCTTTGATCTCTTTGGAATATAGATAGACCTAATAGTGGTATTGCTGGGTCAAAGGGTTATGCATAACTATGTAGCCTGGGCCTACTTCCAAATTGTTCTCCAGATTGGCTGGACCAGTTCACAACTTAACCAAGAGCACATTACTATCACAATTTTGCCACATCCCTTTCAGCATTTGTTATTTTCCTTTTCTGTCATGTAAGCCAATCTGATTCGTATAAAGTGGTACCTCAGAGTTATTTTAATGGGCTCTAATTATTTAATGACCTCTAATTATTAATGATTTAGAACATTTTTATATGAATTGAGGAATAACTCTTATTTTTACAAATTTGGCTTAGATCACTATATATTTGAGAAATGAGACCTGGTAATGGTAATGTAATTTGAATTTGAAGATCCCTTTGTGTTGGCAATGGTAGCAGGTACTTAGCACTTAGCACTTAGATCAAGCCTCTGTTGGGGAAACAGAAGGTATGAACTCTTTTCTCCTGTTACTGACAAAACAGGAAGGGGTTGGCTGGAACAGGAAGCTAATGCTGTGTCTATATAAGAAAAGCCCCAGAGAGGCACAGTCAGAATTTCTTGGGACCAGCTCTGGTGGCAGAGCAGCTACAGAAGAGAGAATGGAGAACTGAGTTCTGAAAACTTGTGGTGGTGGAGCTTCTTCTGAACAGGAGCCCAGGAACTAGGAGCCCAGGAGCCCAGGAATTCAGGTGCCAGAGGAACCCAAGGAGCCCAGGAACCCAGGAGAAGACTGAAGAAGCAGAAGAGTGAGGAAGCATGACTGGATGCTGAGACTTTGTCTGTGTGTGGTTTGGTAGAGCCTTGAATTCCTGGAAGCAGAAATTGTGAAGGATTTGAGATGGACTGGACCCTGTGAACTTCAGTGTGGAGGAGGATCTACACAGAGAGCTGGACAAGGAAATGGGAGCTGTCTGCCATTGAATCCAGGTGACAGTCTGGTGAATCCAGGTAGAATCTGGTACCATGGAAGGGGATCCAGGGAATCTGAGAACTGGCCCCAAGTCAAGGTGAAAAGACCTCTCTGTGGGTACTGAGTAGTGATGAAATTGTAGTTTACTAGTGACCTAGGGGTGGAGGGTTTGTGTATGACACTTAGTAATTGATTGCTGAATAAGTAACTGATTGAGTTAATCAAGTGTGCCCCGGAATGGAAGACTTTGACTACTGTACTTTGAGATGATTGTTATTGATAAATGACTGATTGAGTTAACTTAGTTGCCCCATGAATGGAAGACTTTGACTATTGTATTTTGAGATGATTGTTCTTTATTTTAAATATTGTGACCACTGTGGTGAAAACTATGCGGCCATTTTAATGATAAGCTGTTGTGAATACTTTATTGTGATTTTCTGTGATGAGTTGTAATATTGTGAATGCTGTACCTTGATTTTTCTGTGAATATTTTGCTTTGATTTGTTATGGAATAAATAGAGTGTTCACTGTACTGTGTAATCAGAATCTTAAAAGCTGTTCACAGTAGCATTCTTCTCATGCATGACATTACTTGCTCATGCATGACATTACAGACCTTTATCAGAATCACTTGCTATAAAACCCCCCTCCAAGTGTACTGCTTTCCTTTTAATTTTAATTGGTTTTGTTTGTGCAAAATATTTTTAATTAATGTAATAAAATTATCTATTTTATCTCCCATGAGCCTCTCTGTCTCTTGTTTGGTCATAAAATCTTCCTCTATCTACCTATCTAGCTGTCTGTCTATATTACTCTAGTTTTCTTATGATATCACCCTTTATGTCTAAATCCTGTATGCATTTTGAGCTTAACTTGGTATATAGTGTGAGATGTTGATAAAGGACTAGTTTCTGCCAGGTTGATTTTCAGTTTTCTCAGCAGTTTTTGCCTCCAAACTTAGCTCTTTGGGTTTATCAAACACTAGATTACTAAGCTAATTTATTTCTATATATTGTATATCTAATCTATTCCACTGATCACTCTTTTTCTTAGCCAATGGCAGACTGTCTTGATGATTACTGCTTTGGAATATGGTATCAAATATGATACTGCTAAGCTACCTTCCTTTACTTTTTTTCATTGATTACCCTTTGTTTTTCTTTTTTTTAAATTAAATTTGTTTTTTTGTTTGTTTTTGCAGAGGGAAGGGCAGAGCAATTGGGGTTTAGTGACTTGCCCAATGTCATGTGGCTAGTAAGTGTTAAGTGTCTGCGGTTGAATTTGAACTCAGGTCCTCCTGACTCCAGGGCTGGTGCTCTATTCACTGCGCCATCTAGCTAGCTGCCCTTTGACCCTTTGTTTTTCTAAATGAGTAATTTTTTTTAGCTCCATAAAATAATTCTTTAGTAGTTTGACTGGCATAGCACTGAGTAATTAAATTAATTTAGGTAATATGGTCAAATTTATAACATTGGATTGATCTACCCATGAGCAATTAATATTTCTCCAATTGTTTAGAATTGTCTTGATGTGTGTGAATAGTATGTTGTTAGAATATTCATTTAGTTACTGTGTGCATCCTGACTCCCAAGTATTTTATAATGTCTGCATTTATTTTAAATAGAATTTCTCTTTGTATTTCTTTCTTCTGGGTTTAAAATGTTGATGATTTATGTGGGTTTATTTTATATCTTGTAACTTTGCTGAAGTTGTTACTTGTTTCAACTAGTTTTTTATTTAGTTCTCTAGGGTTCATCATATCATCTGCAAAGAATGATAACTTTGTTTTCTTATTATCTGTTATTATTTCTTCAATTTAATTTTCTTTTCTTATTGTTATAACTAACATTTCTTATACAATATCGAATAATAGTGGACAGTGATAATGGACAAACTTGTTTCACCCCTGATCTTATTGGGAAGACTCCTCATTTCATCCTCATTACAAATAATGTTTACTGATGGTTTTTGATAGATTCTACTTATCATTTTAAGAAAAGTTCCATTTAGTTTGTTATCTAATAGGAATGGGTGTTTATATTTTGTCAGCTTTTTTTGCATCTATTGATATAATTATATGATTTTTATCTTTGTTATTGAAATGGTCAATTATGCTGATAGTTTTCATAATATTGAACCAGCACTGCATTCCTGATATAAATCCCACTTGGTTATAAGTGTATGATCTCTGTGATACATTGCTGTAGTAAATTTTTTTGTATCAATATCCATTAGAGAAATTGGTCCATAGTTTTCTTTCGCTGTTCTTGTTCTCCCTAGTTTAAGTATCAAAATCATATTTGTATCATAGAAGAATTTGGTAGGACTCATTCTTTATTTTTCCAAAAAGTTTATATAGTAATTGAATTAATTGTTCCTTAATTATTTGGTAGAATCCATTTACCCTAGAGATTTTTTAAAGGAACCTACTTATGACTCATTCCATTTATTTTTCTAAGATAAGGTTTAAATACAGACAGTTCTGACTTTTATGTCAATTTGCATCAGGCACATTTGTCTTTAGGTAAAGAATTCTGAAAGAACCAAATTTACCAAAATTCACATTCCAAAAAACACCTATGTTAACTTTATCACACAGTACTGTGCTCTCTTTCAGCTCCTGCCCCTTGGCTTGGAGCTCTGTGTCCTCCCACCTCTCCCATGCCTTAAAAATAAACAGAAGAAAAGAAAAACAACCTTAAACACCCCCTCCAAATGAAAGCAGAGCATACTCTGAGAGACCGTATCCTAGAGACTTGGCTTGAGATTTCCTTTGCAAAAGGAAAAGAACTTTGGTTGGAAGATCTGCCTACTCTTGTGCCCCCGCCATCCTATCTGTCTTTGGTCTGTCAAGGCACAGAGTAGTTGACCCCGACCCTACGCCCCCCACCATGTTGCCCATCCACTCCTGTCTATGTCTGTGTTTGGGCCCCACTTGTTTGTCCCTCCTCCCCTGCTTGTTCTTCCTCTTGGTTCAGCCAGTTTGACTCTACTGTGTGTTCTCTCTTTCTCTTGTCCCTTGTCCCACCCCACCCCCCACTTGTTTTTGAACCTGTTCTGACTTCCTCCCTTCACAGGCTTGTGGTTCCTTTCTTCTCCCCTTAAGTCTGATGGCAAATTCACATTAGGTAAAAATCACTTTTTCTAGAGCTCTGTGGAAGGGCCTACTTAGATAAAGTAAGACCTGTCTGTATTCTATTTCCTCTTTTGTTAATCTGGGCAATTGATGTTTTTGTAAATATTTATCCATTTAATTTAGATTGCCAGTTTTATTGGCATATAATTGTACAAAATAATATTTGGTTTAATTTCGTCTTCATTGATGGTACATTCACCCTTTTTGTATTTGATATTGGTAATATGTTTTTTCTTTTATTTTTAATCAAAACAACCAATGATTTATCTATTTTATTATTTTTTTCATAAAAGTAGCTCAGTTTTATTTATCAGTTCAATATGTATGTTTTTTTTTTACTTTTTATTTCATTACTCTTCTTTAATTTTCAAGATTTCTATTTTGGTGTTTAATTGGGGATTTTTAATTTGTTTTTTTCCCTAGTTTTTTTTTCACTTACATGCCTAATTTATTGAACTGCTAATTCTCTTTCTCTTTATTGATGTAAGCTTTTAAAGATATAAATTTTTCCTTAAGTACTGCTTTGGTTACATCTCCAAAAAATTTTGGTATGTTGTCTCATTGTCAGCATTCTCTTTAATAAAATTATTGTTTCTATGATTTGTTCTTTGACCCACTCATTCTTTAGGATTAGACTATTTAGTTTTCAGTTAATTTTAATCTATACTTCCAAGGCCTTTTATTGAATGTTTTTTTTTTTACTGCATTAAGGTCTGAAAAGGGTGCATTATTTTTTATTTTTTTGTAAGGTTTTTATGTGTTAATACATGGTCAATTTTTGTGAAGGTGCCATGAAGAAAGGTATACTTTTTTCTGTTTCCAACCAGTTTTCTCCAGATGTCTATCATATTTAGCTTTCCTAAACTTCCATTCACCTCCTTACCATCTTTCTTTTTTATTTTATGGTTAGAGTTATTTAGTTCCAAGAGGAATAAATTAAAGTCCTCCACTAGTATAGTTTTACTGTCTATTTCTTCCTGTAACTTAACTTTTCCTTTAAGAATTTGGATGCTATGTCACTCTGTGAATTTATTTTTAAACATTACTTCATTGTCTATGGTGCTTTGCAGCAAAATGTAGTTTTCCTGATTTTCTCTTTTTAATTTGGCCTTTTTTTTTTTGCTTTTGCTTTGTCTGAGATTATGATTGCTACCTTTGCTTTTTTAAAATTTTTGTTGAAGCATAATAGATTCTACTCCAGCCCTTATTTTTTTAAATGCCTTATTAATTTCTAGTTTACATAATTCATTTCTGTCAGATTTTGAGTTACATTTTCCCCCCATTTTCCCCCTACCCAAGACCCCAGAATAGCAGTCTCACAGGCTATCCCCTCATCCAATCTGCTCTCTCCCATCTCTTCTCCTATACCCCCTTTGACTTTTCCAGTAGGGCAAGGTGAATGCCCTTGCCCCAATGCCTACACATCTTATCTCCCAATTATATGTAAAATAGTATTAATAAAAGTATTTATATATATTTAAAACATTTGATTTTAAAACTTCAAATTCCAGATTCATTCCCTTCCTCCCTTATACCCCACCCTTACTGGAAGATAAGCAATTCATTATATGTTGTACATGTGTAGTTATGCAAAACATTACCATAGTAGATATATTGTAAAAGACTGACTATATTACCCTCCCTCCTATCCCAACTCCCACCTGGTCCACTCCCCACTTTGATCCTGTCTCTTTTCAAAAATGGGTGCTTCCAACTTCCCTCACCCCCAGACTGCCTTCCTTTCCATCATCACCCCCCCACCCTCCTGTAGGGTGGGATATCCCATTTAGTATGTATGTCATTCTCTCCATGAGCCAATTCAATGAGAATAAGGTTTTGCCTTTTTGCCTTCCTGTTCTTCCCCTTCCCTGCAACCACTTTCCCTTGCCTCTTCTACGTGAGATAGTACACCCCATTCTGTCTCTCCCCATCTCCTGTCGTTATGTTCCTCTCTCACCTCTCAATCTCACCCTTAAAGTATCATCCCTTCCCATTAAATTCGACCTGTGGCCTCTATCTATGTATACCTGTAAACATATATATATATATACACACACATTCAAGTATGTATTCATATGCTCATATACCCTTTTTCAGCTATTTTCATACTGAGAAAGGTTTCATCAGTTACAGTTATCGTTTTTCCATGTAGAAGTATAAATAGTTAAACTTTGATAAGTTCCTTATGATTTCTTTTCCCTGTTTACTTTCTCAAGCATCGCTTGCTTTTTGTGTCTGAATGTCAAATTTTCTATTCAACTCTGGTTTTTTCTTCAAGAATGTTTGAAAGTCCTCTATTCCACTGAATGACCATATTTTCCCCTGAAACATGATACTCAGTTTTTCTGGGTAGGTAATTCTTGGTTTTAATCCCAGCTCTTTTGACCTCTGGAATATCACATTCCATGCCCTTCGATCCCTCAGTGTAGAAGCTGCCAGATCCTGAGCTATCATGATTGAAACACAGTGTGGAAACACCACGATATTGAAATTGTTTCTTCCTGGCTGCTTGTAATATTCTCTCCTTGATCTGGGAATTCTGGAACCTGGCTATAATGTTCCTAGGAGTTTTCTTCTTGGGATCCTTTTCAGGAGGTGATCAGTGGATTCTTTCAACCTCTATTTTGCCCTCTGGATCTAAAACATCAGGGCAATTTTCCTTGAGAATTTCTTAAAGTATGATTTCTAGATTCTTTCTTTGATCATGGTTTTCAGGTAGTCCAATAATTTTTAGATTATCTCTCCTGGATCTGTTTTCCAGGTCAGTAGTTTTTCCCATGAGGTATTTCACATTGCCTTCTATTCTTTCATTTGTTTGGATCTGCTTAATAGCATCTTGATTTCTCATAAAGTCACTAGCTTCCATTTGCTCCAGTCTAATTCTGAAGGAATGATTCTCCTCAATGAGCTTTTGAGATTCTTTTTCCAACTGGCAAATTTGGCTTTTTAAGGCATTCTTCTCCTCATTGCCTTTTTGAGTCTCTTTTGCCATTTGAGTTATTCTATTTTTTAAGATATTGTTTTCCTCAGGCTGTTGACTCTCATTTCATACTTTTCTTGCATCTTTCTCATTTCTCCACCCAATTTCCCCCCCACTTCTCTTATCTGCTTCTTAAGGTCCTCTATAACCTGTAACCAGCTCGCATTTTCGTTTGGGGCTTTTGGTGCAGGATTTATGACCTCACAGTCCTCCTCCTATTCCATGCTTCGATCCTCTTTGACCCCAAAACAGGAGTCTAATGTTGAATTTTTATATTTATTTTGTTTCCTTTGCCTAGGCATGTTGCCACTCAATTACTTGACTTTTGGGCTTGTTGCCACAGTAGGACTCTGCCACCAGGCAGGGGAGCTTCTGTCCTAAACATTGGGGTTTTCTCAACTTCCGGAGGTATAGTTGGGTGGCCTCTCTGAAGCCTCCACACACTCTGGCAAGCTGATCACACACCCCAAGACCTCCTCCCCAGACCACAATCCAGATCCAAGAAGGGTAAAGCAAGAGCAATTACCCCCCAGACTGATCACCAGATTCCCCCATAGTTCACAGGCCAGGAGCTGAAGCTGCAATGTGGCAATGTGGTGCAAGCTGCACTGGCTCCTCAGAGGCTTCTCGCCCCCAGGGGAAGAAGCTGACACACTCTCCCAACCAGTCCCAAAGTCCAAAGGGCACTGATCTCTCACTTTGTAGTTGGCATCTATGTGTTGGCAATTCTGGAAACGCCACAGCTGATGTTGTTCTGGGGTCCCTCCAGCGGGCTGCTGGTATGGCCGCCCTGCGTCTAGAATTTCCGACTCACGTGGTCCTGGGCTCAGCTCCCAGAATGCTGTGCTGGCTGCTCCCTTCCAGGCTGCTGGCTATCCTCAGCTGTAGGTTAGCTTCTCTGTGTCATTTTGTGGGTTCTGGAGCTCCAGAGGTCATTCGGAGTCCCCCATGACATAATTTTGAAGTGGTGTGGGCTGGAGCTCCTCGGAAGTGCTGTTTCTGCTCTGCCATCTTGACTTCACCCCCCTTCAGCCCTCATTTCAATTCTCTGCATCTCTCTCTTTTCAAATAGGTTTCTTGTAAACAAAATGTTGGATTCTGGTTTCTAATGCATTTACTATCTGCTTCTGTTTTATGGTTGTGTTCATCCCATTCTCATTAACAGTTATGATTAGTAGCTGTACATTTCCCTCCATCCTACTTCTGTTTATCCTTCTTTCTCTCCCTTTTTGTCCCATTCCTCCTTTAAAATCTGTTTTGCTTCTGAGTACTGCCTCTTAATCCACCTTCCCTCTTATCACTTCCCCCACCTCTTTCTCTTAGACCCTTCTCCTCCTATTTACCTATTAAGATGGATTTCTATACCCTGCTGAGTGTGCATGCGTGTGTGCATATGTATGTATATGTGTGTGTGTGTATTCTTCTGTCTTTGAGTGATTTCAGATGCTAGTGAGGTTCAAGAATTGCCCTCTCCCTTCCCTCCCCAATTTTTTCCTCCCTTTAAGAAAATTCTCCCTTGTATGTCTGTTTTATTTCCCCCATTCTTCTCCCTTCCCCTTTTCCTTTTGCTTCTAAGATATCAGGGCAGTTTTCCTTTATAATTTCTTGGAATGTGATGTCTAAGCTCTATTTGGATTCTTTTTTCTTTTTTGCTTTTTGGATTGGGGAAGGCAGAGCAATTGGGGTTAATTGGGGTTATGTGACTTGCCCAAGGTCACACAGCTAGTAAGTGTTATGTGTCTGAGGCTGAATTTGAATTCAGGTCCTCCTGTCTTCAAGGCCAGTTTTCTATTCACTGTGCCACCAAGCCACCCCAACTCATGACTTTTTAACAAATAAAGGAAACAGGAGACATCAAGCCCTTTTCATGGTATGGGAGTGTACTAGGAGAGAATTGGAGCTGATTCTTATTCTTAAACAGAAATGATAGGGCAGTTGAACTCCAGAAAGACTAGGCAACATTTTTTCTTAGAGAAGGGAAAAAAATTCATCACACTCTGACATGAATGGCTGTTAGCCAGTGCTATACACCCACCTTTACCTCCTCACTCCAGTTCCTTCTATGCTGTTCTTTCCTTTTCCCTATTACCCTTGGATTTTAGGAAGTTCCTCTTGTGGGCAAACCCTTGTGGAAAGGGAGATGCAGGGTGGTGAATTATTTTGCTTTGTCTCTTTAGAGAATTGTGCATTCCTTCTAACTACCCAAATGGTCATTTTGGAAGGAGGCAAATATCTAGATGGTTATGTAAGTATTTTTTAAATTAAAATCCCAAACTTTACAAATTTTGAATAAATTGAGCATTTTCACATACAAACTAAAAAAGAAAAAGAGGATTATATGTAAAAATGTGAATCTATGTTATGTTTAGTTTGCACATTCCTTGCCCTTAGGAGGGAGGAGGAATTTTATAGAGAGAGATAAATACATACAAAAGAAATAACAGGGAATTTTATGGGTGGCAGGATTAAGGGTGCAAGGGAAAGCCCTAATAATAGGAGAGGCAATAAATGCCTCTTGTCAAAGGTGAAAAGCAAGTTGAATCTTGAAAGTACTTGAGGCTTCTCAGAGACTAAAGTGAGGAGGGAACACATTCCATTGTCTCCTGTAGTGTGTGATAGAGGAGAGGAGAGGAAAGCAAAGAAAGCCAGAATAATCTGTCATGGGTTGTAGATTCTCAGAAAACAGATTTCAAAAGGCTCAGAGGTAGCATAATTAGGATTCCATGGAATCTTTGGAGGAAGTCACCCAAGGAGTGATGGGAAATTATGAAGATTGAAATTCGGGAGCCCCAGTTCTGACATGAGGAAGAAAAATGGGAATTGCTAGAATTCAAATTCAACATGTAACTCTCAAAGTTGTCTTGCTTGTCTGTTTTCTTTTATCCTTCTTTCTGTTCTATTCTGTTGAGAGTTTTATTTTTTTTAATTTTTTGTCTTTATTAATTTGTTTACTTTTAGTTTACAAGATTCAATTCCATAATTCCTTGAGTTTCAAATTTTCCTTCCCCCCTCCCCCATGACAGCATACAATCCAGTATAGAATCTGCAAATAATTTCACATTAGACATTAATCAGGTTACAAAGGTGGGTTGTACTAGATGGAATGGAAAACGGTAAAGAGGAGATAAAACCAAACAATAAAAAGAAAGAGGTCATGTAGTTTGCTTGAATCATGATTCAAACTCAGTTCTTTCTAGTTCTGTCTCTGGATGTAGACATCTCTCTTCATCATGAGTCTTGGGATTGACTTATATCACTGCATTGCTGAGAAGAGTCCAGTCTGTCATAATTGGTCATCACACATATATTGTGTCTGTGATTGTATACAAATTTCTCCTGGTTCTGTTCTTCTCACTCAGCATCAGTTTGTATAAGCCTCTCCAGGTAAATATAAGTCCATCTGCTCCTTGTTTCTTATAGCACAATAGTATTCCATTACATGCATATACCACAACTTGTTCAGCCATTCCCCAATTGATGGGCACCCCCTTAATTTCCAGTTCTTTGCAACCACAAAAAGAGCTGCTATACATTTTTGTACATATGGGTCTTCCTCCCACTTCTATGATCTCTTTGGGATATAACCCTAGAAGTGGTATTGCTGGGTCAAAGGGTATGAAATTATTTATAGCCCTTTGGGCATAATTCCAGATTGCTCTCCAGAATGGTTGGATAAGTTCACAACTCCACCAGCAATGCATTAGTGTTCCAATTTGCCCATATCCTTTCCAGTATTTGTCTTTTTCTTATTTTGTCATCTTAGCCAATCTGACTGGTGAGATGTGGTATCTCAGAGTTGTTTTGATTTGCATTTCTCTAATCGATAGTGATTTAGAGCATTTCTTCATATGCTTATAGATATCTTTAATTTCTTTCTCTGAAAACTGCCTGTTCATATCCTTTGACCATTTATGAATTGGGGAATGACTTGTATTCTTATAGATTTGACTCAGTTCTCTGTATATTTCAGAAATGAGTCCTTTATTGAAGACATAGGTTGTAAAAATTCTTTCCCAATTTCCCACCTCCCTCTTAATCTTAGTTACGTTGGCTTTGTTTGTACAGAAGCTTTTCAATTTAATGTAATCAAAATTATCCAATTTGCATTTTATAATGTTCTCTAATTCTTGTTTGGTCTTAAAGTCTTTCCCTCTCCACAAATTTGACAGGTAAATATTCCATGTTCACCCAGATTGCTTACAGTATCATCCTTTATGCCTAGATCATACACCCATTTAGACTTGATTTTGGTATATGGTGTTAGATAATGGTCTATGCCCAGTTTGTGCCATATTATATTCCAGTTTTCCCAGCAGTTTTTATCAAATAGTGCATTCTTATCCCAAAAACTGGGATCTTTGGGTTTATCAAACAATAGATTACTATACTCATTGATTGCTGAGTCTCGTGTGCCCAATCTATTCCATTGATCCACTATTCTATTCCTCAGCCAGTACCAAGTAGTTTTGATGACTGCTGCTTTATAATATAGATTAAAATCTGATATTGCTAGTCCACCTCCCCTAGCATTTCTTTTCATTAATTCCCTTGATATTCTAGACTGTTTGTTCTTCCAAATAAATTTTGTTACTATTTTATCTAGCTCTATAAAGTAGTTTTTTTGTAAATTGATTGGTATGGCACTAAATATGTAATTTAGTTTGGGTAAAATTATCATTTTTATTATATTAGCTTGACCCAGCTACAAGCAATTGATATTTTTCCAATTAGTTAGATCTGACTTTATTTGTGTGAGAAGTGTTTTGTAGTTGTGATCATATAGGTCCTGGGTTTGGTCCTTGTTTGGTCCTAAAGTCTTTCCCTCTCCACAAATTTGACAGGTAAATATTCCATGTTCACCCAGATTGCTTACAGTATATTTTGGCAGGTAGATTCCCAAATATTTTATAATGTCTACAGTAACTTTAAATGGGGAGAGTTTTAGTTTTAAGGGGAGAAAATCGAGTACTTAATTCCCAGGATTGTTCTGAGAACAAAATAAGATAATGTATGTAAGGCACTTTGTAAGCCTAAAAGCACTATGCAAATACAAGTTGTTATCATCATTATTAAATGAAACATAGGTTCCTGCAATGTGTGGTACAAACAGTGCCAGGGCTTGTCAAGAAGAGAACAATGTCACCTGAAAATTATAGGGAAATTTTTTATAGAAAAAGTTGGACAAAGAAGACTTCTCTTCAGCATGAAGATTTTGCTTCAATTTCCTGCCCTCTCTTCTGGAGCATAGATCACAGCCCTTCTCTGACTTGAAAGTGAGGAGGGGAGAAAAAATAGGGCATTTGATTCCCTCCTACAGTTGCTTTCCACCAGCCTAAATTGCAGCTAAAAATGGTCTTTGGCAGCTGCTTTGGGTGAACTGTGGCCAGTATGATCATGAGCCTCCCCAAACTTAGCTCAGCTGGTCTTCAGACAACAAACATAAGGTCATTCATGTGGCCTTACCTGAACCTTTTCCAGATTTGCCAGAATTTAGTAGCACCTGCACTTGTCTGGCAGGGCTTTCAAGAAGTCAGGCCTTGCAAGCCACAACGAGAAACTTGTGGACTTTGGTGAACAACAGTATTACTTAATAGTTATTTGATAAAGTAATATTAATATTGTGCCTCCTGTAAGATTCCTTAGTCAGTCAATAAACATTAACCCTATGGTGCTAAGCCCTGGGGATACAAAGAAATGCAAAAGACAGCTAGCTAGTGCCTCCAAGGAGCTGATAGGTGAATGAAGGAGACAACATTCAAAGAACCTGAACAAACAAGACCTATATAGGATAAATTGGGGATAATCACTAGCCCAAAGGCATTAGCATTAAAGGAGATGCAGACAAAGAGGTCATAAATGGGACAGATTCACTTCAGCTCAGTGGGAATGGAGACTTGATTAAAGATGGTGAGTTGAAGGTAATTTCAGTACCATTATCCAAAATAAATCTTAAATACCCAGAGGCTTTCTGTATTGTAAAAAGCTGTAACACTTTCCACCAAGAATACAGTGTTATTTTGTTACATAAGAACTCTATTATTTTCTAGGGAGAAGAGAGAAGGTACCATTTAGGGAGTCACTGCAATGGAAGAGAAGCTGTTGCAGGAGTAACTTGCAGGAAGCACTGACTGGAAGAGAATCTGGTGGAAGGTCAACTTGGTGTTGGACTTGATGCAGACTGGAGTAAGAGAAAAGCCACTAAAAGAGCAAAAGCAGCGTCCAGAAAAGAACTGGAAAAATAGCAAGAAGGTACAAAATTCCAACATGTTGGCGTGGGCATGAATCAGAAGTCCATAGCCTTTGTGGGGCCCCCGCTGGAAACTACTGTATGTCGCAGGAATCGGACTTGAAAAGAAACAGGGGTCTGACTTTAAATCTCAAACCTGTGTCTTTTACTTTGTAAATAAAATCTGCTCTACATGTGATACCTTATTAGCCAGAGTTCTTATAAGAGCACTTGGAGCTACTAATTCAGGAATTGTGGGTAGTAAAGATTTCAGGTTGAAACAAGTCAGACAATGAAGTTTCTAGGTTCTGTCTGGGTGGAGACAAATGAATTAGAGGGGTGTAGAGGTCTCCAAAATTTACCTAGGCTGCCCCTGTCAGAGAGGGACTTCTGAAATAAGGTATATATGCATACATGTATAGTAATATATACATAAGTGTGTATGCATACACATAATATATGCATGTACGTACTTATATGTTATTGCCTAAGCCTGGCGTGGTTTTGTGAAGGACAACCCTTTAATAGAGAATAGGTATTTGCTGATTTAAATTTTCTCATTTGTCCATTTTAATGGACATTAATTTGTCCATTTTAAATGCGGCAGATTGCAATGTGCTGGAGAGATATGAGTATCAGAATTAGTCCTTGATTAAGAGACAAATATAGTTAATCTGGGTATAAACAGAAGATGAGAATTTGGTCAGTAACCATAAACTAAGCTGGGATCATTTGAAGGGAAGATATTTGAACTCATAAAGATAGAGGAGAAAGAGAGACAAAAGGACAGATTTCAGAACTGTGCCAGTTAAGCTTAAAGCTAAAAGTGCTGGAGACTGAAGTTATTGTGGAGGAATAAGTCCAGCTGAGCAAGAATCAATTTGAAAACAAAAAATCAGAGAAGTGATCCGGTAGACTGATTCTTTCACCTTTGATGTAATGCTTAGTGAGCTGTGAGTAAAGCAGAGTGTGGATCAACTAGGCTTAGTAGTAGGAGCATATTTTCAATACAGATGCTACATTTGTCAAGAAACATTTATGGGTAGTAGCTGAGACACAAAGGAGACATTGAAATTTGCATTTCTAGAACTGTAGCTACCCCCAAGTACATGGGTTTTCCTCATTCATATGGCTCCTGGCAAGTTTCTGTGTGTGTCTATTCTTTCACACAGATACTGAGTATATTGTTGGGAAAGTATGATTCAGGTTTATGTATAGATTGTGATGTATTTATTATTCCTATATTTGTGTTAATATGTGAGTATTTATGATTGTTTTACCTTGTTAAATAAATGTTTAAATTCTAAAAGACTCATTATTGTGAGTGGATAGTTTTGTGTATGGAAATGCATCAGTTGGGGCTTAAGAGCTGAAGAAGTATATTCTCCCACAACAAGGTTAAACCTAGGATTCTGCAAGAATTTTATTGTAACCATGGAGGTTGTTCATTTCTAGGTACCTTAGACCTATCTGTGTAAGAGCAGATTGGAGTGAATGAGCCAGCCTAAAGAATGAGTAGTTGTACACACACCCCATGTAGGGGGTATAAGGTACTACAGAATGGATAGGTACTCTATGTTGCTGC
This sequence comes from Gymnobelideus leadbeateri, assembly GCA_011680675.1. Taxonomy (NCBI): domain Eukaryota; kingdom Metazoa; phylum Chordata; class Mammalia; order Diprotodontia; family Petauridae; genus Gymnobelideus; species Gymnobelideus leadbeateri. The sequence continues at coordinate 176,532 of WOXC01007944.1, read as the reverse complement.
TACAGTGGGAAGACTTTTATGATTTGATATAGAAGTGAATAAAATCAAAACAGTTTATTCAATAACTATAACATAATGAAAAAACAACCTCGAGACTTAAGAACTAATCATTGCAATGACTAGCTACAAGTCCATTAGACCAACAATGAGAGGTAATAGACTAAAGGTGTGGAATGAGTTGTACATTTTTGGATATGGTCAATGTGCGTATTTGTTTTATTTGACTATGTTAATTTGTTATAAGATAAAGTTTCTTTTCAGGGAGGAAGGGGAGGGGAACTGGGAAGTAGAGGAAGAATAGTGATAGTGATGCTAAAAAGGGAAGAAAGAAAAGATCATCATGTAGCATTTAAAGAAAATGCACAAAAAAGAGCAGAAGGATGTTCCAAAGGTAAGACAGAAAAGCCAAAGGATGTTGGAACTAATGCAATGATGAGTACATGCTTCTTTTAAAAAAATGCTTAGTTCTAATGAGATTCATGGTTTTATATTCCATTTGCTTTTTCTGTTCCCCTTTGTATATGGAAATGCTCGTGTGTGTGTGTGTGTATGTCAAGTTCAGAACAACAAAAATAGTCTCATCCAGCTCTAAACCTATGATCTTATCATAATTTGAAAGATGCATGATGATGAAAAATAAGACAATAGCATGTAACCAACAATGACTTGTGCAAGAGGTGTCATCAAAGTCATATATTATCAGAAGAGGATGTGGCTCTGTGGTAGCACGCAGCCAGGCCTGTGTACATCCCCTGGGTTGAGGAGTCCCTGTGACACAGAATTTGAAGAAGAAAGGCCCTGGGCCCAGGGCCTGGGCTGTAGAGTAGAGAGAGTTTGAGTCATGTAGGAAGTAGGGGATGCTGCTGACCAATAACCCCTGTCACATAGGCAAAAAAAGATTTATTTCATGCATAATAGAAGACTTTGCATTTGTGATATGGTCCCTGGCATCCCTCTAAATCTCTAAAAAGAACCACCCCCACCCCCTCTAAGGCAGCTTCTCACCATATCAGACCTGTTAAATTCTCTATTCTGTTCTGTCCTCAAATGCCACTGCTTCTACATAGAGAAAAAGGGAGATAAGGGAGGGTCTTGACACATAACCAAACCAGAACTAGAACCCAAAAAGCAAAATGTTCCTTTGTCCTGTGTTTGACAAATGTGTCTATTCACTTTCTTTTATATGCCTTGACTACTGTGGATCAGTCAGCTATTTTCATGACCTTGACAAGTAGGGTAACAACGTTTGCCAGAAGACTCCTCCTATTACCTTAGAAAATGACCCCCTGATTCAAGCAAGGAGAAAGGGAAGGGAAGGATTTACTGTCCTTACCCCACACATTGGAGAGGGGGCACTTGTCCATGACACCCAATCATATAAGAACTATGTACCGTTAAAAAAAAAACTCCATTTTTTTCAAAGAACAAAATTCTATTTTCTGTCTCACCTACTCTGCCTATTGGAAAGAAAAGAAAGAAAGAAAACCCAAATTCTTTTTTTTTTTTTTGCTTTTTTTTTGGAGGGCAATTGGGGTTAAGTAACTTGCCCAAGGTCACATGGCTAGGTTTTTATTTGTGTGTGTGTTAAGTGTCTGAGGTCGGCTCCAAAAGAAAACCCAAATTATTAAATATGTATAATCAAGAAAATAAATCCCCCAGTGACCATGTCCAAGAAGTATGTCTCATCTTGCACCCTGAATCTGACAGCTCTCTGTCAGGAAGTAGGCAGCATGCTTCACCTATAAGCACTCAGGATAATAAATGGAATTGAGTTCATGGCATCCTTTATTTTACAGAGAAAATACAGAGATGCAAAGAATTCACAGGGGTGCAATTGTGGAAAATACATAAAGGGATTCATTACCACAAAATTAGCACCATAACATGCACGTGCAGTGGAAGAAGGATGTAGTTGGGGAGGTCTTATGGGCAAATGCATTTCACTGTCCAAGAGGCCCACTGCCTTAGGAAATTCTTCTTCTCTGGATTGAACTTGGGGTTACTGACAAGGCAACCCCTAAGGTTGACCCTGCCCAGGAAATCTCCTTCCTTCTTCCTTTATTTTTTGGTTAGAAGTTCAAGTTCCAGGATCATTGTGTCTGGGAACTGTCTTCTCTAAATAGGAGGCAATAATTCAGGAGTGACATTTTTCATGAGCTCCCTTCTAAGGTCACAGGGCTTTTTAATGTGCTTTTTCAGATTACTCCATCATTGGCCTGGAAACTGCCATCTACTGGTTTGGGAAAATCTAATTTCAATTCTCTGGTTTCTGATCTCTGATTAGAAAGAGAAAAAGAAGAGCAAAAGAGGAAAGGAACTTTCTTCTTACATAGTGGGGCAAGTATATATAGTACCCTTTCCCCAGGGGGAGAATCACAGTCTTTCTCATACCCCTCAACACAAACATGCTTGTTCTTATCCCTCTATAGTCTGAGCCAACCACTTTATCTGGGTGGGTGGGTGGGTGGGAGCCCTAGTCACTGAAACTCAGCCCTAGTAGGTATCAAATGGATGGCTCTAAACCCATTAACTCTTTTTGGAAATTCTAGTCAGCCAAGTCGACTGGGGAATTCCTCTGATCAATCCTTCAGAATTATATCTTTATAGCTAATATGAAAGTCATTGTCCTTGAAGAGTTAGGCATGGGATTTACACCTACTGGTAGAAATATAGCTTAATAAATTCATTTTCTTAGGGAAGAAATTTGCCAGGTTAATGCCTAGTGATTCTCAGGCTCTACTCAGAGCTCCTGTATACCCTTGGGCCTATGTCACTCTAATTTTTTAGGAGGGAGGGTGTTCCTATTGCTTAGCATGAAACTTTGTACAAATTTGTTGAGTTTAATTGGTTTTCTATGTAACAGAGGTGATCCCTTAAGAGGAAAGCATTGTTTCAAAGACAATTGGCTGAAGAGTCAAGATGAGATCTTAACTCTTTGGTCAATCATCTGAGATAGAATTGCCTCCTTTTCTACCCCCCACTTCCACCCCATCTCAGCAACTACCAATGAGAAGTTGATGCATTATCCCAGAAGGAACCTTCAGCAAGAGCCTGACCTTTGTTCTACCTTTTAATAAGAAAAACTGATATTATTGAGACATACAATTCACTTTCAGGAACATTTATTGCTTTTTCTGTTGCTATCATTGCTCTCTACCTTGTTAAAAATTCCTCTTCAGGATCTATTATTTTCCTAAAGGACTGAATCATATAAATGTGAGAAAGATGCTGAGTTGCATGTATAGACTTGTATGTCATTGGCAATTTACCCCTAATAACTTGCCTTAACACATTTGGAAAATGAACTATTTGATTAAATTCAACAAGCATTGATTAAATACTTACTGTATGCCAGGCATTGTGCTAGTGGGGATACAATGCCAAAAATCCAATAATTGTTGCTTTAAAGGAATTTACATTTTACTGGGGAGAAGCCAGGTTCATCCAGTTCATTTTCAGGATCCATTTGTTCCCTGGGATCTTCTATTCTAAGTTTATGGAGGTGCTAGGACTGTGTTTCTATTTTCTCTATAACAAACATTCTAGTACGATGTCATCCATATAAGGAGGTTAGGAAGTATAGAGTAAAAAGCACTGGACATGAGGTCAACAAAACCTGACTGAGTCCCTGAATAACAACTGTGAGATCTTGGCAATGACATTTAACCTAAGAGCCAATGCTTTCTCTTGTAAAACCAGAACAATAATAATTGGTGTATTGCCTACCTCATAGGGTTGTTGTGAGGATTAAATGAGATAATCTTTGTAAATTGTTTTATAAAAACTTTAATATGTCACATAAACTTGAGCTGCTATTGTTATTATTATAGTTATTCTTGAAGTCAACAAGCATTTATTAAGCTTATACTGTGTGCCAGACATTGTGCTAAGTGCGGGGGATAAAAATACAAACAAAAAGAATGACAGTTCCTACCCTATAGGAGTTTATGTTCTAATGGAGGAAGACAACACATAAAAAAGAAGGGGGGGGGCAGGGAGTAAGTCCCTCTTACCCTTCCAGTCTGATTACAACTCATTCTCCTCCATGTACTCTGTGATCCAGCAACACTGCTTTCATGTCATTCCTTGCACAAGACACTCCACTTCCTGATTTCCTGCATTTTCATGGACTGTCTCCCATGACTGGAATTCTCTCACTCTACTCATCTTCATTTCTTGGCTTCTCTGACTTCCTTCAAATTTTAGTTAAAATCTTACCTTTTGCAAATAGCCTTTTTTTTTTGTAATTTTTCTTGTAATGTCTTGTTTGTAGGGCAACTAGGGTATTCATGGAGGGGTATTCATGGAGGGCATCACCTGTCATGTGATGGCTTGCTGAGCCCTTTTCAGGGCTTTTTTTCATCTTTAGTGTCCAATGTAGCATCAAAGCAATATTAACAGTGCCTACGATCACTATAAATATAACTGCATGATGCTCCGTTGCAAAATATAACAGACTCTCCATATAGAAGACAGAAGTGAAACATTTATTCAGACACCAGAAAACCAAATCCTAACACCAGGAAACTGAATCCATCATAGCAATATAGAAGTTAATGTACCACAATGTAGAAGAGAGCCACACCATCCTTTAGCCTTCCCACAAACCAATATTTGACCAATATTTACTCACAAGTCTGACTAACTCCCTGAGATGCATGCTCTCATCTTCCCAGTCTAGCTAATTCTGACTCCCAGCTTCCTGTGGGCTCTGCTCCATCCTCCAACAAACTCCTCCCACCATAGGCCCCTTGTGATTACATTTAGCCTATTAGGGGGCAGAGTTTATTTTCAAAGCAGGGAAGATCTTCAAATTCCCATTACTATTATATATGGGTATTCATGGAGGACTAGCACCTGTTGTGTTATGGCTTCCTGAGCCCTTTTCGGGGCCGCTTTCCATCTTTAGTGTCCACCTGGCCCCCAACTCTCACCTGTGACTCCAAGATGTTGTAGCATTGCAGTGGCCACACCCCAGTAATCCATTTAGGCGGCCAGGCTAAACCAGGCTCAAGGTAACTGACAGGTTTCAAATCTGTTGGTGAGTAGGGGAGTGTCTACCCTAAGCATGTGAAAGCTTCCCCTGGCAGAATGGGCACATGTGAGCCATTTGTTCCAAGGGGCTATGAAAATGGAGGAAGCAGGCTCTTTGCAGTGCTTAAAGTTTGGTTAGACACATAAGATGCCAAGGTCATTATTACATACTGGGCCATCACCAGTCACCTTGACTTTTGGCTTGCCCAGTGGACTTCAGTGACTCAGGAAGAGAGAGTGAGGCTGGAGACTTTATGGAACTCTGCCTCACTTAAATCCAACTTAAGCATGAGTCAAAAGACATCATTTATACCATTTTACCATTTTTACCTACTTCAAAGTCCTATGGTTACAGGCAAGTGACAAAACAGCAGGTGTGGATATACTCGGAACTGTAGTCAAAACCCTGCATACAGGTGACCTAGGTCACAGGGTTATCTTCTCATTGGACTGAAGCAGTAGTGGGATTTGGTAGCCCCTTGGGTGTCTGAGCAGTGGTTTTTTTTTTAGGGAGAAAAGCAAGGCAATTGGGGTTAAGTGACTTGCCCAAGGTCACACTGCTAGTAATTGTGTCAAGTGTCTGAGGCTGGATTTGAACTCAGGTCCTCCTGACTCCAGGGCTGGTGCTCTATTCACTGTATCACCTAGCTGTCCCTGAGCAGCCTTTTTAAAGGACTGCACTGTTCACCTCCTGGCATGATGAAGGGACTAGAAAAGTATGTTTAATCTAACCCAAACCTGATCTGCTTACCATGATAGGCAGGGATCCTACCCTGTGGTCAAAACATAAAAAAAAATGTACAAAAATTTTTGTGATGATGATTCTACTTACCATGGGTATGTAGAATGTGCACATGCTTATGGACAACATGAAATCCAGTAGACCTGAAAGATAAACAGCTCTTGTTATGAGAGCACTTAGTAGGTATCACATTCATAAAGCAGCAGTGAGTGAAGTAAGGCTAGCAAATGAAGATCAGTTTACTGAAGTTGGAACTAGAAACACGTTTTTCTGAAAATGCAGTGATGGAGAGCATTGTGAGGCTGGCATAGGTTTTGCCATGAAAACTAATCTAATCAACAAGCTTGTTTGCCTTCCAATTGAATGAATTGATTGAATGACAGGCTCATCACAATGCAATTGCCACTTACAAGAAAGTGTCAGGCCACCATCATCACTTCATATGCTCCCACTATGATGAACCCCAATGAAATCAAAGAAACATTTTATGAAGACCTGAAGTCCCTCGTAACTAATGTGCTAAAAGAGGACAAGCTTGTAATTCTGGGTGACTTTAACATCAGGATAGGCACAGACTATCAGTCATGGCAGGGAGTCCTTGGGAGGAATGAAGTTAGAAACAGCAATAGCAATGGTCATTTACTACTGAGACTTGTGTGCCTCATGATCTTTTCATCACCAACACTGACTTTGTAAGAAGAGACAGACAGAATGGGAGAGTGATGAAGGCAAAGTGTGGCAGAGTGCTGGACTGATCATAGACTTATCCTCCCCAAGTTAAGCATTCATTCAATAAAAGTAGCAGCCCCAATGCAAGATGACTACAGAAAATATAAAGTCAACAGATTAGAGCACTTTTCCACTTTTCCAGTTTATTTCCAACTTGGGGGTAAAGCTGAGACAACACATAGTTGGCAACAGTGGAGCAGAAAAGGAGTTTGGCAGCTTCCAGAGATTTGGTGCTCAGCACCACTTTTATCTGTCTGGACCAGAACTTGTAGACATCAAGACTGGTTTGACAAAAGTGATGGGGAAATTCAGAAGCTGCTAAACAAAAAACAAGACCTCCACTATTATCAGCATAATAGTTTGTCTGTTTTTAAGCAGACAGTGTTTAACTCCATTAAAAGTAAAGTGCAAGGGATGCAGGATGCTTGGCTCAGTACAAAGGAAGATAAAATTCAGTTTTATGCTAATAGTAACAATCCAAAGCACTTTTATGATACCCTGAAGTCTATTTATGGACCAGAGACCTATGGTGCATCTCAACAAATCAGTGCTGGTGGAGCCACATTGATTAGTGATAAGGATGATCCTAGAGAAAGGGGCTGAACATGTCCATGGTGTTCTCAACAGACTATTATCAATCAATGCTGAAGCCATTGACCATTTACCTCAGGTTGAAGTCAATCCTTCTCTAGCCAAATTTCTAATGGATGAAGAGGTTGTGAATGCCATTAGGCTCCTTTCCTGTGGCAAAATACCTGGTGCTGATTCTATTCCATCTGAGCTTTCCAGGGTGGGGAGGGGGTGTCTATTGATCATACAAAAGCTGACAGAAATTTTCTGGGCTATATGGCAAGAGGAGGTTATCTTCTAGTAGTTCAAGGATGCTTCTATTGTCCGTCTCTATAAAGGTAAAGGAAATAGATTGTCCTGTGACAATCACAGGTAGCTCTCTCTCTCTCTTTCTCTCTCTGGTCCTCCTGACTCCAGGGCCAGTGCTTTATTCACTGAGCCACCTAGCCACCCTTCTCTCTGTCTCAGTCATTACTGGCAAGATTCTTCCCAGAGTCCTGCTTAATAGGTTAATCCTTCACCTGAAATATGGTCATCTACCTGAGAGCCAGTGTGGCTTCCAAAAGGACTGAGGAATGTGGATATGGTGTTTGCTGCCTGAAACTCCAGAAGAAATGCCAGGAGCAGAATGGAGGTCTGTACACAATATTTATCAGTCTGCCTAAGGCCTTTGATACTGTCAATCATGAGGGCTTGTGGAAAATCCTGGGAAAATTTCCATGACAGCATGCTTGCATGGGTTCTGGATAATGGATAATCCTTTTATGCTTTCCCAATCATCAATGAAGTGAAATAAGGCTGTGTGCTTGCACCCATGCTCTTTAGAATGATGTTTTCAGTGACGTTGTTGGATGTGAGAATAAAAATGGCATCAAGGCTAGCTACTGCACTGATGGTAAATAATAATGTAATTTAATTAAAAATAATTTTTAACTTGAAAAAGCCATAAGTCAAGACTAAAATGGAGAGAGAATTGGTAGTGACTTTTTGTTCTCAGATGATTGTGCACTCAATGCAGCCTGAGGCTAAAATACGGCAGAGGATGAATTGATTATCTATTGCTTGTGCTAATTGGCCTGATAATCAACACCAAAAAAACAGATTTTCTGCTGCCCAGCACTGCACCATACATGAAACCATCAATATATAGAAACATCAGTTACATCAAATGGAGAAATTTTGAATGGTGTGGATAAGTTCACTTACCTTGGCAGTATACTTTCCAGAGATATACACATAGATGATGAGGTTGGCACATGCATTGTCAGAACTAGTTCAGTGTTTGAGAGGCTTCAAAGGAAGGTGTGAGAGAAAAACAGTATTATGCCGCCTACCAAACTGAAGGTCTACAGAGCTATCGTGCTGAATTCATTATATGCCCGTGAAACCTAGTATGTCAGAGCCATGGCAGGAAATTGAATCACTTCCATTTGAATTGCCTTAGGAAGATTCTGAAAATTACTTAGCAAGATAAGGTAATAGATACTGAGGTCCTTTCTTGAACTGAACTGCTAATCATTCAGACTTTCCTGTGCAGAGTACAACTCAAATGGACCAGCCACATTGTTCAAATGCTAAATGTATATTTGCCTAAAAGGCTATTTTTTGGATAATTCACACAAGGCAGGTGCTCACACAGAGGTCAGAAGAAGTGATATAAGGATGCCCTCAAGGTTTCTGAAGAACTTTGGAATTGATTGTGAGACATAGGGGACACTAGTACAGGACTGTCTATATCAAAGAAGATATTGAGCTCTATGAGCAAAGCAGAATTGTGGTAGCTAAAAAGAAAGGTGAGATGCACAAATTTAAGAACATCTCCACTCCAAATGTTCATATGGATTATTTATGCCTGACCTGTGGTAGAGCCTTCTAAGCTTGTATTGATCTGATCAGCCATAGTCAGGCACACTGTACCTTGGCCCTAATATAGTGATGTCAACTTGGTCTTCTTCAAACATGAAAGACAACGACCAACCACCAACCAGGACAGCTTATTGGCAGAGTGGATGGGGTAGCAGGTCTGGTGTCAAGAATACTCATCTTCTTGAATTCAAATCTGGCCTCAGAAACTTATTAGTTGTGTGACCCTGGGCAAGTCACTCAATCCTGTTTATCTCAGTTTCCTCATCTGTAAAATGAGCTGGAGAAGGAAATGGTGAACTATTCCAGTATCTTTGCCAAGAAAGCCCTAAATGAGATCATGAAGAACTGGACGCAACTGAATGACAACATTTGTTTGAACCTAGTTGTTTGTATCCTCTCCATTAAGACTGTGAGCTCCTTGAGAGTAGGGACTATCTTTTACTTTTCTTTTTATTTCTAGGGCTTAGTATAGTGCCTGGTACATAGTAGGTACTTAATAAATGCATATTCACTTGACTTGCAACAAAAGGAACCCACTAAACATTCAATGATTTTTATAGGATGATTTTGAATCTTATTTCTCACCCTAGGAACAAGAAAAGTTCTTTAAAAGTAATCAGTCTCATCTTGATACTTTTGGGACACCTAGCACAATATTTTGTTTGTGATAAGCTCATTGGATGGAATTGGAATGTAGTGTTCCAAAAAACTGCATGTTGTAATATAATGACATAGTGGGTAGTTATTCTTGCAAAAAAAAGAAGAAGAAGAGTTCAAGGGTTAAAATTGTGAGCTAAAGAATTTAGATTATTTGACTAATGGTCAAAGCTAGTGTGACTGAACAATGTGTAGACGAATACAAGTTAGCTATCTAATTGCTTAAATAATAATAAAAAAAAAAAACCTACCACCATATAATCACCTTTTACACATTTTTCCCTAAACTTTCCCCATACAACTATTTAAATTGCTGCTAATTGAAGAACATCATAAAATACTAGAATACTGGCTATCTTTACCTTTTTCATTGTTTCTTTTTTTTTTAAGTTTTAATGCTTTTTACTTTTGACACTATAGCTATGTTGTCATTCGGTCTGTTTAGTTTAGTTGTGTCTAATTCTGCATGACCGCATTTGGAGTTTTCTTGGCAAAGATACCAGAGTGGTTTGCCATTTCCTTCTCTAGCTCATTTTGTAGATGAGGAAACAGAAGCAAACAAGGTTAAATGACTTACCCAGGGTCACACAGCTAGTAAGTATCTGAGGTCAGGATTGAATTCTGGAAGATGTCTTTCTGACTCCAGATCTGTAGCTCTATTCACTGCACTACCTAGCTACCCAAAAGGAAAAAGCCTACTGCAGCTGGTATTCCCTGGCGGAATCCTATCCAAAGATTAACCAGGACTGCCCCTGCTTAGCTTCCAAGATCAGATGAGATCATGTAGGTTCAGGGTAGTATGGCCATAGACAGCCACATTCCAATATTAACCATCTTTACTCAATAGAACTTTTCCTTGAAGCAAAGAAAAGGAATTAAGCAAAACCTAATAACCAAGCATGCAACATTCTCTACCCATAGTCTCCCACCTCTCTACCAAGAAGATGTAAGTGTGCAGTCTCTCATCTCTACACCCCAATTCTTGACTTTATTTTGGTTTACCTTTCATTCAGATACTTTAGGAATTTCATGTTCAAATTAGAAACATCAGCATTTAATACTCTCCCTTTTTTTGTTCTCAGAAATGTTAAGTCCAGACATTGAGGCAGGGCAGAAGGGCATGTGAACTATGAGCCAATGCCAAAGGCAGTTTGGCATGCAAACATCAGCTGTTAACCTAACAGCAAAAACCTGAAATGTCAGCTATTGTGCCACTATATTGGCTGCTCTGGGAACTGTGTTCTGATGGGATAGAACAAAGGCATCATTCACTGAATCCATTCTTCTGAAAATATGGCCAGGCTTCAGAAATGAGCTAGGTGCTTTTGCCCTGGTCTGCGGTTGCTAGAGGAGAATTCTCTAGCCATCCTCAAAAAATCTCCCCCTAATTTGATTCTGTGGTTAGTAATCCCCATACAAAGAACAGCTTGACAAGCAGGTTGTGATCAGAGATAGTGTTAAATCTATTTTTAAAAGGTAGTAGCAGCCGATAGGTACAATTTATGTCAATGGTGCTGAAGCTGGGGAGGTTTATCGGATAACATGGAGGGCCCAGGTTGGAATCTCTGGGAACTAAAACAGGAAAATGTTGCCCAGGAGGGAGAATTATCTTGTAGTGGGTCTGAATGTCTCTTTGTTGGCTTTCAGGCTTGGCACTCTCTGTAATGATCTCTATTAAGTTACTGTACAGTTCAATTGGCAGCTAGATGGCGTAGTGGATAGAATGCTGGGCCTATTTCGGGAAAATTCCTCTTCCTGAGTTCAAATCTGACCTCAAACACTTACTAGCTGTTTGATCCGGGGCAAGTTGCTTAACCCTGTTTGCCTCAGTTTCCTCATCTGCAAAATGAGAAGGAAATGGCAAACCACTCCAATATCTCTGCCAAGAAAACTCCAAATGGGGTCATGAAGAGTTGGAATTGACTCAACAACAGCAACAAGAATGCAATCCCTTGGTTTCTAAAATTGTCTTTCTTCAATTCTTTCAAGGAAGTTAGCTAAGAGACTAGTGTGGTAGAGTGGAAAAGGGCACTGGGTTATTATCAGAGAACCTCTTAGGGCTTAGCTTCCTCATCAATGTGGTACAATGAAAAGAACACTGGTTCTGGCATCAGAAGGCCTGGATTCAAATCCTGCCTCTGACAGCTTATGACCTGCATGACTTAGTTCAAGTTGCCTAACTTTTCTGGGCATCTGTTGTTGTTCAGTCATTTTCAGTCTTGTCTGACTTTTCATGATCCCATTTGGGATTTTTTTGGCAGGGATACTGGAGAGGTTTGCTATTTCCTTTTCTAGCTCATGTTACCAATGAGGAAACTGAGGAAAACAGGATTAAATGACTTGCCCAGCGTCACACACCTAGTAAGTGTCTGAAGCCAGATTTGAACTCAGGAACATAAGTCTACCTGACTCCGGGCCTGGAATCCATCACACCATCTAGCTACCCAGGCCTCAATTTACTCAATTGTGAAAAGGGAGAGTTGGACCAAATGGTATCTGAGATCCCCTTTCACTTCAACACTACGAAACTCTGGATGTCCCTGCAAACCTTAAAGATTCTATGACCTTATAGCAACTATCTAGAAAATTGTGGCTCTCTCAGTAACTCAGTGTATGATCCTGAACAAATCATTTAACTTCTCAGTGCCCAGAGAAATGTCCAAGCCAGGGATTCTTAACCTATTCTGTGTACATCATGGAGTCCTTTGGCAATCTGCTGAAGGCTATGGTCTTCTTCTTAGGATAATGCTTTTAAATACATAAAATGAAGTTCATATGATTACAAGGTAGATCAATTATCATTTTAAAATGTTTTAATTGTTTAACATTCATTTAAAAAATTTTGAGTTCCAAATTATCTCCCTCTCTCCAGTCCCTCAACCACCCATTAAAAAGGCAAACAATATGATACCCATTGTACATGTGAAGTCGTGCAAAACATATTAAGCAAATCAATTATATTGACCTCAACCTCAAACACTAGCTGTTTGACCTTGGGTAAGTCACATAACCTTTGTTTGTCTGAAATTTCTCATCCGTAAAACAAGATATAATATATGTATTATAATATATATATATATATATATATATATATATAAAATGAGATAATATTTGCAAAGTTCCTAGAACAGTGCCTGGCACATGGTAAGCAATATAATAATGTTAGCTATTATTATTGATATTATTATGATCCAATGTGATAACATTTGTAAAGCACTTAGCATGGTTCCTAGCACAAAGTAGATGCTCTATAAGTGTTAGCTATTATTATATATTATATACATTATATATTATACATATAACCTATGGACAGAAAGGCAGTGAGCCTGTGTAATCTACTGGTGACTCTAATAACTACCGTAATTTCAAACTAGTGATGAACAGATACAATATTTTGAGATGCTGGAGAGACCTGTAGTATGCTATTGTAGCTAGCATTTATATAGTGCTTTAAGATTTTGCATCTGCTATCTCATGAATTCTTACAACAATCCTGTGAGGCAGGTGCTATTATTATATCCCACTTTACAGCTGAAGAAACTAAGGCTGAAAGAGGTTAAATGATTTGTCCAGGGTCACTCAGTCATGAAAACATCTGTGATTTCTATTGGAGACAAAGTCACAAATACTGCTAATAATGCAATATTTAATGCCTACATTCATCATTGACTTGCTAAATTTCAGTTAGAAGTGAGTGAAAAGAGATGTCATCTTCCCCCCATCCAAGTTCATGAATTTTCTGAAGCCTATCCATGGCCCTTCTGGTGGGGAGAGGGCTGCAGTCCATGGACTCCAGGTTAAGAACCCCTGCTCTAAGCCTTTCAGTTTCAGAGAAAGTGATAACCTGATTTTGTAGAAGTTGTTTTCTCATCTAGGTACTTATACCAATGAAATCATGGTTCTAGTCCCTATTCATCATTTTTTATCCACAGTAGCAAACATTTAAGAAGCTAACTGAATTGTCAGAAAAAAAGGGATACCCAGTGTGGATGTTTTTCAACTCTCTTAACAAGATACATAGCCATCAAAATATCTTGGGAAACTGTCTCCATAACAGAACAACAACATAAAAAACAACAGCCCCCCCCAAAAAACCTCTTTGCTTTTCTAGTCCCTCCAAATAGCTTTTTCATTGTGACATTTGGTGATTGTTGTTGTTTGTCCTTCATTCTCAGTGAAGACCATGATATCAAGAAGGTGATGCCATGACCTACAAGTGAATTAGATTTAAGTAAGGGAGGGCTGTGCAAAGTTACCAGCCTTACTTTCTCCTTCAGAGCCATTTGGATCTAGTGCGACATCTGAAACATATCTTCAAATACACCTAAATGAATGTATAAGGTTTAGATCTAGAAGAGACTTTAGAGGCCAACTACCATAATTGTACCATTTTACTGATGATAAATCTGAGGCCCAATGATTTGTCCAAGGTTCCTCAACTATAAATAGCAGAGACAGGGATGTAAGCCTCCTCCTCTGACTTCACACGACTTGCTCACTCAACCTTACCACTTTGGATTTTTAAATATGTAAGTACATTTGTAAAATATCAACAAGATGTTGAAGGTTCATTAATAGTTAGCAGGTTTGTATTAACCTTGACAAAACAGACCATGTAAATTCAAAAGATCCTGATATACTGGAACAGGTGGAGGACTTGGAGTCTGTAGCCCTGGGTTTGAATCCTTCAACAGCTCTCATGGCAAACATATATTAAATACAAGATGCTCTGCTAGACCTTGGGGATAGAAAATTAAGAAAAATACAAAATGAAAAACAATAGCAACAACAAAGCCAACCAATTCCTGCCCTCAAGGAGCTCGTATTCTACCTTTTTAAAGCAGAATACTCCACAATTCTGATTTTGATGCCTTTTGTGGCCTGAAGCTGACGCTGGGTCCTCTAAAACTATGCCTACAGAGTGTAAGATTTTGCACATTGTTAGTGAGTCAATGAAACATAGACTGATGTGGGTCCCAGACTCCCTTTTTTGCCTCCTACTGGAATATTTCTGTTAAGGTTAACTTTCCTACCTTCTTGTTCTGCAATCCAATCTTATTAAGTACCTTAGAAATATCCTTCATTTTACTGGTCATATAGATAACAAGACAGTCTTCTCTTTGTATCATACTGGTTCTTCATCTAAAATGCTGTCTAAAGCTGAGCCCCAAGCATGGATACTGCCTCCTACCCCTTCCTGGGCTGCCCCCTGTCACCGTGGATATGGAGGCCTTACTCAGAGATTGTCCCTACCAGCAGTGAATTTTCCTCCTTCCCTTGTGAGTAGCAATACAGACTGTCAAAGCTATTTCTGTGTGGGATGATGCTTTTCATCTGAATTCCCTTATGCAATAGACCAAGTCTGTTTATGAGGAGTAACCTAGCTAAGTACATAGAAAAACATCAGGAGCAGGCTGAACACCTGATGATAGTAGTTTGTTTTTTGTTTTTGTTTTGTTTTCAGTGACAGAGGCAGAGTCACCAAAAAAGGAACAGCGGGGATGAAGAATCACAAAGATTTTTAAATTGCTCATTTGACTTAACTTGACTATTGGTTGTTTCAATATAAGGTTCTTATCCTATGATCAAGAAGTGGATTTATCACTTTTTTGCTATAGACAAGACCAGAAAAAAGAACAAAGTTGCAGTTAAAGTGAAGGATGGCTTATGGGTACTCCTTGGACAGGCAAAGAAAGGAGTTGGCAAAGTGGGTTTTATCTTATTCCCAGAGCTAAAAAAGGGACATTATTTCTTGGGACATTTGATCATCACATAATGTAGAACTAAGTATAAATATTTTCAGAAAGACCACCATGAGAATAATTGCAACTTATGTATCAGTATTGGTTGCTGAGGATGAACTGGTAGAGAAATTCTACAACTTTCTAAGATGCTTTAAATCAAATCAGCATACTGTACCTTAGTGTAATGGTAATGGGAGTTAAAGATCTTTCCCACCCATTAATAGACCTCACCTGTAGCCTAACAAGAGAAGCTTGAATAAGGGAGGCTTGTTTTTCAAGAAGGGCAGCACCTTTTGTTACTTTGTAATTAGGCAGTGGGTCACAAAGGTTGTGATGCCCTCTGGCTCTGAAGGAGGGTATATATACTCTGGGGTGAGGCTTTGCTTCAGGGCTCATTCATTGGAAAAATGTTTGTGTGATTTGGCCAGACCAGACTCTGGGTAGCCATTAAGGAGCCCCTTGACTTTGAAAACCCAGATGTTGGTACTTCTTTCTCTGGTAACATATATATAGCTTTCGTCAGACAGCTAGAAGCCCTATCTGTTGATTTGTGTTATTTTCTGTCTGTGTTTTTCTTGTTTGTAATTTCTGTTTGTATTTTCTCTGAAGTTCGGGGTACTGACTGTTCCCCATGAACTAAGTGAATTACACACACACACACACACACACACACACACACACGTATATGTATGTGTGTATGTGTGTATATATATATATATATATGTATATGTAATTAAAATAAGATTATTGACCCCTTTTAAGTTGTTTTCCTTTAGAAAAGCGGATCGAAGAACCTATGCTAGCAGCCATCTTGGGTGCTAGGGTGCTTGTTCTTACACTTAGTCAGCAAACATCTGACTTACTTGATGATTTCAGTGTGATGGTGGGAAAAGGTAAAGACTAGAAAAATATATGAGAAAGTATTCAGGATCAATGGGGCAGTTGGATAGCTCAGTGGATAGAACACCAGGCCTGGAGTTAGCAAGACTCATCTTTGTAAGTTCAAATCCAGCCTCAGAAACTTACTAGCAAGTCATATCCCTTTGTTTGCCTCAGTTTCCTCATCTGTAAAATAAAGTGGAGAAGAAAATGGCAAACCACTACAATATTTCTGCTAAGAAAACTCCAAATGGGTTCACAGAGTTGGATGTGATTGGAAAACAACTAAACAACAACAAATTCATGAACAAGAGCACCCTCACTGAGGGTAATAGCAGGGAACAAACAAGATTTTTCAAGTGATCTTCAATTAATGCAGCACATATTTACTATTTCCCAAGATGAAGAGAAAGATTCCAGTGCAGTTAATGCTTATTGATTATGAAAAAAACATTTGGTTAGGTAGAAAAAAATGCTGTTGTACACTCTTTTTATAAGAGGACTCCTAAACATACATCAGAAACATTCCAGATACATTGGAAGATGTATCTTGTATTGATAATGAAGCATCCAGTGGCTCTCTCATAATAAAGTCAGGCAAGGCATAAAGCACACCTATATTCAGCAAAGGTATTTGTCACAGTGGTAAAGGAGATCCATGGCAGGGTCCAGAGCAAAGAGAAATTCCCTGTGGATGATGAAGTCCTATGGATATTTTTGTTTTCAGAGGACATTGCACTATTGCATCAAGTCTCAAAGCATTTCAGAGCCTCTTGAAATAAATTTGTAATCACTTAAAGGAATTAAGCCAGACCATCCACTCAGGAAAGACCAAAAGAATGAATGCTTAGTGCTCATATTTCAACGTGCATTTGGACAGATACCCTATACAATTTGATCAAGAGTATGTGTATCAGGGACAGATGGACAAAAAGTAGGGCACAAAGTTGAAAGGAAGGAAGAGAGTCTTGGGAAATTGCCAAGCTCCTTACTGATATCAAACTTCCCATGAGCAAATAAATGAATGACAGAAATTTACTTATGTGCAAAGTACTGTGCTAAGACCTGGGGATTCCAAAGCAAGACCTTCCTATTATCAGGGAGCTTACATTCTTTTTTTGGGGGGGTCTTTTTTGGAGCAGGGAAGGCAGAGCAATTGGGGTTAAGTGACTTGCCCAAGGTTACATGGCTAGTAAGTGTTAAGTGTGTGAGGCCAGATTTGAATTCAGGTCCTCCTGACTCCAGGGCCAGTGCTCTATTCACTGTGCCATCTAGTTGCCCCAGGCTGCTTATATTCTAATAAAGGGAGCAAAGGCCTATTCTACTGATATTGCCGTATGGCAGCAAGATATAGAATACAGTATATGAAGCATTAAAAGTGAATATCATGCAGAGAAAGATGGAGAGATGCATGGTAGGTGTCAACAGATTACAATATAGAACCAATAAAAAACTCCAAAAAAAAGTGAAATAACCCATTGAAGAATTATATGCTAGGAAGAGATGGGTTGGTTATGATGCCAGGGTGAAGGATAGGAGGAGGGCAACCAAAGTACCCCATCTTGTTTTTTGGTCATTTTTCGGTCATGTCTGACTCTTTGTGATCCCCTTTGGGTTTTCTTGGCAAAGATCCTAGAGTGGTTTGACATTTCTTTCTCCAGCACATTTTACAGATGAAGAAACTAAGCAAACAGGATTAAGTGACTTGCTCAGTGTCACACATCTACTAAATGTCTGAGGTCAGATTTGAAAGCATGGAGATGCTTTCTGATTCTAAGCCCAGTGCTTTATCCACTGTGCCACCTAGCTGCCCAGAGTATCCCATTGGTATACACCTAATGCCAGGAGACAGTAGGAAGGCTTCAGGCAGTTGGGGGAACTCTCTCCCTCTACTAAACTTTTGGGAGGAGATAGACAAGAATGATACAGGATAGATAAGCATGGATAGAATGCAGTCTGCATCCCACATTGAGGAGATCACAGAACTATTTGCATACATGAGGTTGGACAAATCACTGAATTCTCTGAACTTCAGTTTATTTATCTGTAAAATCTGGATAACAGCATGATCTATTTCATAGGATTGTTATGGGGATTAAATAAAATAGTATATGGAAAGCACATTATATCTGTTTAAAAAGGACACATAAATGTGAGAAGTTATTACTGTGATCAATTCATGAGGAAGTTTTCAGGTAGAGCAGGCTATCTGCTGCTCCCCTTCTAACTTGGAAACATGTCACTCTCAGGTCATTAGCAAATGTCTGATTGCCCTTTGAGGCAATCCATCTAGGACAATCACTGGGTGATAACTGCATGAATGGTGCTATTTTTAGGGCTAGGTGATGAAAATAGCATGAAGAGTCATCTCAGGAGACAAACATGGGGTGCTAGATTATTAAGTTTTCCCTGGGTCTTTATTTCAGACTTGGATGCAGCTGATCACTGGAATAAAAGTAGATATTAATTTCTTGCAGTTGGCAGATGTTTATTAAATGGAAGATGAACTTTAAAAGGGGGGAGGATAGGAAGGAAAGAAAGAAAGAAGGGATGGATAAGAGGTAGGAGGGACTGAAGTGAGAAAGGAGAAGGAAGGAAGGAAGGAATGAAGGAGAGAAGGAAGGAAGCAAGGAAGGAAGGAAGGAAGGAAGGAAAGAAAGGGTGGATGGTAGACAGGAGGACCAAATGGAGAAAGAATGGGAGGGAGGGAGGAAAGAAGGGAGAACAGAAGAGAGAAAGGGATGAAATAGAGAAGGGAGGAATGAAGGAAAGAAGGAAAAAAAGAAGGCAGGAAGGAAAGAAGGAAGGAAGGAAGGGAGGAAGGTAGGAAGGAAGGAAATGAGAAAGAAATGAAAAGAGGGAGGCAAGGAAGGGAAGAAGGAGGGAAAGCAGGAAGGGGGAGAGAGGGAAGGGAAGAAAGAAGGAAAGAAAAAAAAGAAAGATTCTTGAGGGCAGAGCTAATCTGTTTTTTGTCTTTGTGTCTTCCACACCTCTCCTAATGCCTTGAACACAGTAAATGCTTAACAAATATTTGTTGAGTTGATAGAAGCAAAGAAAGAAAGCTGGAACTTGTCGAAGCCTGTTTTCAGAGCATGTCAGTTAAAAAAAACTTGCAATTTTTTTTCAATAGGGAAATAACTTCCAAGATATTATCAACATTTTATGTGAAAAGCTTTATTGCACAACTCCCTGCCATGTATATTTCCTGGTAAGAAGGATTAATTTTGACTTCTGACTATGTTGGAGTAGTTTTAGTGTTAAGCTGAGCTATAGATTCTATTCTGCTGCCCTCTAGCGTAATATTAGGATAGGGCAAAAATATTTAAATATTTGTTGGATGGATGTTGGACTTATGAATGAATGGATGAATGAATGTTGAAAAAATATTGTTTTTATTCAGTAGGGAACAAGGCAGATCTATTTGCAAAACATTTAATTGAGCAATGCTTTAAATTTATTTCTTAAGACAGAAATATTTTTAAGACATTTACACTTTAATAGCCTAGCTTTAAGTGGCCTGGGTAGAGTGGCCATCACTAGGATGAACAGGGGAGATTATGGGAGTTTAGGGGGTAGGGGGTAAGAGAATTTTTGTCCTATGGCTCAAGGTCCTCCATACTGATGAAAAAAGTTGTCTTCATAGATTGTGAGCAAATTCATTTGAAAGACATTAAAGATAGGTCAGAGTGGGTGCCTTCAACCTGCAGCAGGTTGACTTAATGCTCTTATTCACCCAGGATGAAAACTTTAGCATAGACCCACGTTCTCTTTTCCCTCAAATTACATTGTATTTACTTACCTGTGCACACATTGCATCACCCCAGGAAAATGTAAGCTCCTTGAGGGCAAGACAATGCTTTTTAATTTTCTTTGTACCCCAGCAACTATCACAATTCCTTGAACATGATAGATTGTTTATACATACTTGTTAGGTTGAATAAAATTGAGAATTGAATGGGAAACCTGTGCTCTCACAGTCACTTTTTGGGAGCTCCCCACTTTACAGTAGTTTAGCTCTGGCACCTGCTTTTATCAAGGTTGGATGTGGAACTAATAGACTCAGGACTAGGAAGAGATGAACTGGCAGCTGTCTAGGGGGAAGATGGAGATGACTAGGAGGGTTGTGATGAAAACAGTTTTTAATTTTCTTTTTATAAACTCCCATGTTTTTAAAGTTGGAAAATTCTGCTTTTAGTGGAATGGAAAGATTTATTTTGTAAATAAATAATCTGGATGTGTTCTAGTAAAAGCTTACAACTTCTTGTGAACAGATAACAAACAGGAGGCACACATTTCTAATACCAGAGTCTCAGGGGCCCAGCTTTCAAACTTTGGATAAAACATATGATCATCACGTCTGATCCCAGCTCATAAAAGTGAGTGGCTTTCTGTGGCTTTGCATCACTGTTCATCTTATTCTTTAGGAGTGTCTGTGGAGGAATGACTGAATAAACTGTGGTCTATGAATGTGATGGACCACTGTTATACTATAAAAAAATGAGGAAATGGATTATTTCAGACATTAAAAGACATAAAAAACGGAATCAGAGTGAAGTAAGCAAAAGAACAATCAAAATTATAAAAATGAATGACCTTGAGGGCTTTTATAAGCTTGAAATGAGCAGAAACAAGAGAATAATTTACAAGAGCAGCACTGTAAAAACAGCTTTGAAAGCTGAAAGAACTGTGACCAAGTCAATGACCACTCATGATTTCAGAGTACCAGTGATGAAACACACTATCCATTACAGAAAGGTGATGGATTTAGAATACAGAATACTTTTGTATACTGCCAATGAGGAAATTTGTTTTATTTAATTATGCCTATTTGTCACAATAAACTTGTGTTTCTTTTCATTTTTTCAATACGGTAAGGAGTGAGAGAGAGAGAAATAAAATAGCTTTCTGTTAACTTAAAAACATAAATACAGATATGAAATGCTACATCAACTTTCAGATGAGGTTATTGTATTATTAATTTTACTTGACTGTTTTTTTTTGTTATAAGAAATCACCCATGGAGTAATTTGCAAATGTTTGCAATGTAAAAACAATATTTCAATAAATCATTTAAAAAGATGTAATAAGATGGTTCAGAATTTCAAGAGTAGTGATTAATGATTCATGTTAACCTAGTTGAAACTCCCCAAAGAGAACTTCATTGATGTGCTCTTGGTCTTGTTCTATTAAACATTTTTATTTGTGCCTGGGATAAATGAATACACAAAATGCTTGACAAATTTGCAAATAATAAAATTGAAAAGAGCAGCCAACACACTGAATGACAGAGCTGAAATGCAAAGACCAGAATGATGAATTACTTTAATAAGATGAAATGTACTCAGAACAAATTTTAGACTAGAATAATGGGTTAATCTATTAAGATGAGAATTTCTAGGGATAGCCCCTTAGTTCTCAGTTTTTTACCACCACAAAAAGTACTACTACAAATATTTTGTAAATATAGGACCCTTTCTTCTTCTTTTTCTCCTCCTCCTCCTCCTTCTCCTACAGGAGAAGGCAGGGCAATTGGGGTTAAGTGACTTGCCCAACGTCACATAGCTAGTAAGTGTTAAGTGTCTGAGGCTGGATTCCTTTTTTCTTTCTTAAATCTCTTCTGGCTATAGGCCTAACAGTGGTAGGTCAAAGGGCACACACTGTTTAAAAACTTTTTGTGACTAATTGCTTCCCTGAATGGTAATGCCCATTCACCTACAGTGCTTCAATTTATTTATTTATTTATTTTTTTGCACTTCCTCCAACATGTCATCTTTGAGATTCAGATGGGTATGAGGTAGAATCTCAGAATTGCTTTGATTTACATTTCCTTAATTTTTAAATATGGCTATGTATAGGCTATGTTTCTTCATTTGCAAACCATTTATCAGTTGGAGAATAGTTCTTTTTATAAATTTGGAACAGTTCTTTATATATCTTGAAAATGACGTCTTTACTAGGAAAACTTAAATTTTTTCCTGCTTAATTGTTTACCTTTTAATCTTAGTTTTATTAGACTTGTTTGTGACAAAACAATTGAAAATAGTTCAATGTCTATCCTTCATTTCTTTCTGAGCCTTATCATGTGGTTCATCCCAATCAGGCAAGCTGAATTCCTTGAAAACAAAGTAGTGTCTTAACATCTTATTTATCTTGATTGTCAGTGCACTATTAACCATTTTCCTTCTATTTTTCCTAGTTCAGAGATGTTATCCTTCATAAAGAACACAGAAACAAAATAAGAGAGGAACAATGCTAGTATTTTCCCTTCATCCTTTATCATTATCCCGGTGATACCCTAAATCCTATCCTTTCTTTGACCTTCTTCTAAGTTCAACATAACTAAAAGGTATTTTTTGTTCTCTTTAGCATTCACTTTTCCATCTTAGATTGTTCTGAACTTTAGCAGGTCTAGTGTTATTTTTCATAAAGCATTGTGCCTCAGTTACCTGAATCTTACATCTTTTAAAAACCTAGGTTGGTCTGTGACTGTCTTGTGCTACCACACCATTATCTTTGTTGCTTTATGTTATCTTTTTTTCTGGAATAATTTATGTCTCTATCAGAATTTCTTTTATATCTCTTGGTACTACCTCCTCTATGATATTTTAAGTCATGGGTTCCTACCTTTTCTTTCTCTGAATTCTAATCTCCACAAACTTAGAGTATATGTTAGATTATGTTTGACTTTCCTGACCTTATCTATCACAAACTCTACTTTGACACTTCCTCCTTTTTGGCTAGAATAATAGTTCTTGGCATTATTTTTTCCAGCTTTTGAAGAACAAATTATCTTTGAAATAAATTTAGAGTTTTATGACTGTAGTGCTAACACCCAGAATGTTAAAGTCCTTTACTACTACCTCCCTTCAAGGTGTGTGATCTATTTTCAAATTTATCATCCCTTCTTTCTTTGGATCTTATGGTTTGCAGCATATTCTATCCATAATATAACTTCTGTGATTCTCTACATTGGGTTTGACCCAATGTCTCTTCTTTCATGTCCCATTTACACTACCCCCAGGTTCATGGATTTGTTCATATACTAAAATAGTGTCCATTAGAACTACTCTCAAGTAGAAGGCAGGTTCACCAGAAGATAGTAGCTATCCCAAGTTTAAGATAATCTGTGAGTTAAACACTCCTAAAATGATGGCTTATGAGCCCCTACTAATATGCCTACTTTTCAATAGTAAGTCACAGAATGTGATATACTCAAAGCAAAGGCATTTATTAGAATACTATAGTAAGAAAATTTACAATAGAAAACTGCTTCTCCCACACTTACAGTGCAGTCTTCTACAAACATCACACATCAATAAGGAGAAAGATCAAGGACAGAGGTTATGCACAAGGGACCCATATAAGAGAGGAATATGTGGGTAACTCAAATCTCTCATAGCACAATCCCCTAATGTCTTGTGATATCCTCATGTTGTGTCTTACTTGGTGAAATGTCTTGGCTAGACATGTTGTTCTTGTATTCATTGGACTTGCTCTCTAAAGAGTACATAACTCCATTGCTTGACTAGAGTCTCTCAGCCTTCGGCCTTTGCCTAAACTGAAATCTTTGGCTAAGGATACTGTTAGGCTCTTCAGAAATAATTAGTGCTCTTATCCTGTGACAAGGAGGAAATTTCCCCAGGTTGGCTCCCCCAGAGTGTTGGCCCTAAGGTTAACTATTTTTTCAACAACAAGACCTCTGGTCTAGGGTGCTAAGCTCTCTCTCTTCCAGAACTTCCTCCTCAGGAGTAATTTTTCTGTTTTCATACCCCCATTGTCTCTATGACTAAGGAAAAGTCTATTACCTTAACTAATCCTTAGCCTCTTTTTCTGATGCTTTTACAAACGTAATTGGGGTTTGCCATGACTTTATGCATGCCCAGATCACCTAAGATGGTGGCACTTTGCTTCTGGGAGAAGACATCCCATGTTTCCTTACCATGTACGTCAGAGTAGCTGCTGCCCATTGACTGTATAGTCAGAACAAGCTGAGCCTTTAAAATTATGGGACTGTCTTTCTTTCCTGCAATACTCACCCAACAGCGTGGATGCTGTGAACTGAGTGAGGGAGGGAGGAAGGGTTCTTTTCACCTCTTCTACTCTTATACCCAATAGTTCAAAGAAGTGGCCTAGGGGTTGGGGTTTTGTTTTATTCTGTTTTATTTGTCTTTTTCAAATTGATCCATGGCAGTCTTGAAGCCAAATTTCCAGACTGGATATTGCAGCTAACCAACCTGGAAGAGAAGCCTTGAGAAGTCAAGTTGCCTGGGACTTGAACTCGAAGTGGGCTTTGGGCATGCAACTTGGGACTGTGCTACATTGGAACTGAGCTAAATTGTAAACCTAACCCCCTTCTCTCCTCCAAGAGAATGAGGTGATGCATAAGAAGGGGTACGTGCCACACATGTTGGGGCATATATACATATACACATACACATATTTTTTCCTTATAGCTTTGAAGTAAATATTCCTTTGTAAAAGTGAATCCTACTGTTAAGTGGCAGAAAGCCTAGATATCTGCAAGCCTCCTTGAGGTTACTGAAGAACCCTGGAGGAGGAGTGAGGTATAACATATTTGGCTTTCAAGCAATTGTGGCACAGGTTGTCACTGTTACATATTGGCTTTGTTTGGGATAAAATCGGACTCTACATTTGTGGAGACTCTAAGAGATTCTCTGACTGAGACTTTTAATTTTAGATAACATAGACTTTAAGATCATAGAAGAATTGTCAAAATTTATTTTTAGCCTGTAAGTGGATAGTTCATTATTTTTATTCCAGACTGTGTTCTCTCACAAGACAGTTCCACTGATATAATTTTGTAAACTTTCCATTTGTCAATTGCTTGACTGTTTGATTACCAATACTTTCTATATTACTGAATCCTATATAAAGATTGATGTTAAGTTTAATATAAGAAATCAGGGTGGCTAGGTGGTATAGTGAATAGAGCATCAGCCCTAGAGTCAGGAGGACCTGAGTTCAAATTCGGCCTCAAACACTTAACACTTAACTAGCTGTGTGACTTTGGGCAAGTCACTTAACCCCGATTGCTGTTCCAAAAAAAAAAAAAAGAAATCAGAAGTTTACATCACTAGAATGCTATCTAGCATAATAGAAATGTTCATATTGTTCTTTTTTTTTCTTTTGAGGCAATCAGGGTTAAGTGAATTGCCCAGGGTCATACAGCTAGTAGGTATCCGAGTCTCAATTTGAACTCAGGTCCTCTTGTCTCCAGGGCTGGTGCTTTATATACAGCACAACTTAGCTGTCCCCATATTGTTCTTTTTGTATTTAAATAGATCTGTATTGATTGCCTTCTGTGAGAGCAAAATGCCCTAGAACTTCTTAGGATGGCTGTGCCTAAATCCATAGGCAGCTGATATTCTTTTTTTTTTTAAATTAATTTGTTTGCTTATTTTTAGTTTACAGGATTCAATTCCAGAGTTGCTTGAGTTTCACATTTCCCTTCCCCTCCTCCCCCCACACCCCACAACAGCATATAGTCCAGTATAGGATCTGCAAATAATTTCAC
Organism: Gymnobelideus leadbeateri; assembly: GCA_011680675.1. Lineage (NCBI taxonomy): Eukaryota > Metazoa > Chordata > Mammalia > Diprotodontia > Petauridae > Gymnobelideus > Gymnobelideus leadbeateri. The sequence continues at coordinate 150,776 of WOXC01007944.1, read as the reverse complement.
ATTAGACATTGGTCAGATTACAAAGGCATATTGTACTAGATGGAATGAAAAATGGTAAAGGAGAAATAAAACCAAACAATGAAAAGAAAAAGATCAAGTAGTTTGCTTCCATCAGGATTCAAACTCAGTTCTTCCTAGTTATTTCTCTGGATACAGGCATTTCTCTCCTTCATGAGTCTTGGGATTGACTTATATCACTGCATTGCTGAGAAAAGTCCAGTCTGTCATAGCTGGTCATCACAACATATGCTGTGTGTGTGTGATTATATACAAATTTCTCCTGGTTCTACTCTTCTCACTCAGCATCAGTTTGTATAAGCCTCTCCAGGTAAATATGAAGTCCATCTGCTCCTTGTTTCTTTTTTTTTTTTAAGTCTATTTATTTTGGTTTGGTTTTTTTTTGCTTTTTGGAGGGCAATTGGGGTTAAGTGACTTGCCCAAGGTCACATGGCTAGTTTTTGTGTTAAGTGTCTGAGGTCAGATTTGAACTCAGGTCCTCCTGACTCCAGGGCTGGTGCTCTACTCACTGTGCCACCTAGCCGCCCCTGCTCCTTGTTTCTTATAGCACAATAGTATTCCATTACATGCATATACCACAACTTGTTTAGCCATTCCCCAATTGATGGGCACCCCCTTAATTTCCAATTCTTTGCAACCACAAAAAGGGCTGCTATAAATATTTTTGTACATATGGGTCTTCCTCCCACTTCTATGATCACTTTAGGATATAACCCTAGAAGTGGTATTGCTGGGTCAAAGGGTATGAAGTTATTTATAGCCCTTTGGGCATAATTCCAGATTGCTCTCCAGAATGGTTGGATAAGATCACAACTCCACCAGCAATGCGTTAGTGTTCCAATTTGCCCACATCCTCTCCAGTATTTGTTATTTGCCTGTTTTGTCATCTTAGCCCATCTGACTGGAGAGATGTGGTACCTCAGAGTTGTTTTAATTTGCATTTCTCTAATCAATAGTTATTTAGAGCATTTCTTCATATGTTTATAGATATCTTTAATTTCTTTCTTTGAAAACTGCCTGTTCATATCCTTTGACCATTTATTAATTGGGGAATGACTTGTACTCTTATAAACTTGACTCAATTCTCTGTATATTTTAGAAATGAGTCCTTTATCAGAGGCATAGGTTGTAAAAATTCTTTCCCAATTTCCCACCTCCCTCTTGATCTTGGTTACATTGGCTTTGTTTGTACAGAAGCTTTTCAATTTAATGTAATCAAAATTATCCATTTTGCATTTTATAATGCTCTCTAATTCTTGTTTGGTCCTAAAGTCTTTCCCTCTTCACAAATCTGAGAGGTAAACTATTCTTGCTTTCCCAGATTGCTTACAGTATCATCTTTTATACCTAGATCATGCATCCATTTAGACTTGATTTTGGTATATGGTGTTACATAATGGTCTATGCCTAGTTTGTGCCATACTATATTCCAGTTTTCCCAGCAGTTTTTGTCAAATAGTGCATTCTTATCCCCAAAACTGGGGCCCTGGGTTTATCAGGCAGCTGATATTCTTTACACCTTCTATAACTGAACCTATTTATCTTGTCCTGATAGTTGAGTCTACAGTTCTGTTAGGTGTATACTTGGAAGTGTCAGGGATACAAAGGAGAATTTCAGTTGACCTTTGGATTAAGGACCCAGAGGAAATTTACCTAGATGTCAATAGGGATTACCTATTAAATAGAGACCCCTAGAGAATTTTGATGTGTCATGTGTTAAAAGGGACATGTTTTGTCTAGACTGAAGTTGGACAGTCTTATATACTGAGGGAATCAGTAGAAGAAAATGAGATTATGTTTATTAAGAAGAGAACCCTTCCTCCTCACCAGCAGAAGAAGAGCTTCTACCCAGGATGGTTTTTAGTTTAGTTTTTGTTTTGTTTTTTTATCTTAGAAAAGGGTGTAGCTGAGCTGACCCTATATCCCAAGACCTTATGGGGAGAGCTTCATGTAGTTTCAGGAAACTCAGTTTAGATCTGGTTTCTACCTGATATGGGAAGCCAGTTTTCTTTGCCTTTATGTTTTCTTTTGTTTGTAGGCTAAAAAGGGCCCTTTTTAAAAAGGCTACGAGGGGCAGCTAGGTGGCGCAGTGAGTAGAGTGTCAGCCCTGGAGTCAGAAGGACCTGAGTTCGGATCCGACCTCAGACACTTAACGCACACAAACAAAAACCTAGCCATATGACCTTGGGCAAGTTACTTAACCCCAATTGCCCTCCAAAGTGCAAAAAAAAAAAAAAGGCTATGGCTAAACAAGTAAAAATATTTGGTAAACTTTGGGAAATGTTCCTTCTTTTGTTGAATCTGCAAAGCTTTATGTTTGTTGATAGCTGTGATTTTTGTCTGTATATGTGGGGTTGTATATAATCATGCAACATTAGCTGTTTTGAGACTTTTTTTTATAGTACTAGAGAAGTCAATGAGAGGGCATTGCTTATACTTCCCCAGGGGAATATTCTGAATTGGGGACAAATACTGTTTCAAATTCACTCCTGCCTATTTGAGGAGGATGGAAAAATTTTCAAATAGGGAAAGAGTGTACCTGGGGCTGGGCTTTGGATTGCCTAGGTCACTGGATATCTAGGTCTTTGCTTGTGGGAGTAGATATCTGGGAGGAGCCTCTTTCCTTTGGGTGGGAAGCCAAGCATTCTAAGGGCTAACCCTCTTACATTGTAGGATTGGGCTATTCCAAGTCTCACGTAACTGTATCCTAACATACCTTGTTACCTCCACCACTCCCTGTACCTAATCGGTTCCTTTTGAATAGTTATACTCTTACATAATCATATACCTATTGATAATAGTAGCTAATAATAATCATCATTAATATTCATATAGCACTTACTATGTGCTGGGCATTGTGCTAAAGACTTTATAAATATAATCTCATTTGATCTGCACAACCAACCTGGGAAGTAGGTCCTATTAAGATCCCCATTTTGCAGTTGAGGAACCTGAGGCAACAGAGATTTAGTGATTTTCCTAGAGTCACACAGTGTCTGAGGCCAGATTTGAGTTCAGGTTTGCTTAATTCCAGGCTCAGCACTCTTTCCAAAACGCCACCTAATTTCCTTGGTTACTCTGATATAACTGGCTTGGTAGATGGAAGTGTGTGGTTTTCTTCCTCGTACCTACTTCATTTTTAGTTTAAAGACCTCTTGAACAGATTCACAGGCAATAGGCAATATCAGGAAAGCTTTATTGCTTTTCGCTGCATTAATGTAGCTCCTAGCAACCTAATCAGGACACTATTGTCATTATGACCAATATCAAGCTCATGAAGAGGATGTTTTCCTTCCTTCAGTAAATCAGTCCCATAAGTAAGTAAGCACTTAATCTGTGCTAGGCACTGTGGTAAGTACCACGATTGCAAAGAAAAGCAAAAATAATCCCTACCCTCAAAGAGCTTACTTTCTAATGGGGGAGAGAAGATATCCATATCTCAATTTTTCAGTATATATGTCCATATTCATTTATTTGAAATATGTACAAAGCAGATGGCTCTAGTCGCTAAGGGGACTGGAAAAGACCTGGCTTTTGAGCTTCACCTTTTGACCTTACCTTTCTGTCCATCTTATGTCTTATCCCTTTTCATGCATTCTACAGCCCAGCTACAGTGGCCTACTTGCTTTCCTCCATCCTAACACACCATCTCCCATTTCTGTACTTTTTGCGCTGTCTGTCATCCATGCCTAGAATACTCTGCTCCCCCATTTCTTTATCTTAGTTTTCCTGATGCATTCCAAGACTCAGTTCAAATCTCACTTTCTGTAGCAGGTCTTTCTTGCCCTCTCTATCCCACCCCTTGCCACCCCTAACGCTAATATTTTCCTTTTTTGGATTGCCTTCATATACTCTATATATATCTTGCATATATCTAGATATTTACATGTTATCGTCCCCATTAGAGTGTATGTCCCTTTCTTTGTATCCCCAAAACATAGCACAGTGCCTGGCCTATGCTGCTTAACAAATGCTTGTTAACTAACTGACTGAGTTGAGAGGAGTCTTGAAGGAAGCCAAGCATTCTAAGAAGTAGAAGTGAGGAAAGAGAGCTTTCCTGCAAAGACCCAGAATCAATGTGGTGTGTGAGGAACAGAAAGTAACCAGTATGACTGGGAAGGGAAGAGAATATAGGAAGGTAGGAAAGACCAGGCTGGTAAAATTCTGAAATGCCAAACAATGAACTTGAGAATTACTAATCAAATGCTTTGGCATTCATTATGTAATAGATAGTCCAACTGACTTCAGGGGTTACACCTACTAAGAATTTTAGAAAACATGTAAAGTATAACCACTTTCTGACAACTGTAGCTAAGTAATTTATTACTACCAGGGGTTATGCTAGAAGGCTTTGAGTTAGTTGGTTATAGAAGTAGAACAAAATCATGAGTTGTTCATATAGCCTTCTATTTGTAGGAGTTTTTAATCAATGTAATCTAACCCACTATTAAAAATTTGGATATCTCATGTGATAAAACCCCTATCTACCAGGTTCTGTCTCCCACTGCCCCAATATGAGTTTATCTGTTTTAGTGTGAAAGGCCACAAAGCTGTATCAGTTCTTAATTGTTCTGGAGGGCTAAGCTTGAGTTCTGTCTGCCTTGTCTTGGCAGCTTCCTGGTAACTTTTTGGCCATATTGTTATGGCTTCCTGGTGACTGAGTGGCAAGGCCATTCAGATTTAGCAGATGTTTCAAGACATGGTGAGTCACCACATCCTGCTCTGCTGAACAGCCATGTTTTCATATACTGGAATATCCTTATTGAATATCCGTCCTATGCTATGGCTTAGCAAATCTCACTTCATTACCTGTTGATAACCCATGAATATTTCACTCCCTCATTTCATCCTGCAATCTAAGCTAAACTATAACAGGGTACCAGCCTGGCTAAATTCCACTTCTAACACCTTGATCCTAGGGGGCATGATTAGAAAGATACTTTTATTTTAAAGTCTATCCCAAGGAGGCTCTGATTCCCTAGGTAGGGTAGGAAGTATTATTTTTGACCATACTATTCTGGTCCTAAAGGCTTTTATCCTGATCCTGATTTTTACAAGGATACAAAACTAAAAAAATAAAAAATTTAGTTGTTTTTTGTGCCATTATATTTGGAAAACCTTGAATATCTTGGAAACTTGGCCAAGTATGTGAAGTTTCCCATAAATGCTTAGTCACAGCATTGTGGGCTAGATTTAGATGTAGAAGTGACCTTTCAAGTCATTTTAGTTAACATCTCTTACTTTACAATAAAGGAAACTGAGACTCACACAGGTTATGTGATTTGCCCAAGGTCAAACATATTGTAAGGGGAAGAGCCAGGATTTGAATCAAAGGATCACAGGCTGAAGAGTTGGAAGAGAGCTAGAGACCTTTCGGTCCAACCATGACCTGATCAAGAGTCACCATCTTTGACAACATTCCAGGTTTGTGACCATGCAGCTCTTGGGAAAGACCTCCAATGAGATTTTCAAAAGGACAGTCTTCACTCAACCTTGGTAGTAATGTTTCTGCCAGTAGTTGGGTGTACTAATGGTGCTTGTGAGGAGATTGCTTATGCTGTCATGGTTCTCATGTCCTAGTTAAATTGGTTTTAAAAAATCGTTTGCTGAAAATTTCAGGAAGATCATCTGGGGTCACTTGGGCTGCCATACTTCATGGTGGATGCCTGGGTCCAGTAGTGATTACTTTAATTCTTGAAGGAGTTATCCTCTTTGTGAGTTTAATATAGAAAATAATAGTCTTAACTTCAATGAAGGGGATTTCATTTAGATGTGGCAAAGTTATGTAAAGTGTGAAGAGGGAATGCTGATTATTCGCAAAGTTTTCTTTTTGTTTTGGTTTTTTTTTGTTGTTGTTGTTCTTCAGGAGATTTTTCTGCAGTCAATTAGACTTAACTGAACTTTTTTTTTTTAATACAACTCAAATCCTGTGCCCAATTTAGATGGGAATTGGACCAGTGCATAAAATAACATGAAGCACTGTGATTCGGCTTAGGTTTTTAGCAAATTTGAACAATCTACCTTTGTCGCTTTTGATTTAAACCCTCTGAGATGCTGAGCACTGTGGAAAGTTCATGGACTGAATTTCCATTATCCCATTATTACTGGCATGAAGTCAATTCTTTTGATTATTGAAGCAAATCTTGCTTTCAATGTCTTATTAACATTTAGATATAGTCTAGATGAATCTTGTGTTGATGCAATTTTCTGTCTCGTTTACTTGTTTACTTCTTTCTACTAGACTAAAGGTTCTAAAGCTGGAGTCCATGTAGATTTCATTGTATTTTGATAATATATTTCAATATAATTGGTTTCATTTGAAGTCTCACATATTTTTTGATGCATTTAAAGCATTCTGAGAAGGACTTCATAGGTTTCACCAGACTGCCAAAGGGATCTATCATCATCATCACCATCACCGACATCATCATTATCCCCACCAGGCGCATTTACATAGTGCTTTAAAGTTTGTAAAGTGCTATGCATATATTATCTTGTTTGATCATCACAATAACCTTGTGAGATATTTGTTACTGTTATCCTAAAGAAAATGAAGCTGGAGAGATTAAGTGACTTGCTTCGGGTCACACAGCTAGTAAGTATCTGAGGCAGGATTTGAACTCAGGTCTAGAGTTGGCTCTAAGTCTAGAGCTCTTACCCATTGCAACAACACAAAAAAGGTTAAGAACCTTTTATACCATGACTGTAAGCTACCCATGCACAAGGGCTTTCTCCCAACTTAAAACAGTAGGTATCTAAGAAATGCTGACTTACCATTTTGACTTTTAGTGCTTTAGGTGATTCTTCAAGACTATTTGCCTTGATGGAGGAGGGAATTTCTGAGACCAATTAAATCATAAGTCCAATAGAAAAAAAGAAAAATGTTAAATTAAATTTGAGTAAATCATTTAAATTTTGTCTAGTTTGTGATTGTCTTGCATGCTGGATAAAGTATTATTTGACAAATTGTTAACAATATTATTGTTTTCCTATACATTTATATAATACTTTATAGGTTACAAAGTAAATTTTCAGTCTTGCATTTATTTTTCACTAAATAGTCAAGGATAGACCTGGGAAAAATAATACAAGCAACCAATATTTTACATGGGTAATTTATAGATTGGAAACATGAGATGAATTCCCCAATTTCACTAGTTGCCTATGTTTGTATCTCTCCCTCCTCCTAGACTGTAATCTCCATGAGGGTAGCGTTTATTTCATTTTTTTATCTCTCTCAGTGCCTATTGCAGTGCTCCATAGTAGGTGGTTAGCAAATATTTTTTTAATTTAAAAACATGCCAATAATCCCTGCGAAATAAGGAGGGAGAGTATTCCAGGCATGAAGGACAACCAGTGAATACACGTGGACCTGGGATATGGAGTGTCTTATAGGAAGAACAGCAAGGAGATCAAGGTCAATGGATCATAGACTATATGGAGAAGAGTAAAGTGTAAGAAGAGTGGGAAGGTGGAAGGGAGACAGTTTGTGAAGGGCTCTAAAAGCCAAAAAGGAGACTTTATATTTGATCCTACAGCCAATGGAGTTTATCAAATGGGGGGAGAGGGGTGGAGGTTACGTGGATAACTGTCAGTTTAGAATAATCACTTTGATAGCGCAGATGACATTATAATAAATCAAAGAACACTTAAAATAGATTATAAGGTAAATACAAGGTGGCACAGTGAACAGAGTGCCAGACCTGGATTCAGAGTTCAAATCTGGCCTTGGAAACTTAGTAGCTGTGTGACCCTGGGCAAGTCACTTAACCCTGTTTGCCTTAGTTTCCTCATCTGTAAAATGATCTGGAGAAGGAAATGGCAAGCCACTACAGTTATCTCTGATAAGATGACCCCAAATGGGGTCATGAAGAGTCAGACATAACTGAAGAACAACAATGAGGAAAAAAAAACCACACACTCTGCCACAAATTGTCATACTTCTAGTGGGAAAGGGAATATTCATAGCCCAGGCAACATACGTTCCTGGGTTTTTTCCCAGTTGAAACACTTTTCTCACTCTGAGCTTGCCATATGCTGTTTGCTTGGAGACCTGCTGTTATCACCTTCAGATTTTTTTTTAACTGACCTGTCATTGGCAGCTTCAGTGATAAACTGCTATTGCTATCTGTTACCTCTCTGGTGAACAGCAACTGATAGGCAGTTTTTTCCCCCTCAGAAGGATGTTGATATTTTGAGTTGGTTCCTTCTTGAGCCAACTCATAGCCTTAGGATTATTTCAAATCTCCTGAAAGTCAGTCTAATAGTCACACCCATCTAGTATAGTAAAAGTTCCTCAGATCTAATCTGGATATTTTGGTGACTTCGAGTTTTCCATCAGCAGAAATCTTCCAGGCTTGATGTTTGGTTGGAATGAATACATTCCTTTTACTTCCTATCATGTCCCTCTAAGCTAATATCAGGGTCATGCAAATTACACTGGATCCTCATTTAGCAGAACACTGGACGCGCAGGATAGAGATGACAACATTTTCCTGAATTTCTGCAGCTAGACCAAGAGTTCTGCCCTCCTCCTCTGCCCCAGTTTAGAAAAGCAAGGGCAAAATATAGCATATATGTGTGTGCATGTGTATTTGTGTATATGTATGTGTTTACATATGTAGATATTGTGTGTATATGCATGTATGTGTGTATTGTGTGTAAATGTATGTGTGTATACATGCACATGTGCATGCATTTTTGTGTATATATCTACATAGATATCTATATCTATCTATCTATCTTTTTTTTTGCCTTTTTTTTGGAGGGCAATTGGGGTTAAGTTACTTGCCTAAGGTCACACAGCTAGTTTTTGTGTTAAGTGTATGAGGCCAGATTTGAACTCAGTCCTCCTGACTCCAGGGCCAGTGCTCTATTCACTGTGCCACCTAGCTGCCCCTTCTATCTATCTATCTATCTTTTTTTTTTTTTTTTAAAGCAATTGGGGTTAAGTAACTTGCTCAAGGTTACACGGCTAGTCATTTGATTTATGCGTGGGTGCTCATTTTCTGAGGCCGGATCTGATCTCGGGTCATCCAAACTCCGAGGCGGCGCTCTTACTCACTGCGCCACCTAGCCGCCCCTTTAGGGCAATTGGGGTTAAGTAACTTGCCCAAGGTTACACGGCTAGGTTTTTTTGTTTGTGCGGATTAGGTGTCGGAGGCCGGCTCCGAACTCACGTCCTTCTGATTCCAGGGCCAGCGCTCTATTCACTGCGCCACCTAGCCGCCCCGCTATCTATCTATCTTGCAGTGGAATGTCTAGATATGACATGAAGTCTAGCCCACCTTTGTAGGAAGCAGGTGGAGGGTATGGCTATACATCTAGGTTCCCATTAGTAGGAATGATTCCCCAGTCATATGATTTGAATTCACATTGTATATTTCCATTAGGCTGGAACCAATGACAACATATTGCATAATTATAACTTCAAATAGTGTTAGTAAGAATACATGAGACTATTTTAGGGAATTTATCATTTGCATTAATTGTGACCTAGCTCTGTAACGGGGACAGACAGCCTTACTGGTGGGGATGGGCAAACTGGATCTAGGATGTCTAAGATGGGAAGAACTGTCGTATCTCCAAGAGGGGTATAGGACTAGAATTATCAATCAATTATTCCATCTCCTTGAATATTTCTAGGCCAGGGGTTTAATTTTTAAAGTTTTAGAATGAAAACTACTTCCCTGATTACATTTATGTGGGAGAATAGTCACCTAGGGTGACCACAGTGGATAGAATGTCTGTCTGGAGTCAGGAAGGCCTCGTTCAAATCCAGACTTAGGCCTTTGCTGACTGGTGACCCTGGGCAAGTCACTTAACCTCTGTTTGTCTCTGTTTCCATATCTATAAAATGGTGATAATAATAGCATCTACCTCACAGGGTTATAGTGAAGATGGAATGAGAAAATAATGATAAAGTGCTTTGGACAGTGCCTGACACATAGTAAGCTCTATCCAATTGTTATATAGTTATATGTATTGTTATGTAGTTATATCATTATTGTTACCCTTACCAGCTTAGTCCCTTCCTAAAAAATACTGGTTACACAAAAGACCATCACACAGGGTCATTTATCCATTTATCACAAATCCATTTATCCAAACACAATAGCAAATAGTAAAAAATAAATTCTATAGATTGTAGCATATCAAAGAACCTACAAGTTAAGCAAGCTCTTCAACTGGGAGTGAGATAATATTTCATTCCAAACTAGGAGAGAAAAATGAATGATCTCACCCAAGAGAAGTCTACTGTTATTGGCCTCTAGAGTTGCAGACCCTGGAGGGCTAAGAACCAGAAGGAACCAGCTGCTTATAAACATCCTCAGCTCTGAGGACTCCAGCAGAACATTCAAAAGTGACCTGCTCAAAATCACTCATTGTTTTTGTTGTTCTTGTTGTCTGTCCTTCCTTTCCAAAGAGGACCTGTGACAGCAAGTCTTGACTTGCACCTGAATTGGATTTAGGGGAGGCAGGGCTGGGCAAAGTAGTCAGCCTCACTCTCTCTTCCAGAGTCATGAACATCTAGGGACAAAAGTCAAGAAGATTGACCATGATGACCCAGGATACAGAGGATGACTTTGGTGTCTTTGATGTCTGACTGAGCTCTAAGCCCTTCACAGAGCCTGCTTCAGCTGCCTTTGTGACCGTTGGGACAAATTGTCCTCGTCTGCCCGTTCCACTGAGGGTGGGAAAATCTTCACAGGCTTGGGACAGACAGTCCCCTAATTCACTGACAGATATGAGGCACATTGGTTATTCTCAACCTGGTTTAGCCCATCTGCTGAGATGGTTTTTTACCAAGATGTGCCACTAGTCATGCTATGGAGCTACACATTAAGTAAGTAAGTAGTAAAGATGGAATCTGAACCTTCTGCAACTCTAAGTCTAGTCTTCTTCCTCATATACTATGAGATTCCCCAATACTGTCATCAGAGAGTTTCTACATCTCACGGTAGGTGTGAATGTGCTATAATGTATGTGAATACACTATACTAGAGAGGATGACATGAACATAGGGTTTTGCAGATATGGGGGGAAGGAGGGAAGGTCATGGATTGGGAGAAATGTGATCATTCTTATAATTCATGTTCTATAGGACTTTATGTTTCCAAAGCACTTTAATTACATTATTTTATTTGACATGACCTAGAACCTTATTCTCAAGTGTTGATGGTGGAAAGTTAGCCAGCCAAGAAATGTCAGTGACAGACCCTAGCCAGGAAGTCTTCTTTTTGGGGGTGTCCTGGGAGCTAAGTGTAGTCTCTGTGTATGAAACCTCCAAGGCTCTAGCCTCATGATCCCTTTGTTATCCTCATTGGTCATGTCACCTCCTTCAGCCCTGAAAGGATTCCTTTCTATTCCTTTGCTGCTTAGACTCCCCAAAAGCACAGATAAGGGCAAGGAACACATTAACTAGTATGATTTTTTATTTAGTTTCATTTTAGATGATACTCTTTAAGTATTTAAAAAATCTGCCTCATTACATGCAGCAGTAATTAAGTTAAATATGGAGAAAAGCCATCTGAATTCTAAGCTATGTTACTGGTACTTAAATTAGACTGACTAAATGAGGACTTGGCTGCCCCTTCTGAAAGGTGGCCAATGCTTCTTGCACTAAATGCTTATCCATAGTTGATTCCTGCTCGGATGTGAAGAGACAAATGCTGAAAATTTTTTATTTAACATTCAGATGCTCGACATAAGGAATGCTGAATTCCAACCCATCTTTTAAAGCAGAGTATTTTAGCCTTTTCTGAGTCATGGACCCCTTTGGGGGGAGGGGGTTCATTTAAAAATAAGTTCACAGACTGCAAGATAAGAACTACTGCTTATAAACCTTCTTAAAGTGCAGGTCAAATTTACTTTGCTGATTCACCTGGTTATTTTTTTTTTAAAGCAATTGGGGTTAAGTAACTTGCTCAAGGTTACACGGCTAGTCATTATTTATGCGTGGGTGCTCATTTTCTGAGGCCGGATCTGATCTCGGGTCATCCAAACTCCGAGGCCGGTGCTCTTACTCACTGCGCCACCTAGCCGCCCCAATTCACCTGGTTATTAACATGATCTTTCCTTGTAGAATTTTTTCTTTAATCTTATAATTCTGGAATTTGGCTACTATATTTCTTGGAGTTTTCAGTTTGGGATCTCTTTCAGGAGGAGTCCGGTGAATTCTATCAATAGCTATTTTATCTTCTGATTTCAGGACCTCAGGACAGTTTTCTTTGACAATCTCTTGGAGGATGTTGTCTAGACTGCTTTTCTCATCATGGCTTTCTGGTAGACCAATAATTCTTAGGTTGTCTCTCCTGTATCTGTTCTCTAGGTCAGTTATTTTTCCAGTGAGATATTTTACATTTTCTTGCAATTTTTCGATTATCTTGTTTTTTTTTGATTGACTCCTGCTGCATCATAGAGTTCTGAGTTTCAGATTGATTGTATCTAATTTTTAGTGAATTATGGTCTTCAGTTAGTTTTTGAAGTTCCTTTTTTAGGGAGGTATTTTCTTTTTCCAAGTTGGTCATTGCCTCCCTGATTTGGTCTTTAAAATTTTTCTTAAGCTCCTCCAGGAATGTTATTTGGGCTTGAGACCAGATCATGTTTCCCTCTGTGGTCTCTGGTGTGGGCAGAGAGTCTATATTGTCCTGTGTGTTTTGTTGTTCTTGCCTGCCCTGCATAGACTTTCATAGACTCAAATAGACTTTCTTGCCTTCCCCTTCTCCTTTTCAGCTTCCTTCCTTCCCATTGTGACTTCCTGTTTCTTAGTGTCTCAGGCTATGAGTTTGGGGCCTGATCCTTGACTTTGAATACCTCTGGGTGGCTAGTTTATGGCTAAGTCAGGGAAGTCAGTGAGGAATGTAGATGTGTAGGTGGGGATGTGTCTGACCACTTCAGATTTCTGCCTCTATACCCCTGGGCTATAAGTAGGCTTTTGTTGGTGAGGTGAGGTGGGGCTTGTTGGGTCCCCTCCCTCTCTTCTCTTCAGATTCCTGGCTGTCTCAGTTACACCCTTTCTTGGAGATTCTCAAGCCTGAGGCTATTTCCATTAACTTGGGATTTCAATCTGGGTGGGAGACTTATCTTTGGGTTTTCTGCTTCATGAAGGAGGGATGGGAGGATCTGAGCAGCTAGAATTTACTTTGCCATTCCAGCCCCTGTATTATACAGGCAGGCAGTTTCTAAACTTCCAGGCTGGGGGCTGAATGCAGCCTGAGAAGCCACTCTCTCCACTGGGGGCCCAACTCTCCTACCTGGCTCCAATGATCCATTCCCTCTGCGAGATGACTGCGATTCGTCCTTGGTAAGTCTGCAGGCTGGGGCTTTTTCTCTCTCTGGTGTAGTCTGCTTGCCTGCTCTTAGGTCTGAGCTGTGCAGACACCACGCACTCTGCGCTCGACCTGTGCGGACACTCTGGGCAACCTCCTGGGCTGGATTCTGCCACACTCTGTCTTCCACTGGGCTCCGTCACTGTGGAATCCGCTCAGATTTGCCCTTTTGGACTTAGTGACAGAGGAGCTCAGCGAGGTTACTGCTTCCTTTCTGCCATCTTGGCTCCGCCCCCCCGCTAACATGATCTTTCCACTCAGAATTTTTACATTTCTGTCTTTTATTGCTTTTTTATGCATTTATGTAATATTTCAGTCATTTTTAAAAGTTGTGTCTGACTCTTCATGAACCCATTTGGGGTTTCTTTTGGCAATACTGGAGTGGTTTTCCATTTCCTTCTTCAATTCATTTATAGATGAGGAAACTGAGGCATATAGGGTTAAGTGACTTGCCCAGGGTCACACAGTTAGTAAGTCTCTGAGGTCAGATTTGAACTCAGGAAGATGAGTCTTTTTGACTCCAGGCTTACCTGCTGCCCCATTTATGTAACATGGTGTATCATGATTATTTAGGGTTTTTTTTTTTTTACTTCTTTCTATTAGGGGTGATGCATGGGAAAACCAACCAGATTTCAAGTCTGAGAGAACTGGGTTCAAATCCCAGTTTTGTCACTTATTACCTGTGTGACCTTCAATAAATCATTTCACCTCTTGTCTCCTGATCTGTAAAATAAAGAGGTGTTGGGACAAACTTAATAATTAATGAACTCTAGAGGTGACTTCCAGGTCTAAATTGAAAATCCTGTGGCTTTTGATCCTAGCCAAGGGTTCTTAACCTGGGGTCAGCAAACTAATTTTTAAAATATTTTGATAACTATATTTCAGTAGAATTGATTTTATTTGTAATTGTATGTGCTTTATTTTATGCATTTAAAAACATTATTCTTAGAAGCGATCCACAGGCTTCACCAAACTGCCAAAGGGAGTTATGTCACAAAAAAGCTTAAGAACTTCTGTAACTAGATATCTTATGTGAAATTTATATCTCTCAACACATTTCACATGGCTCTGAATATAACTGTGGGATATAATCATAAGCATAGGAATGTTGAATTTTAGAGTTAAAAGATTTGAGTTCAAATCCTGGCTCTGTCAGGTTCACACTACCTGTGTGACCTTGGAAAAGTTACTTATTGTTTCCATCATCAGCTCCCCCTTTCCCTCTTCAGAATTTGGATTCATTTTTCTTGTGACAATTCTCTTTCTAGTATTATCCTCACTTTCATCCCCACTTGTTTCTCTGTTGAATTTTATATGTTTCTATACCAAACTCTCTCTCTGTCTCTCTGTCTCTCTCTCCTTTGTCTCTTTAGATAAAAATGAGTATCAGCCCCTTCTTTTTCCTTTCCACACTAATGTATTTCTCTTTTTATTCTCTCTCTTTTTCAACTTCTCAAACCCTCAGAACAAAACCAGTCAACTCCCAAGACCTATTTTTGTGATTTAACTCCCCCAATACTCTTTGAGAAAATTAGGGTTCTGAAGATACATTTGTTACTTCTCTCCCAGTAGAATGTCAACACTGTCTCACCATATAGTCTCTTTCAGTTGCTCAAATAAATTTATCATTCTGGGTTTCGTTTGTATTTCAAATTTGTTTGTATTTCAAGTGATCTTTTTTTTTTTTAAATCAGAAATGCTTGAACACTCTCTATTCCATTAAAGGTCCATTCCTCCTCCTCTTCTCATACCACCCAGAAAATTACACTCAATTTTGCTGAGTAATTGATTCTTGGTTTTAAGCCTATCTCTTTTGCTTTTTGGAATATTGTATCCCAACATTTCCTCTCATTTATAGAACAAGAAATCAGGTATTCTGACTGACTATGATGCCTTAATACCAAATATTTACTCTATTCTTTTCTTCGACATGGAAGTTCTGGATTTTGGCTGTGGTATTCCTGGAACTTTTCCTTGTGGAGAGGTTTCTTTCAGGAGGCAATTTTCTAGGTTTTACTTCAACTTCTGTTTCTATTTTCCTTTATAATTTCTTTGTAAAAATTTTATTTTGTTCTAAGGATTCTTATGAAGTATTGATTTCTTTATGATCTATTCTAAATTTCTGGGATTCCATTACTTGGATAAGGTTTACCATTTTCCCTTCTAAGCTGTTTATTTTCCTTCCAATTATTTCCCACAGAGTTTTTTTTTTGGGGGGGGGTGGGCTCACTTTATTTCTTTTAGTCACTCATGTAGTTCTTATAAAAAATTCATTTCCTCCCTTTGGGTATCTTTCTACAGTTGTTATGGAGTTACTTTCTTCCAGTTGGAATTTTGGGGCATCTTTGCATTTATAATAATTCTTTACATTGTCTTCCTTGGTTTACCCTATCTGCAGCCTTAGTTCCTGTAGTAGGGCTTTGGTCCAGGTCCAGGTTCAATTCCTACTATCCTTTTGGGTGAGGTCATTTGGTTTGGACCTAGGTCACATACTAACCCCTACCTCCATGGTTGTTAAGCTCCCTGAATCTTCAGGGCCTATATGTTGATGTCTCTGAACAGACTGCCAGGGACTTTGGAGCCCAGGGTCTTAGACTGTCCTGATGTGATCACTTCATCAAACCAACTACATCACAATGGTCAGTACTGCTCCTGGTTGCTTTTAAGGTCCACACTGTGGATTTCAGACAACCCCAAGTCTTTCTCAGGGACATTGTCTGTGCTTCTGACCCTTGAAGGCTTTATCTGTATCTGGTGTGCTAAGAAGTGACCACCTTGTTTGCTTGAGTCTGGACAATAGCTTCTATGGAGGGTTCCTTTTCCTGTTGCCTGTGAACTTCTGGCTGACTTTCTGTGCAATTCTGAAATTAATAAAGTCACCTGCTTTGGTTGTTTATTGAACTTCTTGATTATTACTCCATCTGGTGCTCTTTTTAGGATCCCCTCCCCCTTCCCTTAGGACTGGGTTTTATACCTCCATTTAGGCAGCCATCTTGGTTGGAAGTATATTCCCTCTAGCTTTGAATCTCTTATCGTAAACTTTTTCATTTGAACAACCAATTAATTGATTAACCCATGGGTTTGATATGACATTCAAATTTTGAAGCAAGGAATTCGAGGGTTACTGATATAAAGAGTGCTTGATAAGTAAATACAGTATAACTGCTGCCTTTATATGTTTGAATCATAAGTATGATACTTACCAGTTCCAGTTAAAACCATCTGCCATGGCGATGAAATATATATATCGTCATCTACAGAAGAACTAGGCTCAAATCAGCTATGGAAAAAGGAGTTCCACTAACTTCCCTAAATATAGCTGCCTGTTGGGAAAACACAGCTGTATTGACAAAGCTAAGTTGTTTGCCTGATTGTGGACAATAGCAATCTGGCAGGTTCCCTTTCCTATTGCCTGTGGACTTCTGGCTGACTTTTGTGCAGTTATGAGGTGAATGAAACCACTTACTATAGTTGTTTATTGAACTTCTTGATCACTATTCCATCTGGTGCTATTTTTAGGGTATCCATTTATTTTCCATTTGTTTTCTGGAAAATTCCCTCATTATCAATGCATAGTTCCCATTATTAAATGGGAAAATGGAACTCTCTTATTTGCTGTAATCTCCCTATGAAGTCATTTGGGGGAGAGGAGGGCACCTTGGCTTCAGCATCTATGTGGTCCCCCTCCCTTAGTTGGAAGAGGACCACATAAACTTTGGCAGAGCAGTGGGTTTAGATTTTCCCATCAATGTCCTAGCAGCATCCTCAAATAGCTGGTTTCCCAAAGATAATATTGGAAGCCAAGGACAAACTAAATGCATTGAGGAAAGGCAGCTCCAAGACTCTACAGAGAGACCAGAAGAAAAGCTACAATATGCATAGGAAGTCTTCCCCCCATAGAAATGGAAGGATGAGAACAATTTGTTCCAACAGCCACGAAGGTGACTAAAACTGAAGCCTTGTGGAGGGTACAGAGCTTGGTCAGATATTAAAGACACCAAGGTAATTCACTTCATCCTGAGCCATCACCAGTCTTCTTGACTTTTGTCTTGCCACTGGACTTCAATGACTGGAAGAGAAAGGAGGCTGACAACTTTGTGCAAATGTCTTTCATTTAACTTTGATTTGTGTATGTGCCCAGACATCAACCACCACCACCACCACCAATTATATGCCAGGCTCTGTACTAAGCACTTTTACAAATATTACTTAATTTGATCTTCACAGCAAAGTTGGGAGGTGGGTGCTATTATTATGAAACTGAGGTGAATGGTGGTTAAGTGACTTGCCCAGGATTACACAGCTAGTACGTGTCTGAGACCGGATTTGAACTTGGGGCTTCCTGACTCCAGTCCCAGCATTCTATCTACCATACCACCAGAGTGTTTCACAGACATTTGACTAGATGTTTTCAACTATCTTCTCACTCTACTCTGTTGGCAAATATTCCTCTATAAAAGCTAATTAAATTTGCCCACCTAATTCATATCAACTAATAATCATGAGGGAAGCACTCTGGTGGAGGCATGTAAGCTCTAGTGCTAGAAGAGTTACTCTCCATCCTGCAGGGATAACTATGTTCCAGGGATCCAGCTCATGAGTGAGAATGGGGATTGGGATAATTAATCCAGAGCTTGTGCTACACAGATGAGGAAACTGAGGCTGAAGGAGGAGAAGCGACCTCCTCAAGGTCACACATGTCACGCAGAGCTCCGGGCCTGGAATCAGGAAGAACTGAGTTCAAATCCAGACTCAGACACTAACTAGCTGTGCAACCCTGGACAAGTCATTAAACTTTTAGTTGCCTCAGTTTCTTCAGCTGTAAAATAGGAATAATAATAATAGCAACTACCTGTCAGGGTTGTTGTGAATATCAAAAGAGAAAGTATTTGTAAAAGTTCTTAGTACTGGGGCCGCTAGGTGGCGCTGGCCTAGGAGCGTCGGCCCTGGAGTCAGAAGGACCTGAGTTCAAATCCGACCTCAGAAACAACGCACACACAAACAAAAACCTAGCCGTGTGACCTTGGGCAAGTTACTTAACCCCAATTGCCCTCCAAAAAAAAAAAAGTTCTTAGTACTGCTTCTGTTGCAACACTTTGATTACTCCTTAATTTTTGTGGGCTTTTTTCTGCTTCATTTTCAAAGCTATCAGAGACAAAAATCCCTCATTACCAAATAAATAAATAGAATTAGAATGATCCTTATATATTTATTTGATTCTTGTTGAACATACCTTTAGTGATGATGTAAAAATTACATACCATTGCATAAATTTTTATTTTTAGTACCAGAGTCATACAAAAATAGACATTTTTGTGAAAATTTACCAATAAGTTAATTTTATTTCAGGTATAACCAACTAACATTTTGGAAGGTCATTCATAATTATCTTGGAGTTTGGTAAACTTTATTAGTCTAGCAGAGACTTTTATTCCCCTAAGACTAGGCAGATTCAAAGAGGAAGTTACATGAATGAATTTAGTTATTGCTAAAAATAAATAAATAATACACTTGAAATGGTTTAAGTTTATTCCATCTAGGCACTTTTCTGAGTTTTAAAGAAATAATTGGCCAGAAAGTGAAGAATTGATCTGTTTATGCTTACACATTTCTAGGGAATTATTTATTTACACTCATATTTACAAATGCATTTGCTAGTATTAATTCACACAACTTTTACTATCATCCTTTATCTTCTTACAACCTCAATCAGCTTATAACATTCTACCACTTCCTAATCAGAACCTAAAGTGAAGTGACTGAAATCACAGACTGTATCACAATTCACAACCATTCTTTAATTCAGTGGAAGAAAAAAACAAAACAGAACAGAAACATTACATTTAATGATTTTGGCCAATACCTTCTACTTCTTAAAAAAAAGGCTCAGCACCAAATCTTTCTGTTTCCCTTGGAATTCCATGTAACACCTAGTGAGCATCCTATTTCACTTGGTTAACGACATATGTGCTCATCTCATCTCCTTAAGATCCTTGAGGGTAAGGATTTAGCTTTATCTTTTCAACACAACCTTCGATATCCTCCCTCCTTCTGGAATCTCACTTACTTACATCCCCATAGTTTGGCTGCTTAATAAATTTTTGTGGAATCCAGTTGACCCAAGGAAAGTATCTAGATATTAAATAATATTACTAACAATGTATGGAATCCATTTAGTTCCTTGATTCTGGTAATTTCCTATGCTTCAGGATGGTAGTTTCTCTCTTCCATTTCCCACCCAGTCAGAGAAAGGAGAGCTTGAATTTTATCCTTTGCATGTCAAATAATATTGCTTTCTGTGAACTTACTCAAATGGCCTTCCTAACCAAAACTGTCAGTTTTACTAAGATATAAGCAAGTATTTTTAATGAGGAAGAGTAAAAGAAAGTCCCTGACTGATTGGCCCCTTAACATCTGACAACATAACTGGAGGAAGGGTTAAGTTATAACTGAAATGAAGCAATTTCCAGTTGGGAAATTAAAAAAAAAAAAAGAAAAAAAACTTCAAGGAGAACCTCCCAAATCATCCTGAAGAACATTGTACCGAAAATGTGTATTACGGGTTTTTTTTTCTCACTTATCATCTAATAAATAAAACATGTATCTTTTCTGATCTACATCTTTATATGTCTTTCAAAAACCAGGTCAGAAAAAAACAATGACAAATGCTAACCTGCTTCCTCCTAAGACATTCTGTGTTATAACTTTCAAAACCTGAACGTTCAATTTACACAATTTCCTGCTTACTCTGAGTGAATTAAGTCAGTTGTTACAGCATTCTAGTTCATAATTGTCTTGATTTCAGTAACCTACTTGTTGAAGCAAGATACAGGATAATAATACACTGGGAAACAGCAAAGTACAACTATGGATGCTTTCTCAGTCTTCATACTGGCAATTTGTAAATTGGGAGATTAGTACTTTAATATGGCTTATCTAACTCAAATGTGTCTCAGTTTTCACCACAGAAACCAACTACCAGTTTTTTCCCACAAACTAATCCACCATTACACATTTACAGGTGAAAGAATTTCATTTTCACCATCTCTCCTTAGCCCCTTCTAAGATGCTAACAACCTTATAAGATATGCCTCTTGTTTTATTCCAAGCCTACAAGCCTCTTCTGCATGCAAAGATCCCTACAAGTCAGTGGGATCTCTGCTGGCATGAACTAGGGAATCCTCTTAGCTTGCCCACATTTAGCATCTAGCTTTTCCTAACTTAACAAGAATGCTATCACCTTTGAGTCTGTCAGCAGTACATACAGGTTTTACTTAAATACCTGTCATTGAATCCACCAGAAATTCTAGGATAGAAAATGTCATCTCCTCACAAAAGCCATCATGGGTCATGTTGAAACAATGTATTGGACAAATGGAATCTATGGGATATATTTATATGGGAATCCACTGACTGAAAATATCTGAGTGAAGTACTTGTTTGTGATACTAAACGAGTATGACAAATGTTTTTCAAGGAAAATATTTGTGGCCCAAATTCCTAGAGCTCTGAGTGAGTGGTTTTTTTTTTTGGGGGGGGGGATGCTTAAGGTTGATCACTGTATTTACAGCTATGCTATTTATCCAAGAGGTGATCCTGAACATTTGTCAATAAATTCCAACCACTTATCTAATCAGGCATTAACTTACAAGAGGGATAGGAGTAGAAATTAAAGTGGAGATGGGGCATTTGTATCTCTAGCACAGTGTCTTGGCATGTAGTAGGGTCTTAATACATGCTTGTTGATTTCTGAGATGGAGGTCAACTAGGATGGATTAGGATGGATTTGATTAGGGCTATCTTAAGAACAATGCCATTGATTTCACTGTTTCTTCCTTTTCTAAGATCTTTTGAAGGGGCTATTTATGGAGATGGAGTCTAGGTAAGAAAACTATTGCTGGAGCTTTAGGATACTTAATGACCCACTTGATTGACTGATTGAAAAAGCATTGATCAAACATTCACTGTGTGCCATGCACTGTGCTAAATTCTGAGGAGTATAAATAGAAAAAGCTAGACAGCCTCTGCTCTCAAGGAGCTCCCATCCTAATTGAGGGAAACAACACATTGGGCAAAGTTTAGCTGCAGGGTAGATGGCAAGGCACAGAATTCCCAAGGGTGCAGTAACCAAGTTGATGGCAATGACTAAAGGTCCTTATATTGAATTTTCTTCTTGTTTTGTTTGGTTGCTTTGGCCTCATTCATACACAGGGATGATCTGTCCTTATATAGCTGCTAAAAGATATCATTAGTGATGTTTCCTTCCATGAAGTGAACTTCAGTCTATATAGCTAGACATCTTGCAATTCTTTGAAATGATTTCTTCAGTAAGGAATGCACATAGGGATAGAGAGGATATATTTATAGGATCATGAGGCAGTGTATCGTAGTGGATAGAGAGCTGTCCTCATTGCTGGAAGAAGACTTGGGTACAAATTCCAACTCTGAAGCATTCTGGCTATGTGGCCCTGGATAAGTCACATAACCCCTCAGTTCTCCAGACAATTCTCTATGACTCAATTTTCTATGCAGGGAAGGGGCTAACCTACAATTTCCTTATGTGGGAGCTTCCTATACCAACAAAATCACATATTTAATATCTGCCCCTAATTCAGAAAATTGCAAGTCTGGAGCTGGAAGGAAGCCATCTAGTCCAATCCTGTCATTTTATAGATGAGGAAGCTGAGGTTATCCCTAGGTTGATAGACTTACCCCAAGAGGTCATGCATTAAACTTCAGAGGAAAAAAGTCTTCTGACACTGGAGCCTGTGCTTTCCTCTGTACCACGCTGTCTCTACATGTTAGCAGTATTTTACCCTCCTTTAACTGTGTTCCAAGGTATCATAGTGCATAGTTCCCTGGAAGACCTGAGTTCAAATTCTGTGTCAGACATTTACTATTTTTGTGACCCTAGGCAAGTCCCTTCAACTCTCTGAGCTTTAGCTTCCTTATCTATACAATGGGGATAATAATAACACTTACCTTAATGTTATTGTGAGGATCATATGAGATAACATGCATAAAGCACTTTAAAACACTTTATAAAAGCTAGATGTCCTTGCACCAATAATGATTTACTAAAATGTGTCCTATCTTCTGTGAGAAGAATTCATGTACCTTTGTTGAATTTGGAAACACTGTTGCTCAGGCCATTGTTTTTTGAATCTGTTATAGAGTACTCACAATTCTCTCCACTGACCATTTGTAAACTACTTCTCAGGAACCACAGTTGTGGGATGTCATTATTTTAATTTCCCATTGTGTCAAGTTCTGCAACATGCCGACCATTGTGCTAACTTCATAAAATCCCCATTTCCTCCACTATTGCCATTACTGCTAAGAAGAAATGTTGATATAGGGTGAGCCATCTGTGATTTTAAAGCGTTTTAAATACTTAACTTGCTCAACAGGCCTGATTCTCGTGTTGTTTTATAACTCAGCCCTGGCAGCCAAGTTGCCAAGGGAGCAGAGCTCTCTTTGAAGTCAAGGGGAATTATGTTTGGAGAGGTTTCCCAGGGCTGCTTTATAGGAAGGGAAAACAAGAGCCAATATGCTTATAGTTGGTGACATCCTTTATGAATTTAGACATATTTTTAAAACCACAGACCTCTCTTGAGGTGTTATAATTAAATTCTGAGAGACTAGGATGCCATAAAGGGACAACATTATAAAATTGACCCATGAAAATGCAAAGTATAAACCTGTTATCCCAGTTCAATGAGATTTTTAAGAAAACACCAGAAATTTCACAATTTCCAGCAATAATCCAAAATATAAGTTGGGCCAAGGATGAATGAAAACATAATTATAATTTTTCATATGCCTCACATTTAACCCCCCTTTTAAAAATTACATACAGCTCATAATAGAAGAGAACACTTTCTTTCCAAAATAAAGAAAGTATAATTCTGAGTACCTTCCAACCTGAACAATTGGAAAATGTGTATCAATAGACTACAATTTGTCCTTTGAGTGATTTAGAGTTTGGTAACTGTATAAGAAAATGGGATGATATGAAATAGAAAGTTTCTATCTTGATTCACAAAGCAAATTTGGGGTATAGGTAACCAGAGAGATGCTTTAAGATGGACAAGGATAGTTTTAATATTTCTTCATGAAATAACATGTCTGTCTTTTCATTCAGAAGACAAATGGAGCAGTTTAACTAGAGATTTGAAAAGGAAGGAAGAGCATTTCACTGCTAAAGCCAGAATTTAAGAATGGTACCATTGTTTAAGTACATTGATAAGCTGGAGTGTCCAGAGCAGGGCAAGTAAAACTGTGAAATGCCTTGAATCCATATATTATGATAATTGGTCAGTGGACCTTGGGATATTTAGCTTGGAGAAGAGAAGACTCAGGGCGAGCAGTGATAGCTGTGTTTAAATATTTGACATATTTGGAAAGGAATTGGAATTTTACTGCTTTGTCACAGAGGGCAGAAACAGAAGCAATAGGTGGGAGTTACAGAAAAGAAAATTTAGGATTGATGTCAAGAAAAACTTTCTAGCAATTGGAGCTGTCTAAAAGAGGCATGGGTTGCCTCATGTGGTCTTGAGCAGAGGCTGGATGACCAGCTGTCAAGTTGTATTATACTGGTAATTCCTTCTGGTTATACTTTAGTCCAGATGGCTGCTGAGGCTTCTTCCAATTCTAAAATTCTGTGATTCATATGGAAATCCTTTGAGCTGCTAAGCTTTATGCATCAAAAACCAAAGCAGTCTAGAATTTGTATTCATTTTTCATATATGTAAAAGAGAGGCCAGTATGGTGCATAAGGACAACAGCAAAAGGAAAAAAATGCATAAAATGAAGAGATTTTGGTCTAAGTAGTAAATTTAGAAGTTTTTTTTTTTTTTAAAGACTCAATAGTACTGTAATTTAGGGTCTTGTCATCACACAAACTAGGGGTAGCAAAGTTGGCAGCCATATTGGATACAGAATGTAGGAACAGTGAATGATACTTTAGAATATTATTTCTTATAAATATATAATTCTAAAAAAATCCTGTGATCCAGGATCCATAAGTGGTAAGTCAAGTTATATGAGTTGTGAAGCCTTGGCACTCCAGTGGGCAGTAACATGCTTTAAAACCCTTTTTTGGGAGTATAGAAGTTTTGGCCTAGCTCTAATGGGCAGAATTTAAAAAGAAGCATAGGAGTTTGGGGGCCTTTATGGAAATTTAGCCCTGAGAGGACTAGGGAGTAATAATACTGGAATGAACTTCAGTCTAATCATATTTGGGTTAGGAATGCACTCTAAAGTTTCAGATTATAGACACTATCTTCTATAACTCTGATTATAAGTGGTCAATTTGCCAAAGAATAACTAGAGGGACTGCCTTCATACTAAGAGGTTTATGATCAGTATTTATGACTCACTTGCCAAATTTTGTCTTGTGGATAAATAGAAAAAAACTCTTGTTCTACAATTAGAGGTGTAGTACTGTCAAATTCTTAGGGATGGGGATTGGACTTGTCATTTCATTGGTATAGGGAACTCAATGATGAGGGATCTTTCTACCAATACAAGTCATTACCTTCTATAGAATTTAAGACTTGAAGAATGAACTAGAACACTGAGGATTTAAGTGGCTGCCCCAGGTTGACATACCCATTATGTTTCAGAGGCGAAATTTGAACCCAGACTTTTCTGGGTCTAAGTCTGGCTCTCTAACCACTATCTTTGACATTTTTGCTTCTTTGACATTGCTTCTTTGACAAATTCAAACTGAGGTGTAACTAGCCCATGTTAGATCCTTTTTCTGAGAGCAGTTTTTGATAGTTGAGAAGAGATTCTACTTGCCTGAATTAGGGAGGATGAAGTGGTGCCACAGGCGACCAAATGGAGAAAAGAACTTATAAAGGCATATCCAGGGACATCAAAATCAAAACTTATCCATGATTTTGTCTGGGTTAGTCTTGATTGAAGATCCTTGTTCTTTTCCTATCAGACCCCATTCTGAGGGCTGGGTAATGGAGCCAATTTGCGTTTGCATGTTTTTTACACATAGACTGCCTCAGGATATCCATTACTTAGCCCTAACTAGGAAAATAAAATTACACTGTTAAAATTATGACAAAGTTGCCTCAAGTCTTTCCATAAATACACAGCTGGGAAAAGGATGGGAGGGAGTTGAGGGAGCAAATCAGTCTTCCAAAAAAGAACTTATGAGTATCATATGCACAACTGAAATTCCTTAGAATGAAGGGAAAAAATTCCAGAGTAACTTTTGCACAGGAATGAATTCCTTGCTTCCATGGGAGTCCTGTGGTTATAAGCATTTGTTTTCTATCTAATGTGCAACAAAGTATTGAGTGATAAAAATATGCATAAAATAAATGAAGTATTTTAAAATATTTTAAAATTAGACCAATTTGATGCAGGTATACGTGAGCAAAATTATTCTTAAACTTTAATGTAAAGTCAGAAATGAATTGGAAAATTCATTTTCAGAAAACAGTAACAAATCCAGACATATCTGCCACCCAGTGGCTATTTTGGGAACTGCTGCTTCTTTACTATGACTGAAGTGCTAGTTTTTTAGATTAAGTGATATTCCAGAGTTTAAAATATCGTGGCATGGGAACTGCAGGTCATTGTTATCCACTAGATCGTAAGAAGTCAGGGACTGTCTTTGCATCTTTCTGTATCCCAGTTCCTAGCACGAAGCAAGCGCTAAATAAGTCTTTTTTGAATAAAATAGAATTGAATTTCGAATGGCTGACATTTGGAAAGCGCATATCACAGTGCCTAGCAGGTGCTTAATAAATATATATTGAATTGAATCTCAAATAACATGATTATTTTTTCTTTTTGGAGGGGGGAAGGCAGGGCAATTGGGGTTAAGTGATTTGCCCAAGGTCACATGGCTAGTAAATGGTAAGTGTCTGAGGCTGGATTTGAACAAATAAGATGATTTTTATTTTAGCACAATGCCTGGCACATCATAGATGCTCATTCCCTTCCCCCTCATCTTATCCAAACCCCAACATTTTACAGATGAGGAAACTGTGAATTCAATGACTGGCCCAAGGTCAAACAGATAGGTAAGTGGCAAAGCTGGGCTGTGAGCCCAGTGGCCTGACTCTCGCACTGCTCTGCTTCTGCCTCCTACTTGGCTCACTATTATATTTTGAAATACAGTCATGGTAGGGGAGTTCATACACTGTCCTTTGTGATTATTTTTTTTTCAAGTGACCACAGGGTTAATTACATAGCTACACAAATGTATTTTTTCTCTTCCTTGTCACTACATTTAGATGCTGACTGGTACCGAAGACACTGAACTAGCCCTAGATTCCCGGGCCATATTGTTAGGCATAGAAATAGTACAGCAAGACACTCCCACGGTTGCTTCGGGCAGCTCATCGTCCTCAATCCATTCATTAAGGTCGGGATTGAAACACTGAATGCATTTCTTGTATTTCTTTTCTATTTCGTTCCATCCTCCCACCAAGTAAATCCTGCCATTGAGTGTGGAAGCCCCAGCTGTGCTGACCCCCGTCTGAAGGGGAGCCACATAGCTCCACTGGCTTGTGTAAGGGTTGTAGCACTCCACCGGGACCACGTCCACCCGTTCCCCCCTGGGCCCTACCTGGCTTCCCCCCATCACATAGACCCTCTCGCTCAGAGAGATGGCGCAGTGCCAGCCTCGCGGAGTGCTAAGGATAGGCTTATCGTGCCAGTCATCGTTAGCAGGCTCATACATACACACTGAACGCGAATAGGCGCTGTTGATGTAACCTCCCGTCACTAGGATCTTGCCATCGACCACAGCGCTGGCGTGGCAGCACCTTGCCACCTCCAGAGGCTTCTTCATCTGCCACTGGTTCGTGGAAGGCACGTAGCACTCAATGGAAGCCAGGCAGCCTTCCGAGTTGCGGCCGCCTATTGCGAAAAGGAGCCCGTTGAAAACGTTGAGGCTGAAATGGGTGCGTTTCTGATTCATGTTTGCCAGGTGTATCCAAGTGTTGAAACGGGGGTCATACCTGAAAATGGTGAAGAAATCTTGTTACTCTTCTCTATCGTTCCCGAGGAGCCTAAGCTAATTTTTAAACCTTTCTGGGCTAAGCACGATGATATCAATGAAAAAGAGACTAGGCAGAGTCCATCGTGGAGACTTCTTTCCTTCCCCCAAACAAATTTTACATCAGAAAAAACATAACCAACCAATATCAGAGCAACAACAAACAAATAAAAGCACCAAAAAAATCTTCATAGAATTTAGAGCAGCAAGGTGCCTTCGAGATAATGTCATCCAATACCTTCATTTTTTTTTCTTTTTGGAGGGCAATTGGGTAAGTGACTTGCCCAAGGTCACATGGCTAGTGTTAAGTGTCTGAGGCCGAATTTGAACTCAGGTCCTCCCGATTCCAGGGCTGGTGCACTATTCACTGTGCCATCTAGTTGCCCCCTAATACCTTCATTTTATAGATGAAGAAACTGAGGCCTGAGAAATTAACTTTCCTGAAGTCACAAGTGTAGCAAGTAACAGGACAGGGATTTGAACCCAAGTCCTTCTACTAGCTGAAGGAAATGGCAAACCACTCCAATATCTTTGCCAAGAAAACCCTAAATGGGGTCACAAAGAGTTGGACATGACTGAAAAACGACCCCACAACAACCACCTTTTACTATTAATTTAGTGCTTTATCCATTCCATCAGTGACCAGGTATGAGAAAGACCTTTTGGGGCTATATAAGCCCAGACTTAGGGGGTATTACTCAGCAGAACTCTTTCCTCATTGGTTGCCAATAGAACCCTGCACTCCTCAGGTCCACAGACACCTGGGAGAAGAGCCCTGACAAAAGTAGATGGCCAGTTCACCTTCATTTACAGTGTCTGACAATTCAGACTACCCAGGAAGGGATGTGTGTGAAGTTTCAGGAAGATATTGGATGTTTATGGGCAGTGGAAAGAAGGCAGACAAATCTCCCACTTTCACCCTTAATATTGAGTCCCCACAAACATCCACATGTCCATAGTTAGTTATCAACACCCCCTCCCACCTCCCATCAAGAGGGAAGACTGTTGCTTGGAGTGTATCATTTTTCAGTCTCAGGATTTTGCATCTTTCCTGTACTCCTTACAGTGCCCTGACCTTTCAGTTAGTTTGATTTTGCTGCCATAAACCTTGAAAAAAGAGAATTAAATATACTTCTCTTATTCATTAGTATGTTCATTTTTATTTTAAGATACCTTTTCTGGTCATTTAATCAATGATTTAGGGGGGCAAATATGTAACTATTGAATACTATGCATTAGTAAAAGACAATAGTGTGAGACACCAAAACTTTCTTTTTTGGGACACCTGTCTAAGACTGGCTGGCACAAAATGAGTGTAGATACAGGAATTATTTATTCACATTCTAATATTCACCTTTGCCCCATACAATCCCATTATAAAATCCTGTATGCGCAATACAAATGTTCATTAAAATAAGAAATACAGAGAAAACACAAAAAGGTTTTTCAAAGAGAATAGTTTCTTCTTTTGTAGTCGCTACGCACCATATGGGAAGGAGAACAGAGCAGCAAAGATACTTCTTGTATAAGTATAAGCCAACTAGGCCTGAAGAGCAACTCATTGTCTCTGGTAGTTCAAGGAGAAGATATTGGCCCTGTCCCTGACTGCACCTTTTCCCTCCCCTGTAGTGTCTGTCTGCCAGTCCCTCAACTCCAGTCATACAAAACCGATGGGACCCCTAGGAGAACATCATGTTGGTTGAACCCCCATGAAGCCACACAAATTTGCACAACAGGGTTAGGACCTGGGAATTCCCACACCGTTAGAACCACCATAGATATTCTGTGCTTCAAGTTACTGCCCATTCTCTCCCATTACCTAACTGATGCAATCCGTATTCTGCTTTGGCAGAATCTCCATTGGTGTGGTCACCAACAACGTCCAACTGCAAGCACTCAGGTTATAAATGCTTTCAGGAAATACCAGCTGTCCCCAAGTATGCTCACCCTGCATGTGAAACATTCTTGTGCTTGTTTCCTATTTTGAGCAGGGTAGTATCTGTTTGGAAACCCTTTTCTCCTCTCTTGCTTTACTTTTCTTGCAATGTCCTCTTGATTTTACAAAGCTATCACTATTCACACATGATTTGCTGTACATGTAATTTGAGTGAAAGGGTAATGAGAAGACATTTGTCTTTGCTCTCTCAATAACTGTGTAACTCCAATGACATTTGGGAAATAACTGGGATCTGTGCTCTCCCCTATAGTTTTGCTATAATTTATTTATCTCTTCATATAAATCTTAGAAATCAACTTAAATGTCAATTATTCCATCTCTTTTCCCTGTTTTAAATCAATCATTCAACAAGCATTTAGTAAATGCCTGCTATGTGCTAGGCACATAGTAAAGTGCTAGGCACTTTACTAGATGTTGGATGCATCAGTTATGTATCTGATGGAATGAGAGGCTGTCATTTAAAACAACAATGATTATATTAAATTAATCATACATTAGTGACAGTATATTAATGAACGTATTCATCTCTGGTTTTCCTAACAGAATCTACCTATTCTATTAGCCCTAAAGCAATTTCTTTCATTCTCTGATCCCACAAACTGAGGTAACCTAGGCATGGCTGGCATATTCCTATGTAAAGACTATTTCTCTTCAATACTGACCATTCTATTTCATAATGAGCGCTCATTTACCTGCAGAAATTGCTGACTGCATGCTTGGCTTGGTTCCTTGCATCATTCTGGTCTTCCCCACCAGCCACATACAGAAATCCATCCATCACAGTCACACACTGATTAAAACTCTTGGCAGGCATTTCAGTCAGCTTGCTCCATCCATTCTCAGGGTCCCTGTACAAGACATCTCTACTAAGTGACTTTTCAGTGAGGGCAGGCCGTCCACCGACAGTGACTAGAACTCGAAAGCCCCCTCGGATTCTTGTGCGCCTAGACTGCAAGGTGTTTTGGTGGTAGGGAAGGAGGTGATAATTCATAGCATCCACAAGAAGCTTGTGGCAATCTGCATCTTGCATCATCCTGGGTACAGACTGAACATAGCTGACTAGGTCTTGAGCAGAGATGGTACCAAAACGAATATTGCTCAAGAGGTCAGCAGCATACTTCACTCTCTTTTGGTCGAATTCTAACCATTTGGTTGCAATCTGGAATGCGACTACTTCAGAAGGCAGTTGTAGGTCATCATCTACCAGGAGTTCATTGATCTGCTCAAAAGTAAGTTTTAGGAACTGGTCAGTTTCTGAAAACTCGATGAAGTTGTCCCGGATAAATTTCTGGGCAGCTGCTTTAGTGGTTTTTAGATTATAAGTTTCGGCTATGTTAGCAACATACATACAATTCTCAACACTGATTTCTCGTATCAGGAAGTCACTGCACATCTTCACAAGGGTGTGGATCTGAAGGTAGGTAGCCGCAGAAATGATGCTTCCTATTGTGTACAAGGAAAGAGTCAACTTTCCAGTATAGGCATATGCAATCACAGTAGCCAGGCCAACTGGTGACACATCATTGAGATCCACTCTTTGAGTGGCAGGGTCCTTCTTTAATATGTTGTAAAAATAGTCGCTACAGGAGGCCATCACTGACTTGTGAACGTTGAAAGATTTGGTTTTGGTGCCAATGACTAAGTCACAGAGGAAGTTCTCCTGTCTCATTTTGCTTAATCCTTCCAAGAGGTTGGGTCCATATGAGGCATCAGTCACTTCTGATGAGATACAGTTCAATCCATTGCCTCCTTCTAGGAAATTGTTTAAAGCATTCAGTTTGTTGAGCGGGCTATCTTCTACAATTATTGTCATCTCGTTGACTTCGCCTTTGTTCTTTTTGACAGTCTTCTTTTTGGGCGCCATGACTGCAACACGATGTCACAGGCAAGAGCTTGCTAAACAAACAAGCAAACAGAAAACAAATACGATAAAATGCATGGATTCAGTTCCATAACCAAGGCTTGCACTTTCAGATAATGCAGTAATATGATTCCTCCCTCCAATGCAGTAATATGATTCCTCCCTCCATTTTTACTATGTTATGTGCCAATTAATGAGTATTTATAGTTTAAGTTTACAGATATACCTGGTTACTTAAGATGATTTGTTTGTATTGAGTGGGAAGAGGTAGGAAGATATATCCGTGTCCAAACCCATGTGTCCTTAAAGCATGGAGCTGAGAGACCCCTACTTATTGGAGGAAATTCTCTTTGAAGTACAATCCTAAGAAACCTGTACATAGACTCTGAAACATGGCAAGATCACCCAGCACAAACTCATATTGGGTAGATGTGTTTCAGCGTTCTCAGTTTAAAAGTGTGTGGGAGTCTTCCAAAAGAAGTGAGTATGAAGAAGATAAGAGACAGAGGAAAAATAACAGTCGTGTCAAGACCATAACTGCATTAACATAGAAAATAGAAACGATTTTAATACTGAGAGAAATTACCATTGCTTTCTAGTTGCTATGCCAAGAGAATAGCATGACCAATACTTCTGCTGCAACAGATTTCCTTAATGCCTTTCCATGAATTAACTGTCTACCACTGCATTAGGGAGACATAAGGGATGATCACTCGTTGACTAGTTTCCTACAATTGTGCCGCTAAAGGAGGGTAAGTGTAATTAATGCATTTTAAATTTCAGAGCAGTTTAAATTTCAGTACCCTAGGACAAAGCTCTAGTTTCCCCACCCTAGTTATGGCCTAGTTCTCGCCCCAACTCTTCTAGTAACTGTGCCTATTACTGTTAAAAGTATGGTCTTGGCAATCATTTGGGAGTGGTCACAGGGACCATTTAATACCTAATTTGTATTAATACCATGCCTTTCTCTCTTAATTAAATGTCTTGCTTTGAATTTTGGTATTATCTGGCTTGATAAAGTAGAGAGAGACATATCCGTGGGGATTCAAAGCTATGCATTTTAATAGTCAGATATCCCAACAGGACCGTGAAGCTAGGTGTAGCTGAGAAGGAGGCCTGGGCTGCATGCCTGTGGGTGGGTCAAATGAATTTAAGCATGTAATTAAATTATATTCCACTTCAGTTAGATCTACTGACTATTCTGATCCTGCTGGCAAGACACCTGGCAGCACTCACAGAACAGGAGCAGTGGGCATGTGTGTGTGTGTGTGTGTGTGTGTGTGTGACTAATAGAATAATGAAGGGCATCTTTTCAGAGTCAGCAGAGCTGCTTTTGGCCAGGACAGCCAGTGTTGACTGCAGGGCACTAGATAAGTGCTGTGATCTCTTAGCACTAAAATTCCACAATCATAATAATAACTAACATTTACATAGTGCTTACTATGTGCCAGGCATTGTGTCGAGTACTTTACAGTTATGATCTCAATTGATCCTCACAACAACCCTGAGAGAGAGGTACTCTTACTATATCCATTTTACAGATGAGGAAACTGAAACAAACAGAGGTTAGTGACTTCGGTAGTATCTGAAGCTGGATTTTGATTCTGGTCTTCCTGATTCTAGTCCTGACTTCTTGTGTTTGTCCTTTGTTTTTGAAAAGGACCATGGCATCAGGGAAATGATGACATGACTTGCAGTTGACTTGGATTTGAGTGAGGGAGGGCTGTGCAAGGTTACCAGCCTCACTTTCTCCTCCAGAGACATCTAGGTTCAGGGACCAGATATTCATCAGGATGACTGGAGATGACCCAGGATGCACTAATCCTTTCCCTCTCTCCCTCTCCCTCTCCTCCTTCTCCTCTCCAAAGGAAGGTAAATTTTGATGGCCAGGAGCTGCCCACTTAACTTGGGGTTTACCAGTTGGATTTTTTTCTTTTCTTCTTCCTTCCTTCCTTCCTTCCTAGACTTGCCTATGACTACAGTAGTCACCACAAATCTTATAGTCAGGAATAATGAATATTTTTATTTAAAAATCAATTTCATCCTCTATTGGGAAAGGCTGCAGAAGAATTTCATTGCATTTGATATTCAATGTGAAAATATGTTGATAAGTTAACCTAAATATTTTTCAAATAACTGTAATAGAAAATCGGCTTTAAAAAATTAATTCCAGCTATATTCTACTGCACCAAGACCCATTTAGAAGCAGCTAGATGGTACAGGGAATAGAATGCCAGACTAGGAGTTAGGAAGACCTGAGTTTGAATCCTCCCTCAGACACTTAATTAGCTATCTGACCTTTGGCACCTCACTAACATCTCTCAGCTTCAGTTTCCTAAATCATACAATGGGCAATGTTAGTAACATCTACTTATTGGGAGGATCAAATGAGATAACTTACAAGGGACTTTGTAAATCTTAATGTTGTTGTTTTTCAGTTGTTTCTGATTCTTTATGACCCATAGAGAGTTTTGTTTTTTTTGTGTTTTTGTTTTTTGTCAGAGATACTGGAGTGGCTTGCCATTTCCTTCTCCAGCTCATAAGCAAACAGGGTAAATTACTTGCCCAGGGTCACAAACATAGTATGTGTCTGAGGCAGGATTTGAACTCAGGCCTTCCTGGCTCCAGGCCTAGCTTTTTATCTACCGAGTCACCTTGCTGCCTCCATTACAGGTAATAGCACCTCCATTTTGTAACTGAGAAAACTGAAGCTCAGATTGCTAAAAGCTACTTGCCCATGTCATGGGTAAATACTGAGGGTGTGACATTTAAAGCAAAGTCTTTCCTAACTCAAAGTCCACTGTTCTTTTTACTACAGGGTGACTCCTTGAGAGACAAGGTCTACTTTTAGACAATCACTTGAAAATAGTAAAAGTTTGTAATCCTAAATCCCTGATTGTTAGGACAGCTCCAAGGCTTTGTAAAAGGATGATCCTTTGTCAGACTACCTGTTCTGATTGTTGTTTTAGAAAATAAATATAAGCTAAGAGAATATGCTTACATTTATACGGTGCTTTAAGGTTTGTAAAGCACAAGTCATAATTCTCTCTTTATAGCCTTACAACTCCCTAAGAGATAAGTCCTGTTGTTCCATTTTCAAGAAGGGGAGGGCAGCTAGGTGGTGCAGTACATACAGCACCAGGCCTGGAGTCAGGAAGTCTTGAATTCAAATCCATCCTCATATACTTGCTAACTGGGTGACCTTGGGCAGGTCATTTCACTCTACTTGCCTCAGTTTCCTCATTTGTAAAATGAGTTGGAGAGGGAAATGATAAATTCCTCCAGTATCTTTGCCAAGAAAATCCCAATATGGCTACAAAAGTCAGGCACAAAAGTCAGAAATGACTGAACAATAACACAGATGAGGAAACTGAGGTTGAGATAGGTTAAATGTCTCCTGGCCAATCAGCTCATAAATGTGGCAGGATTTGAAACCAGGTTTTTCTGACTTTATAGTCAAGCCCTGCCATCCATCATGCCTTGCTACCTCGTGATAAACATTATATACACTGATGAAGGAAAAGAAAAATAAGGGAAACATCATATGGGAAAGGTCTTAGGATGGTGAGTCTTTATAGAAAACACATGAAGCCTTGAAGGAAAAATAATATTTCATAGTATTATAGATTTCAAGATATAAGAGATCTTAGAGACCATTAAGTAGTTTTCTTCTTCCTCCTCTTCCTCTTCTCTTCTTCTTCTCCTTCTTCTCCTTCTTCTTCTTCTTCTTCTTCTTCTTCTTCTTCTTCTTCTTCTTCTTCTTCTTCTTCTTCTCCTTCTTCTTCTTCCTCTTCTTCTTCTTCTCCTTCTTCTCCTCCTCCTCCTCCTCCTCCTCCTCCTCCTCCTCCTCCTCTTCCTCCTCCTCCTCCTCCTTCTCCTCCTCCTCCTCCTCCTTCTTTGTCCTTTGTTCTCAAAGAGGACCAATGACACCACAAGAGTGATGTCTTAACTTGCTCATGAATTGGATTTCTAATGGTGGAAATCCACAATGGTGGATTTCCAATGGTAGACCATTAATGCTTCTGATGAGGAAATTGAAGTTGAGAAATTATGAGTTTAAACTAGTAGAGTCAAAAGATGATAGATTTAGTGATGGAAGGAACCTTAGGGGCTCGCTAGAAATGAAGAAACAGGCTCACAGTAATGAAATGACTAACATAGGTAGGAAGAGGCAGAGTCTGCATTTGAGCCTAGGGTTGTCCAACAGTAGATCAATTGTCCTCTCCATTATGTCATACTGTCTACCCTAGGGGAGGGCATTGTAAGGAAGAATTAGTTTGATAGGAAAGGTAAGAGTTTGAAGAGCTAAAGTAGGTTTAGTTAATGGATGGTTTTGAATAATAGATGGAGGAGTTTGGGTTTGATCATACAAAACAGTGGTCTTCAAAATAGGGATGGGGAAGGATGCCTTGAGGCCAAGGCCTTACTCTAAGGGAGGTATATGCAGCCAGTTGGAGAGTAGGAGGACAGGTCACATCTTCCCCCATAACGCACTCATCTTCCAAACTTGTCTGCTACTATGTAGATCATCACAAGTCTGACACTCACCTGTGCATTTAAACCTTTCGTGTCATCTTTGATTCCTCATTTTTCCTCACCCTATACATAGAAGCTAGGATAGATAAAGAGCTAGGGTTGAAGTCTGAAAAACCTGAGTTTGAGACATTACTTGTGTGACCCTGGGCTAGTCACTTAACCTCAGTCACCCTCAGTTTCTTATCTGTAAAATGGGGACAGTAATTGAACCTACCTCACAGGGTTATGGTGGAACTCAGATGAGATAACAATGGGTAACGTGCTTTGTAAATCTTAAACTGCTACACAGTTATCATCATCACCACCCAAATACTGTATCAGCTGTCAAATCTTGTTGGTTCTACCTCCACAACACCTCTTACTCCAATCCACTACCCTGCACCCACACAACCACCATCCCAATTCAAACCTTTGTCACTTCTCACCTAAACCAGGACAATAGCTTCCTATTTGGTCTTTCTTCTTCTTCCTCATGTTTCTTTCCACTCTAATCTACTTACTTCCCTAATAGCTGCAGAAGTGATTTTCTGGAGTGCATGTCTGTCCATTTCATTCCCTAACTCACCAAACTTTAGTGGCTCCTGATTATCTAGGATCAATTATTATTTCATCATTAGCTTATTCTTTTGAAAGGAATATTTTTGTGTTTTGTAATGTACATAATTATTAGCATAGCATAATATATATATATATGATTTATAAGTGATCAAATATATGTATACTGGACATGTGTGTTCAAGAATTTTTAACTGATGGTGTGCATGGTCAAAAATAATCACTGATACCAACAACAGGGGAAACTATGAGGTTTTAGGGAAAGGAGTGGCTGAAGACGGATCCTATGAGGATAAGCATGAGCTGATCCAGGCAAAGTTGTTCAAGAGGCAAAACTGGTCTTTGGCACCCTTCTATCCTTCCTGGAGGGCTCTCTTTTCTTCATTATCATCCACTCTTTGTCCTGCCACCTGACTGGCCGGGGGTTGTGTCAGACAAACTAAGACCTGGGAAAGACCTTAATTTAGAAAGGGCAAGGTCACCCACTGCATCCGGAGTCTTCACTAGTTGTCTTGACTTTTGTCTTGACATCGGACTTTGATGACTCTGGAGGAGAGAGTGAGGCTAACAGCTTTGGGCAGCATTGCCTCACTAAAATCCAATTCATGAATGTGTCAAGATATCACCCTTGTGATGTCATTGGGCCTCTTTCAGAATGAAGAACAAAGAAGGAGAAGAAGAAGGAGGAAAAGAAGAACTATTACTACTACTACTACCACCACCACCACCACTACTACTGCTACAACTGCCCAAGAATCCCTGCTGAAACATTATGTTCTAGACTCCCCTCCTTAGCAGGGAACCCGTACTCCCAACCCTACCTTATCTTTCCCCTCAATTAAAAATTATCAGCTCTATGCTCCTTCTTTCAGCATCCTCCTAGAAGACTGGCTGGCTAATTTGATAAACTAATATAGACTAAGGAGTTAATGGTCATTTTATTAATTCCTTCAGATAAGTCCCCTCTTGAAGTGCGGATATATTCATTTATAAGTGACTCATGAAGAATCTTTAACATAATGGCTGGTGGAGAGATGTTTTAGGGCTAGGTGTGCTGCCTAGCAGCTGGGCACTGGCTCGATGGTGAAGTGGGTAGAGTGCCAGGACCAGTGTCAGGAAGACCTGAGTTCAAATCCATTCTCAGACACTTCTGAGCTGTGTGATCCTGGGCAAGTCACTTAATCTCTGTTTGCCTCAGTTTCCTCATTTGTAAAAAGGGAATAATAACAGCGCCTACCTCCCAGAGTTGTTGTGAGGATCAAATGAAATGATATATGTAAAGTGCTTAACACAGTGCCTGGCACATAGCAAATATTACTCAGATGTTAGCTATTATGATTACCCATCCAATTGACTGCATCCACTTTGTTTAAGGTCAATCCTAGAGAGAGAAACTGATGGAATTCTTGCAATTAAAACCTGTAAGCAGGTTCATTAGATGGTCCAGTATCTTAGACACACCCTTTAATTAGTCCCATCTCTACAGAGATCAACCACAAGATCTCATAAGGTCTCATAAGCATGTAACAGCCTCCCGGCTGTCCAGTCATATGTTCAGATGTGTTTGGGGCCTCTCCTGCATTCTTCTCCCTTCTCACCCGAGGAGGGATAGAAGCTGCCACAAAGCAGAAAGGTCCACTCTTTGTAAAGCTGGACATACACACAGGACTCACACACTCTCAGGCCTTAACTAGCTATGTGAGGACAAGCAAGTCAATGAGCTTAGCCTTAGTTTCCTTATGAAGCTCAAAAAAGATAACAAATGTAAAGCTTTTTACAAACCTTATCAGGGGTGTGGCCCTTCTAGGTCCTCAGGTGCCACCCTTTGACTGAATCCAAGGATTTGAGGAACTAAAGGGCCATTTGTGGCCTCAAAGTCCCAGAGACTGCAGGTAGTACACTGAGTAGAGCACCAGGCCTGGAGAAAGGAAGACCTGAGCTCAAATATGACTTCAGATACTTCCTAGCTATGTGACTCTGGGTAAGTCACGTTACCTTAATTTCCTCTGATAGCTGGAATGGAAGAATCAGGATGGTATGAAGGCCCCGTAATTAAGGAAAGTTAAATAAAGAGGTTTAAAGATAAGACTTGAACCCTCAGTTCAAATCCAACTTCAGATGCTGTGTGACCCTGGGTGAGTTACCTAACCTCTGTCTGCCTCAGTTTCTTCATTTATAAAATGAGGATAATAATGAATAAAAATAAAAATAATAAGGAAAGTAATGACCTAATTCCCAAGGTTGCTGTGAAGATGATATTTGATATTTGTAAATGAGATGATATTTTTAAAGAACTTTGCAAATGTTTAGGTGCCATATAAATACCAGATATTAGCATTACCACATGTGTGACCCAGAGCAAGTCACTTAACTCCATTGAGCCTCAGTTCCCTCATCTGTAAAATAAGGGGGTAGACACTAAGCTCCCTTTTAGCTCCAAATCCTATAGGCTTCCAAAGCTGTAGGCTTTCCTTCACTTGTTTATGACATTTGTAGGGAAAGAGAGATGGTCTCTTTTCTAGTCAATACCATACACCCTAAAACCATTTTTGCTCGGTGAAGTACAAAATTTCCTGCATTGAGCCCCGATGCATATTTTAATTCTTCTCTGCTTTCCTGAGCAATTTCCCCCCCCACCCCCGCCCTCCCTTTCCCTTGCCTCCCATCACCTGCATGATCTTAGTACCTTCTATGTCCCCATGCCACAGCCTTGCTCAATTCAATCAGGCAGCTGGCCAAGGAAACTAGAGGCCTGTCAGTGGGCCAGGGAAAATGGTCGCTGTTGCTTGGTATCCTGTGCCCAGTGTCAGCAGAGGTGACTCCCTGTTTACCTGAGGGGTCAGTCATTCTGGTAAAAATAAAACCAGAGACCTCTGTCCATGGAGGACAGGTAGGACCAGTGAGCTTATAGGTTGTCTAGTTACCTTAAACAAGGCCATGCCTAGGGGATACAGACTCAAAACAAAAAATACCCCTGCCCTCCCTGCCATTTCCAATCCATCTATACAAATAACTCCAGAACATTTGTATATAGACTAAATCAGACTGAAGTGAATCCCAAGGGCAGCTTTGAAAGGGAAAAGCAGACAGAAGGACAGCCCAAGGGATGTCTATGAAAGAGGAGAGGGGTCTTTCCTTACTTAGCACCAGTGAGCTTGTTGGGTTTTATGGACTG
This sequence comes from Gymnobelideus leadbeateri, assembly GCA_011680675.1. NCBI lineage: Eukaryota > Metazoa > Chordata > Mammalia > Diprotodontia > Petauridae > Gymnobelideus > Gymnobelideus leadbeateri. Next base: position 111,314 of record WOXC01007944.1, on the reverse strand, counting down.
ATTATATGTATGCATATCAGCTTCTCGTCTTTTTTTTTTTCTAAGCACCAGCTGGCCTTCTCCTTGAGTTACTGACCAGCTGTAACTCAAGCTTCCTAAAGCATGCAGTCCAAGACAGTTGTCCCAATGCAGTGGACTCTGATCTGAGGCCAGATCCCATAAACTTTTTGCACCTTTTTAATGTAAAGAGACCTTGTCTCCTGTACATCCTGGCCCTGTGATTCTAGGCCAGTCATTTGAATTCTCAGGGTCCCAGGCAACTCTCTCAGACTAGAGGTTACAAAAAAGTTGCTGGTCTGCTTGGGTGGAGGAAGTGAGCTCTATACACCTATGAGATCAAAGTTCCACATGAAAGGAAGAAAGAAGGGAAGAAAGAAAGAAAGAAGGGAAGAAAGAAAAAGGAAGGAAGGAAAGAAGAAAGGAAGGAAAGAAAGAAGGAAGAGAAGGAAGGAAGGAAGGAAGGAGGGAAGGAAGGAAGGCTACAATAATGTAAGTGAAAACAATACAAAAAATCAGGCAAACTCAGATGAATTTCAATGATCACTCTTGGTTGCAACCATTGAAGTGAAGATCATATACACTTCTGAGAGAAATAATCATTTCTCTCTTATATTGATAACCAATTATTAAATTTGGACTAAGGTTTTTTTTTTCCCCTTCTTAGTTCCTTATTCAGAAATCAGCCCCTGTAGCTAATCCAGCTGGCCTTTGAAGGGCGGGGCTGATAATAAGATTAAATGGGAAAACTCAGATCTGATCAAAAGGTAAAGAAATTCTAGTTTAGGTGAATTGATGGATTCTGGTCCATTGCATTTTAGTCTGATAGGTCTGGGTGGAAGTGAATTCCCCCTTTTGTATAGATTACCCTAAATGTGGTGGTATGATAGGTCCCTTTGACCAAGACTCTAACCCTTCATTAGAAGAAGCTCATCTCTCTTATTACTTGTTAACCAGTCAGAGTTGATTTCCACCTTCAGGAATATCCACTCTTCTGAGGCCATTTAAACATTGAATGCTCTATGAGGGTTCTATGAGGGGCCTTTGGTTTAGGAGAGATGGTCAAATGACCCTTTTGTTTTATCCACTAGCAATAATTAATAAAATGATTAATTACCCAGAAACTATGTCTCTTCAACTTTTTATTCATCACATTTCCTTCCTCTGGGTAGAGAAGTGCATTTCTATGGGAATGGAATATTGAATACTTTATCAGCTGTGGTCATTTTTGCTTACCTTTTTTTTTTTGCTAGGAGGGAGGTATCAGTGCAGGGAATAGGGTATGTATACTGGGAGATGTCTGTAGTCATCAGGTATCAATAAAACTTTTAAAAAAGGAAGGATTGAAGGGTCATATTATCCATGACCAGAAACCCATTTCTTTCTTTCTTTCCTTCTTTCCTTCCTTCCTTCTTTCTTTCTTTCTTTCTTTCTTTCTTTCTTTCTTTCTTTCTTTCTTTCTTTCTTTCTTTCTTTCTTCCTTTCTTTCTTCCTTTCTTCCTTTCTTTCTTCCTTCCTTCCTTCCTTCCTTCCTTCCTTCCTTCCTCCCTCCCTCCCTCCCTCCCTTTCTTTCTTTCTTTCTTTCTTTTTTTGTCTTTTTGGAGGGGCAGAAGGCAGGGCAATTGGGGTTAAGTGACTTGCCCAAGGTCACACAGCTAGTAAATGTGTCAATTGTCTGAGGCCGGATTTGAACTCAGGTCCTTCTCACTCCAGGGCCAGTGTTCTAGTCACTACACCACCTAGTTGCCTCTGGAAGCCCATTTTCTAAAGCATAAGAGAAATGGGATTCTCTTTTGCCCACAGGAAGGCTCCAGCAGTGTGCACCCAGTGTTTAGGCTCAGACTCCTAATAGTAACAGCAACTGACAAAGCGTATTTGGAAAAAAAAAAAGATATGGGAACAGAATGCAAAAACAAATTGGATGTTTTTTAAAGTTTCCATGCATATTTTTCTCTTTAACAAGTTGTAAATACTTTGAAGTTTGTAAGATTGAGAGGCAGTCTGGCATAATAGTTTAAGTACTAGACTCGGGGAGGGAAAGATCTGGGTTCAGACTAAGGTTTGAACCTGAAGTCAGGAAGACCTAAGTTCAAATTTCCAGCCTCAGACATGTCCTAGCTGTATTACCCTGGGTAAGTCACTTAACCTATGTCTGCCTCGGTTTCCTCATTTGTAAAATGGGAATAATAAAAGCACCTTCCTTCTAGGGTTGTTGTGAAGAAAAAACCAGATATTGTTTGTAAAGGGCTTATAATTTTTTATAATTTATTTTATTTTTATACATTTAAAAGTGTTATTTTGAGAAGTGATGCCTAGGTTTCCCTACACATATCAAAAGGAGTCCATTGTACACAAAAAGATCAAAAATCCCCACAAACCTTAAGTGCTATGTAAATTCTAATTAAAATAGCTAAAATATCCCTGTCTTTGATATTTAATAGCTGTGTGACTTTAGAAAAGTCATTTCTCTATCCAAGTATCTCAAATGAGATCATGTATATTCAGTGCTACATAAATGTGAACTACATGGGTCTTTATTCCTTATTTTGTTTGGTCTGACCCTCAGTTTCTTCATCGGTAAAGTGGGAACAATAGCACTTGTAGTTCCTGTCTCACAGGGTTGATGTGAGGCTTGACTATGGTAATATCCATTCAAAGCTATTAAGATGTCAGCTGCTGTGTAGAATTTTATTTGTCTGGTCTCAGTTTCCTCATCTGAAAAATGGGGAAAATAACACCTATCCTTACCTCATATGGCTGTTGTAGGGTTCAAGTGAAGTGCTAGAGACATGTCAACTATTGTCATGTAGGATTTTATTTCTTATTTCATGTCATTTTAAGGTTACTATGTTTATATTAAAATTATATAATTTATAACATAAAATAATTTAATTAAAAGAGAAGTAGGGTAGTGTGCGTTGGAGTCAGGAAGACCTTGGTTCAGGTCTGACCTGTGACACAATATTAGCTGTGTGACTGGTTAAATCCTCTAACTTCTTGGTGATCCAGGTAACTCACTAAGACTGCTTTGCAACTAGGAACTTTCCCTACTAATGAAACTACAGGCTCAGTCCCCTCAGTTTTATTTTTAAAGAGCCAGATCTTTATAATAAATAACTTACTATGACTTTGAACCATCCATTTTTATTGGTTTTCATTTGTTTCAACTGTGTCTTACTCTTTGTGACCCTATTTAGGGTTTTCTTGGCAAAGATACTGGAGTGATTTACCATTTCCTTCTCCAGCTCATTTTACAGATAAAGAAACTGAGGCAAAGAGGGTTAAGTGACTTGCCCAGATTCATACAGTTAATAAGTGTCTGAAATCGGATTTGAACTCAGGAAGATGAATCTTCCTGGCCCCATGCCCCTCACTCTATCCACTGCACCACCCAGCTGCCCACATTTATTACATAAAACTCCAAAAGTGGTAAGAAAATGTGGTAAAGGGAGTCTTTACAGCAGCAATAACTGCTGTTTGTAGATGTATATCAAAGATTCCTAGTTGTTTGTGGAGCAACTCAAGCACATGCAGATCTGGGCTACCAGAACAGTGTTTACACAGAAAACAGTTCTGTGATGAATGGCTGCTCCCTACCTGTGCACACAAAGTGCTTTTCTTCACAGATTTGTGACCGTATGTAATTTCTCTCTTATCCGCTTCACCATTTATACCACTGGGAGCATAATATAGTAGAGAAAAAGATTTGAGCTTTAGTCCTAGCTCCTAAATTTAGCTGGTATGACCTTCCATTTCTGATCTTCAGAAGGGCTGGACTCAATAAAATCTCTACATTTACAGAAACTCTTTAATTTATTCAGTGCTTAAGGTCTTTGAACAGAAATGTGGATTCAGTAGAAAGAATCCTGGGTTTGGACATAAATCCTGGCTCTGGCTTCTTGGGCTCATCCATAAAATGAGCAGGTAGGCCTAGAAGACCACGAGGAATCCTTCCAGCTCTAACACCATGATCCATAAATTAGTACCTCTTAGACCCTGGGCAGAAACGGGGTAGAAGAGACATCATTTCACCTGGCAAATTTTTGCTTCATAGCCCATAGGACAAATTCACTCTAGATGGAGGGTTCTTACTGGAGGGGAAGGGGGTGTCCACGAATTTGTTTAAAATTTTTTTTGATAACTATGTCAGTACAATTGGTTTCCTTTATAAATTATTTTCTATTATTTATATGTATTTAAATATTTATAATTTTTTATAATTTATTTTATTTTTATACATTTAAAAGTGTTATTTTGAGAAGTGATGCCTAGGTTTCCCTACACATACCAAAAGGAGTCCATTGTACACAAAAAGATCAAAAATCCCTACTCTAGGTCATATAGACATTTTGGCTTTGTTTCTAACATTTATGGCTCTATTAGCATCACAATATATTAGAAACCACAATGAAGGGCATGCCTTTTCATATATTTTCACATTGTTCATATTACTTGGTTTGATCACTAACCACAATTTATTGTCTTTTCCAAATGAGTTCCCAAAGATAAATCACTTGAGATTAAATTTATGCTAGCACCTGTGTCCTAGATGTAATTTAATACAGCAAGTTATCCCTCAGATGAAATATTTCCTCCACTCATTTAAAGAGATTAAGCCTCTTGAATATGGAATGCTAGAGAGTGAGAGAACTGTCACCAAAGTCTATACTATCATGAAGGATATGGGTAAGGTAAATAAACCTTTTATCTAGATCTCAGAAAATAAGATTAAGAGAACACCGTAAATGTTTAAGAAGCCTGTCCTTAGACAAATAAATAAAAGAAAGTATTTCTTTGAGGAGTAGTTAATATATATAACTCCTAGGGGCTCTCCAGGATGAAGCCATAAATGGGCTTAAGATGAGCTTAGTGAGGAGATCCACAGCAGAAAAAGGCTCAGAAAAGCTGGGGCTGGTGGCCCAGACGGATAGACCCTGCTGCTAGGAAGGCCAAAGTTATTGGATCACTGAAGTTCGGGACCTCTGACCTGCAGTAGGGCTAAAACTGAACACGTTTCCATACTAAGTCCATCACCAATATGGTGAGCCTCTGGGAATGGAGGCCATCAGGCTGACCAAGGAACAGGGAACTGGTTCAGGCAGTAAACAGAACAGATTAAAACTCCTGTGCTAATCAGTAGTAGGACTGGGCCTTGGGCTGCATTTGCAGTCTGGGCAAGATAAGGAGGAAATGCAATCTCTTCAGTATCTCTCCCCCAAAAGGCTTAGACTGACATATTACCATGACTGGCCAGACAGATGACCAGCCCAAGTTGGGAGAAGCAGATCCCCAAAAGATTGGTCTCAAAGTGATTCTCTCTCTCTCTCTCTCTCTCTCTCTCTCTCTCTCTCTCTTTCTCTTTCTCTTTCTCTCTCTCCCCCCTTCCCCATCTATCCATCTATTTATCTTCTTGTTTATTTGTTTTTCTATTTGTCTAGCGTATTTGCTTATTTAATTCTGTCTATCCCCATCCATCTATCCATTTATCTTTTTATTTGTTCATTTACTTGTCTAACATATTTGCTTATTTAACTCTCTCTCTCAAAGTGATTTTCTCTCTCTCTCTCTCTCTCTCTCTCTTTCTCTCTCTACCCTCCCTCCCCCTATCTATCCATCTATTTATCTTCTTGTTTATTTGTTTTTCTTTTTTATTTGTATTTTACAGAAGAGAAATAAAATGATGATAATAAGAGACATGTTATGGATCTCAGATTTGTTACAAGGAAAGTAGGATCTAAGGACTTCGGAACGGGGACCTGAGAGACCATGGAGTTTAACTCGATCATTTTACAGGTGAGGAACCTGAGGTCCAGTGAAGGGAAGGCATTTTTGCTTTGCTAACCTTTTAAAGTGTTGTATATAAGTGTGAGCTACTAGTATCCATGGGATATCAAATTGAAGGACATTACCATAAGTATGACTTAGTAGTCCTAGAGAATCATCCTGCCAGGAAAAAAATGAGAACATTTCAGTTTTCATAACTAAATGAATGGCCAATATTCCTATATCCCACCTAAGTTAAATTGCTCTCTCTTTGTTGTTGTTGTTCATCCTTCATTTTTGAAGAGGACCAATGACATCATGGGACGATGTGTTGACTTGTGCTTGAATTGAAGTGAGGCAGAATTGCACAAAGTTATCAGCTTCACTTTTCCAGAGTCATGGGAGTCCAGTGGCAAGGCAAAAGGCAAGACTACTGGCGATGGCCCAGGATGCAGCGGGTGACCTTGGTGTCTTTGATAACTGACTGAGCTTTAAGTGATCCATAGCCCTTAATGGTCATTGGAACAAATTGTTCTCATTCACCCATTCCACCAGGGGAAGTCTTAGGATGCTTGGGGTAGACATCTCTCTGACTTGATGATGGGTTTGAGGCCTGTTGGTTACCCTCAAACTGGTTTAACCAAGATGATTTTATCAGAGTATAGCCACTGAGCATCTTATAGCTTCCTTCTTTAAACACATTTCTGATAATAGCTCCTAGTATTATCATAATTCCAGCAACACATGGTGCCTTTTGGAAGTGTCTGAAATTAGTGAGGTAACTGCCAAATCCCACTCTCTGTGAGTTTCGGTTTCCTTGCCAATCAATAAGCAAGCATTTATTTAGCACTTAGTATGTGCCAGGTTGGACTAGATGGTGTTTTAAGATTTCTTCCAACCCAAGATGGAGGATCCTAACAGTCTGATTTCATCAGTTTTGGAAATGAAGAAACTCCTCTTACCTATGCAGATCTGCCACTTTTCTAAAATTTAGTCTTTAGCTGCCTGGGAGGGCATTGAGCAGTTGAATGATTTGCCTAGCATCGTATAAATGATAAGCTGGAGAGGTGGGGCCTGAATCCAGCTCTTTCTGACTCTTAGATCAGCTCTCTATTCACTATACTATGATGTTTCATATATATACCTGTGTATATAAGGTGTCCCAAAAGTATTAGAGCAGTTTTAAGCTTTAATAGAACTAATGCTTTTGTAATAAGTCTATGTGTCTATGCTTCCATGTACTTATGTGGGGCAGGTAGGTGGCAAAGTGAATAGAGGACTAGGCCTGGAGTCAAGAAGACTCATCTTCCTGACTTCAAATCTGGCCTCAGACACTTACTAGTTGTGTGACCCTGGGCAAGTCACTTAATCTTGTTTGCCTCAGTTTCTTCACCTATACAATGAGCTGAAGAAGGAAAAGGTGAACCACTCCAGTATCTTTGCCAAGAAAACCCCAAATAGAAGTATTGAAGAGCTGGACGTGACTGAAAGGACTGAACAACAACAACAAAAGTGTTCTTTCTGTTTAAAAGAAAAAAAATATTTAAGTTTATGATATGTTTTTTTCTATTCTCTGTTCTGTATTTGTGTTCTGGCATTTGAGTCTGAAATGAAATGAAAAAAAAAACAACATGCTCTCTCTGTGTCTCTTTCTGTTGGGAGAGAGACTAGGTCTGTGATTTCATTGAGATAGGGAACTCCCATTTGAGGAAACTCCCTCTGAGACCAATGCAAGTTAATGCCTTTTCTCCAATTGATACAGAGCCTTAGGGAGTTGCTAGAGCACTGAATTGAATGACTTGCTGGGGTCACACAGCCAGTAGGGATCCAAGGCAGGATTGTAACCTAGGTTTTCCTGAACAGCTTACTGTCCATTACATCATTCAGCAAATACTCACATGCCTGCATTTTTTCAAGTCATTATTAGAAAGGATTATCAGTTTACCTTTAGGCTTTTTTGAGGGGGGAAAGGGGGGAAAAAGATAGGAGAGGACCCCTGGGGATAGGACTCCAGTCAGGGCAAGATACAAAGCCATGTGTTCTAAAGCGTCAGTGTCATTCCCAAGCTGAGTTAGCGGGGTGTCCAAAATGTCTTATAGCTGGAGAGGTGAATCAGCTGCTCCCTCTGCCCCCTCCCTTCCACATTCCAATGGCTGCATCTGTTGAAGCCTATCAGAGTTAGCTCCAGGAATAGTAACAGAAAGGAGGGGCCTGGCCCAGCTTGCCATTTTAAGTTAGGTCCGGTTTAAGGTGCATTTGCTTCTTACATATCTAATGTACCTCTTTGCACTTTAGATTAAGGAACCTACACAGGCACAAGACAATATGATAATCCAAAGACAGTATGTTATATAAATGCTGAATGAAGGAGTTAGGTTGTCGTTCATGTTGACAAAGATGCTTTTGACAGTCATGTAAAATGGGAATCCTGTGGTACCCTATTGGTTGCATTCTGAGATAGCTATATATATTAAATATAAACTGTTTTATGCTAAATAGAGCAAGGCTTCTACACTTTGTGGGTGATAGATTTTCCTCTCCTACTAAGCCATGAAGAAAAATTCACCATGATCAAATGCGGGAATTTCAAGCTAGATGGAAAATATGGGATTTGAAAAAAAAAACAACAACCCTAAAATACCATCCTTTCTCCCCCATGCCATGCTATCGCAATTAGTTGTGATTTTTCAAATAACAACCAACTTAGTTTTCAACACCTTTCATGTTTTCCCGAAAATTTTCTTTTCCCTGATACTTTACATGAAACAATTCCCTAGTTTGAACTGCAGCTTAAGATCTTGGATATGGCTAATTTGCACCAGCTGTAGTCTCCCCTCTACAGAAATAAAACAAAAAATAAAACGTGAAATTTCTTCGTATGTCCTAACACCAATTAGGCACACACCCAGAACACAAAAGGCAGATCTGCTAAGAGAGCAACCCCCAGTTCTTACCCAATACTGGCCCAGGATTCCAAAACGAAGCCTCTGTACTTCACTCTTCTTGGTAGGCAACCTGAGGGTAGAATGAAAGAGACAGAGGGAAAGGGGGAGAGAGAGAGAAACAGAGGGAAAGAAAGAAAAGGAAAAATCCCACCAGAGCTGCCAACAGCCACCTGACAAGCCCCAGCAGCAGCAATTTCTAGTGTGACCCTTTCCTGTCACTCTGAAGAAGGGAGCTGGAGACTGCGCGCTGGGACAGTGAATATGACCCCTCCTGGCCACCCAGGGCCAGAGGGAGGGACTGGGCTTGGTAGGAAAGAGTTGGATTTCTCAGCCTGTCCAACTTTTAAAAGTCAAGGGATCAATTGACCTCAGTTGATGATAAGAATATATTTTAGGGGGATGTGGAGGTTTTGGGGTGTAGGGTGGAGAAGGTGGCCCATGGATTAAAAAAATAACTCTTCAGAAATATACAAGATGATCACTGCAATCTCTTCGGGAAGATATTGTCTGTTATAAATAGATTGGGCAGATGTTAGGAGAGTAGATGATATTTGCTAGTTTTGTCATTGCATTTTGTCAACAGAGAGCTGGATGACAAAATGGATAGATCGCTGGACTTGGAATCAGGAAGATCTGAATTCAAATTCTGCATTAGATCCTAGTTGTGTGACCTTGGGCAAGTCATTTAACTTTTTTCAGACAGTTTCCCCATCAAAAAAATGGCAATAAGAATAGCACCTATCTTTTGGAACTCCTAGGGTTGTTGTGAGGATCAAATGAAATAATATTTGCAAACCTTAAAGTGTTATATAAATGCCAGCTATTATTAAGTACTGTGTGCCAGGATTATCTCCCATTTACATTGTATATATTTTGCATGTGTATTGTTGTTTACATATTCTCTCTCTTAACAGAATGTGAACTAGTTGAAGTCAGGAACTGTGTTTTTGTCTTTTGTTGTATCCTCAGAACTTAGTATGATGCCTAGCACATAGAAAACTCTTAATAAGGGGCAGCTAGGTGGCGCAGTGAATAGAACACTGGCCCTGGAGTCAGGAGGCCCTGAGTTCAAATAAGCCTTGGACACTTAACACTTACTAGCTGTGTGACCTTGGGCAAGTCCCTTAACCCCAATTGCTTTGTCTTCCCTCCTCACAAAAAAAAAAGATAAATAATTGTTGATTGACTTACAAGGCACTGTGCTAAGGGGTTCAAAGGAAAACAAAACAAAACAAAACAAAAAGAGCATTAAGTCCTGACACTGTGCTAAGTGCTTCACAAATATCATCTCATTTAATCTTCACAACAATCCTGGGAAATAGGTGCTATTATCCCCATTTCAGAGTTGAGGAAACAGGCATCGAGTTAGGCGACCTGCCCAGGGTCACAAAGCTAATAACTTTCTACCACTGTATTTGATTTCAGGTTTTCCTGGCTTCAGAACTAGGGCTCTATCCGCTGTACCCATCTCTACACTCAAGGAACTTACATTCTCTCTCTCTCTCTTTTTTTTTTTTTTTTTGCTTTTTGGAGGGGCAGTTGGGGTTAAGTGACTTGCCCAAGGTCCCACCGCTACTAAGTGTTGTGTCTGAGGCTGAATTTGAACTCAGATCCTCCTGACTCCATTCACAGGGCCACTTAACTGCCCCTAGGAGGTTTACATTCTAATGGAGAGACAATATATAAGAAGCATGTAGCACTTTGCTCCAGCTGCTCATTGTTATATGAACTTTGATGGTCCCTTATAGCTCTAAGTCTATGATTCTATAATACTAATAAGCAGAGTGGTGTCATGGCAAAAACCCAAACTTTTATCAGGAGAGACCTGGGTTAAAATCCTGCCTTCCATATTTACCAGCTGTGTGATCACAAATAAGTCACTTAGTCCTTCTGATCTTTATTTTCTTCTGTAAAATGGGCTAATGTTCACCAATTTACTGGTTTGTTGTGAGGAAAATGCTTCCTAAAACTTAAATCTTGATATAAAAGTGAGCTAATACTTATGTGAACTCTGTTGAACCATTACATTTTTGCGATGACAACACTCCAGCAGCACGAATAAGACACCGGCCTCAGCCTGTAGACCTGGGCTATCCATTTGACTCTTTAGGATTGAGTTTCCTCGCCTGTAAAATGAAGTGGCTGGACAAGAAGGCTTCTAAAATCCCGTCCTAGTTCAGTGATCTATGAATCTGTTTTACAGTTACTGGAGCTAAGGCAAAGAAAATCAAATGGCTGAGCAATGATTATTTAACTGCCTCTGGGAAAAGCTGAGATCAGAATTTACACACTCAGATCCTCTTCACACATCTCAATGCACTGCAAGCTGAATTGTGGCCAGCTCGTTAGTGGAGGGGATAACTTGTTTTCTTTCTATTGCCTTATTACCACACAGTTCCCTCGGCCAGCTCTCATCAGCTAGCTGTGACAGGACACCAGATAAAATGAACCTTGTTTAGGGATATACCACTCATACCATGGTCATGTGGACACATCAGGTGCTGAGATGGGCTATACTAGGCAGTCAATAGTCTTGTCAACATCAATTAATCAACATTTTAAAAAGCCGTACTATGCGTTAAGAACTGGTACATAGCAAATCTTCAATTAAAAGTGTTCATTGAATAAGTGACTAAGTGCTGGGTACGTGAAGGAAAAAAAAATGAAATAGTCTTTGTCCTGAAAGAGCTTCCATTCTATTAGGGGAAATGTTTTATACGCGCCCACACACACGTGTATATATGTATGTATATAGAGAAATGAGCGACCTTATTGAGTGTTAGGACAAGTGTAGCTAGTTAAGAGTGCTTATCCATAAAAGACTCCAGCAGGCGCACAGTTTGGGGTCTGGAGATTGACCGGAGGCTATGGGGCATGCTGGTGGCTTCCTTCCTCGAGGTTCCTGCTAAAGGAACTCCGGGGGCGGGGGGGGATCCCTGTAACAATGGCAGAAACTAGCTGAGCAAGACAAATGATTCCCAAAAGTTCCGAGCCTGTTCTGTTAAGGGGGTTCAACAGATTCTTGGATCCTCCTACCCCCAGGAGCCTTGGGTAGATGAAGAATCTTGCGAAGTAATCCTAAATGCTGTCTGTACCCTTAGGGAAAGGTTCTTGGCAAGCTAAATTATTAGGGAAAGATGAAGGGCCTGGAGGTGAGAAATGTAGAGGAAGTATTTTAATAATGGCCTTTCCAGAAAGCTGTCTTCGGTTTGGCTTCCTGTTGGCAAGCTGAAATCTCCCTGAGGATGGGACGGTGTAAACCCAGAAAATTAAATGGTTGGAGCCGCAGGTAAGGTTTTGCGGTATTGGAGTTACTTTAATCAGTCTGTCATCAAGCATTTAAGTGCCTGTTATGTGCCAGCTATTGTGCATTATTCGGTTATGGGGGAAAGGGGAGGCAGGGAAGAAGGATGTTAGGTCTAGAATGGTCTCGGGTGTTTTGTCAGTTGACTACAGCTGTCTAGTCCTGACTTCAAGTTATGAGAACAACTAATGGTCTTCACCTTGAAGAAACAAGTTTAAAGCTACTTTTCAAATAGCAACTAAGAAACTATATTATATCCCAACATGCGATTGGGCTATGAAAAGTATTTCACCAAGGGCACTGAAGTTTCTAGAGCTTAGATACATCTCTAGCTCTATGGGAGAGGGTGGGGGGGTGGGAAGTGGGGAGTGGGTGGGAGAGGAGAGGAGGGATGATGTTCGTGTGGGAGATGCTAGGCGCCCAGAAAAAAACGAGGCTGCTCCTTTTTACCCTAATTTATCATTAAGCCTTGAAGAGCCATTCAGAGAACCCAGGCAGGGTACAGGCTGCGGTGTAACAAGTGGTCTTTAGGGGTGGGGCGTGGTGTGCCAAACTAAATTAAGTCCAGAACAGGTGAGAGGAGGGGGAAGAAGAATGAATGCACAGAACCTGTATTCAGCTTGCTTAGAACATAAAGCATATAGGTCCGCAAAGTATGCAGCAGATCAAAATGGGGATAAGAATAGCAGTTACCTCAAATGAGATATTTGTAAGTGCTTTGCATACCTTAGAGTGCTGTATTAACAAGAGCTATTACCATTATAAGGCCATTAGAACTTTTCCCTCTTTTTCTTCCTTGAAATAGCATATTGGGTGGCTGATATCCTAGGATTTCTTTCTTTCTGTGAAGTCCTGTGACTGGGTCCTGTCTCTTTCCTACTTCACCCTCAACAGAATTTATCTCAAGTGGATCTTACCTTGGCTATCACAACTGCTAGTAATAACTCTATTCTTCCACTATTTACTTTTGTTTGGGTTGGTTATAAATACTCTGGGCCTCAGTTTCTTTTTCTGTAAAAAAAAAAAGAGAGAGACTGGATTAGTTCTCCAAGGTCCCATCTAGAGTTAAAACTCTTCTTTGAAAATGAACAATTAAACTTACTTGATGTGTGTTATGTAGTAATGTTTGGAGACAGCCCTTTGCTTTTCCTCCATACTGAGAACTTACCTGCTGGGCAAAGTTCCTTGATTTATGATAGTGTTAGATTTTAAGCAACCACACATTCCTTGTGTATTAAGTATGTGTGATATAGCTTCTATCTTTTAATCACCTCCTTGGAGCCTTCCTTTTTTTTTTCTTTCGGAGAATGAGTAAGTAGTCAGGTCTTTCCTATACTGAATTGCTGCCTCTTTTCTGTCCGGCTGCCTATTTACCCCCACTGTTTCTTTTCTAGTTCCCTTAAATTCTGGACTTTGCTAAATACCTCTGTGTTTCTATCATCCCAAAGATCTTCTAGTCATCCCTTTTTAATATTCTATCTCAGTCTTTTCCGTTATCTACCTAAAAACAATCTTTTCCTCTAGGCATTGATAGCTAATCTAGTTTTTGTCGGCTAAATTTTGAGATGAACAAAATAATCCTCTGTTTTGCCATGAGTGATGCTTTGTTTCAGGGATTACTTCTAAAAGACAAAAGGAATAATGTGCATCATTTCGACCATCATTCTTTTTTTTCCTACCATGTTCTTATTTAAAATAAAAAACGATCAGTGTTGTTGAACCCTTGAAAGTACAGCATTTGGGGCGGCTAGGTGGTGCAGTAGAGCGTCGGCCCTGGAGTCAGAAAGACCTGAGTTCCGATCTAGCCTCAGACACTTAACGCATACACAAATAAAAACCTCGCTGTGTAGGCTTGGGCAAGTTACTTAACCTCAATTACCCTCCAAAAACCAAAAAAAAAAAAAAAGAAAGTACAGCAGTTTCTAATATTCTGCCCTAGTGAGAAGAGAGATTATCAAGAACATCTACATCCTTTTAACAAAACAAAGCAACCCCCCAAAACAAATGCAGAACTGTTTAAATGAGCCCTAATGAAAATTTAAAACTATTTTCCTTCAAAAATCCCTTAGAAATAATTGTTAAAGTTGTGTTCTAATAAAATTTTAAAAGCCTTATAAATTCAGAAAGCAGTTTAATAAAAGACTACCTCATTTATTTGGAACCCTGCAAATACAGCTGTGTTAGATACTCTGAATTTCTTTAAATTTTGCTCTAAGGTTAATCCTTTAAAATACAGGGATCTGCAGTACTGATGGGAACCATTATTGTTAGCTATTTTAATACTTTTATAGGAAAGGTTGTTATGTACAGATGAATTACTTAAGAAATCATGCAATCTTTTAATGGAATAATGACATAGTTGGGACTATATGAAACTTGAAAGATTTAGCAAACAAAAAGAGTTATTTGTTCAAAGATGTTCATGAAAGCTTTATGTGTAATTTAAAACAAAAAAATATGGAAGTAAGCTACATGTCCAGCAATATGGGAATGATAAAATTGTGGTATATTAATGGAGTACGATAACATATTTAAGATGGACAAATATGAAGAATAAAGAGAAATATAGAAGAACTTTTATAAAATAATGCAAAGTTAAAATATAATACAGAAACAAAAGAATGACATATGCATAATCTATAGGGAATAAAAATGGATGAAGAATTCTGTTAGTGACTTAGTGGGAAGAACAAAAAACAATTATTATGGATTGTAGATGAAAATCATTTAAGTATAAATAGTTGCCAAATTTAATCCATAGGATCATATATCTACAATTGGAAAGGACCTCAGTAGTCACCTAATCCAGTCCCCTCATTTTACAAAAGAGGCCCAGAGGTTAAGTGATTTGTTCAAAATTGCATAAGTGGTAAGTGGCAACCTTTACAAACATTGTTCATGTCTAAGGACATTAAAAACCTCAGAAACTCTGCAGAAAAGCAGAAATATCATGCAAATCCTTTACTGACCATAATGCAACAGAAATTATGTTAAAGTGTTACTGAAAAACAGCATTAAAATCAGCTAGAAACAAAAATAACCTAATCTTATGTGATTCAAAAGAAAAAAAATAGGAACAATAAATAATAATAATGAGACTATAGACCAAAATTTGGGGGATGTTACCAAAGCTGTTAATCCAAACAAATAAAAATTCAAGTAGTAAGTGGCAGGACCAACACTGAACCCAAGTCCTCTGACTTTAGTTGATTACTTTTTTCCTCCCATTGTACCAGCCTGCTTCTCTCTTTACAATTGTTTGTATTGATATTTAAATGTTATTAAAAACATCATGTTAACTCACCTATAAAATGGAAGCATATAGCATAATGGATTAAAAACCAGAATTCAGCAATATGTTGTTGGCAAAACATACTTGAAACACAGAGACACATACAGAGTAAAAATAAGGGGCAGGAGTAGAATCTATTTTGCTTCAGTTGAGGTCAAGAAGCAGGGGTAGCAATCATGATCTCAGACAAAGAAAAAAATAAACCAAACTATAAGGGAGAAGGGAAACTATATTTTGTGAAAAGGCACCATAGACAATGAAGTAATATCAGTATTAAACATATCTGCAACAAATGGCAAAGTATCCAAATTCTTAAAGGAACAGTTAAATGAGTTACAGGAGGAAAGAGACAGTAAAAGTATACTAGAGGGAGACCTCAACTTTTCCCTCTCAGAATTAGATAAATCTCATCATAAAATAAACAAGAAAGAAGCTAAGAAGATGAATAGAATTTTAGAAAAGTGAGATATGATCAACCTCTGGAGAAGACTGAATGGAAATAGAAATGAGTATACCTTTTTCTCAACTGCATATGGCACTTTCACAAAAATTTTTTCACAAATGTATTAAGGCAAAAAACCCTCAAAACTCAATGCTGAAAAGCAGAAATACTAAATGCATCCTTGTCATACCACAATGCAAAAAAAATTATATTCAATAAATGACCAGGGAAACATATGTTAAAATTAATTGGAAGCTATATAATCTAATCCTAAAGAATGAGTAGGTTAAAGAATAAATCATAGAAAAAAATTATGAGATGCAGCCAAAGCAGTACTTAGAGGAAAATTTATATATCTAAATATATCAATAAAACAGGGAAATAGAAAATCAAAGAATTGGGCATGCAATTTAAAAAACTAGAAAAAGAACAAATTAAAAATCCTCCAAAATCTAATTAACCAATGGTTTTCTTACTTTCAACTTTATTAATCCCTCCTTTGAATTTCAGAATTTCCAATTTACTGTTTTTTGTTGAAATTTTATGCAAAAATTTTGAATACATTTTTGAAAATTTTGAAAAATTTTTCACAGAAATAAAGTCACATCTAAACAGCTGGATAAATATTAATTGCTCATGGGTAGGCTGAGCCAATATAATATAAATGACAATTCTACTTAAATTAATTTACCTATTAAATACTATGCCATTCAGACTAGCAAAAATTTATTTTATAGAACTAGAAAAAATAATAACAAAATTAATCTGGAAGAACAAAAGGTCAAGAGTATCAAGGGAATTACTGAAAAAAAAAGTGAAGGAATGTGGCAGTACCTAGAATGTCTCAAGCTAAAACTGAATTACAAAGTGGTAATCATCCAAACAATCAGATACTGGCTAAGAATAGCGGGGTGGATCAGTGGAATGGATTAGGTATAATATACACAATAGTAAATGATAGTAATCTAATGTTTAATAAATTCAAAGATCCAAACTTTTGGGGCAAGTACTCACTATTTGACAAAAATTTCTGAAAATAAAAAAAAAACTGGAAAGCAGTTTGGCAAAAACTAAGTATAGACCAACATCATACCAAGATAAGGTCAAAATGTGTACTGGTTTCAATGGGCGCGGCTAGGTGGCACAGTGAATAGAGCACCAGCCCTGAAGTTAGGAGTACCTGAGTTCAAATCTGGCCTCAGGCACCTAACACAAAAACTAACTGTGTGACCTTGGGCAAGTCACTTAACCCCAATTGCCTTCCAAAAGAAAAGAGCAAAAAAAAAAAAAAAAAGAGTGATATAAACAAATTAGAGGGCAATAGAAATTTCACCCCTCAGATATATTGATAAGGGAAGAATAAATGGATAGTTTTGATTACATTAAATTAAAAAGCTTTTGCACAAACAAAACCAAATACCGCTAAGATTAGAAGGAAACTGGAAAAATATTTTTACAGAAAGTTTCTGATAAAGGCCCCATTTCTCAAATACCTAGAAAACGGAGTAAAATTTAGAATATGAGTCATTCCTCAACTGAAAAAAATGGTCAAAGGATATAAACAAGAGTTTTCAGGAGAAGAAATCAATGCTTCTATAGTCATATAAAAATGCTCTAAATCATTCTTGATTAGAGAAATGCAAGCTAAAACAAATCTAATGTACCACCTCGTATCTATCAGATTAGCTAAAAGGAAAATCACAAATATTGGGGATATGGAAAAATTCAGGCACTAATGCACTGTTGTTGTAGTTGGAACTGATCCAACCTTTCTGGAGAGCAATTTGAAACTATACCCAAAGGGCTACGAAACTGTGCTTGCCTTTTGATGCAGCAATACCACCACTCTGTTTCCCAAAGAAATCAGAGAAAAAAGAAAAGGACCTACATGTTCAAAAACTTTTATATCAACTCTTTTTGTGCTGGTAAAAATCAGAAATGGAAGGGATGTCCATCAGTTGGGAAATGGCTGAACAAGTTGTGGCATATGATTGTGACAAAACACTATTGTGCTATAAGAAATGACAAGCAGGATGCTTTCAGAAAAGCCTGAGAAGCCTTATATGAACTGATGCAAAGTGAAGTGAGCAGAACCAGGAGAACATTGTACACAATAACAACAATATTGTACACTGATCAACTGTGGACAACTTAGCTCTTTTTAGCAATATAATGATCAAAGACAATTCCAAAGGATTTATGATAAAAAATGTTGTCCACCTCCAAAGAAAGAACTGGTGGAGTTTGAATGCATACTGAAGCATAGTTTTTTACTTTCTTTCTTTTTCTGGGGGGTGGTGATGGAGGTCTGTTTAGTATATAAAGGCTTTCCTTCCAATTTCCTTATCTCTGTGGATAACTTGAAACCTCAAAACACGCTTTGGATATATGGGGAGAATAAATCAGATCCTGAGTCCCATTAATTCTGCAGTTCTAACTCCAAAATCTCTTTCTCTAGTCTCTTCCTCAATCTCTCTCTCTTCCTTCCTCCCTCCCCCCCTCCTCTCTCTCTGTCTCTCTCTGTCTCTCTCTCTCTGTCTCTGTCTCTCTCTCTGTCTCTCTCTCTATCTGTCTCTCTCTGTGTCTCTGTCTCTGTCTCTGTCTCTGTCTCTCTCTCTCTCTCTCTCTGTGTCTCTTTCTCTCTCTCTCTGTCTCTCTCCCATCTTTATCCATCTTTTCCTTAGCACCTTGATTCAGCCTCTTTTCAGCTCCCAGTTTAATTATAATAGATTTCTAGATGATTTCCATGGTTCCAGTAATCACTAATCTGTCCATATAACTATCCAAATGTCTTTCTAATTCATAGATTTGACCAAAGTCTGCCCTACCCTAAAGCCTTCAGTGATGCCCCCAATGCTTGCTTCTGGAAGACAGGGCTGTTTCATTTTTGTCTTTATATTCTCAATGCCTAGCATATAGTAGACACGTAATCAGTAATTATTATGTTGAATAAAAGATGTATAAAACCTTCTACATCTTGAACCTACCTTTCTAACCTTATTTCACATTGCTCCCCTTCATGTATTCCATCGTGCAGATAAAGAGGTTGTTTGTATATTCTCTAATCTGGTCATGCCTTCTTCCACCTGTGTATATGAATAGGCTCTCCCCTCTCCTTCAAATAATGCTTTATATATGCTTGCCTGTTCATCTTTTTCTTGGAAACTGAGATCAGATGTCAATACCTCCATGAAACGTCTTTTGTTGTTTTATCATTTCCTTTTCCTTTCCCCTCCTCCCAGCTGAGATCTTGTGACTTAATATCTTTTATAGCCTGGCACATAGGGTGCTTAATGAATGTTTATTGACATGAATTGACTCAGTATTTTGTTTAGACTTCTTCTTTACCCCTGTTATGTTCATACTAATTTTCTATGTCATATTCCTCCCTAAGTTATCTACCTGCTTATAGCATAAATAATGACCATCCCTTGAAAAAGATCAGTTATGGAGTCTCTTCAATGTAACTTTTCTCTAAAAAAAACATAACATAAAAGAAGAATTGAGTTTATATATGGAAGATAGTGTTCCGGAATCACCTGTGTTTCCTGGATTTGAGCTCAGTCACAGCTGCTGTGAAGCAGTTTATACATTGTTCGGTGTTTACTGAGTTGTGGGGTTAGTGTCTTTTTCCCTGTGGCTGGCATTTCTATCCTCCAATTATAGTACTGAGTAAGTGGAGCTCTCCAGTCTCTGGTACTGCCATACATAGAAACTGATATCATTGCAGAGTCAGACATTCCAGGCTTTCTAGAGAGCATGAGGAGGCTACCCCTTATAAGGGGTTTGGACAACCTATGGACAAGTGGTTGGTAGAAGACTATGGCGCCCTGTGAGCAACATTTTTGGCTCTTTAAAAGCACATAAATTGCAAGCAACTTAATTGATATGTCTGGGAAAAAGTATTCTGTGATTCTTTTTTTTTTTTAAAGCAATTGGGGTTAAGTAACTTGCTCAAGGTTACACGGCTAGTCATTATTTATGCATGGGTGCTCATTTTCTGAGGCCGGATCTGATCTCAGGTCATCCCAACTCCGAGGCCAGCCCTCTTACTGCGCCACCTAGCTGCCCCTTTAGGGCAATTGGGGTTAAGTAACGTGCCCAAGGTTACACGGCTAGGTTTTTGTTTGTGTGGATTAAGTGTCTGAGGCGGCTCCGAACTCAGGTCCTTCTGACTCCAGGGCCGGCACTCTATTCACTGCGCCACCTAGCCCCCCCTGTGATTCTTTTAATATGTCAGAGTGAATCTCTAAAATTTGTTGTCTAAAAAAATTTTGTTGTTGTTGTTAGATTTGGCTACTGAACTGAATTTGACTGTAGCAAAAATGTTATTTTTTTTTATAAAAAGGGTTGTGGATTGGACAAACTAGAGATGTCCTCTGATATAGCTGACAGAGCTGAAAGGGAACTTAGATGCTATCAGGTCCTACCCTTTCCTCTTACAAATGAAGAAACTAAGGCCCATAGGGGCAAGATGACTAGCCTAGGGACATACCTAGTTTATTTCATGAGGTGGGATTTGAACCAAGGTCTTTCTGGCTCTGGCTTCAGTACTTCCTCTGGTACAAAATTTTCTTTTTCAGAAGTTACTCAGCCTTTTCCCAGTATCTGAGGATTATATGGGAAATATGAAAGGATATCTTTGAATGGGAATATATAGATGATGATTCACTTATTTTCCATCTATGAAAAAGACTGGCCCCTTTTATGATCTTGCAAAAAATTGTAGGTTCTTAGGGGCACCCTCAGCAGGTAATAGAATTATAATTCTACATAACTTTATCAGCCTGCTCCTCCCCCAACTCTACCTATATTTTGGGAGCTATATTCCAGTCATAAATACCATCTCCTAAGTCTGTAAAATTATAATGGAAATGCAGATTTAAAGATCTTCCCTGCCCCTAGCTTAAGTGCACCTGGAGCCTGTGGTGGGAGGCTTGTTTTTCAGGAAAGCCCACACCTTGATACTTTGTGATTGGGCAGTGGGTCAAGGAGGTTGTTACATTCTCTGAGCCAAGAGAAGGCTATATAAGCCCTGAGGAGGGGCTTTGCTTTGGGGCTCACTTTGAGAAGTGTTGTGTGATTTGACCAGATGAGACTCTGGGAAGCCGTTGTTGAGAGCCCCCCGGCTTTGAAAACCCAGATGTTGATGCTTCCCTCTCTGGTAACTGGGATTTGGTATTGATATA
Organism: Gymnobelideus leadbeateri; assembly: GCA_011680675.1. Classification (NCBI taxonomy): domain Eukaryota; kingdom Metazoa; phylum Chordata; class Mammalia; order Diprotodontia; family Petauridae; genus Gymnobelideus; species Gymnobelideus leadbeateri. The sequence goes on along the minus strand of WOXC01007944.1, from coordinate 90,382 downwards.
ATGGTTGGACGGTTTGGAAGCCTGTCTGTTTGACCTGTAAGTTCTGTAACTGAAGTTTGGGGTGCTGACCTTTTTCCCCTGAACTAGGTAATGTATGTTTGTTTGATTAAAGTAAGCTTGTTAACTGATTTTGAGTTGCTTTCCTTTTGAAAAGCAGATCTAAGAACCTGTGTTGGCAGCTACCCTGGGGATATTGGGGTGCTTGCCGCTACAAAAATCTATGAGGTCAAATCTGATACCTTGTCCCCAGTTCACCTTGTCTATAACCCACAATTTATGCATTTACATATAGATATCTGATGTCACTTTTTTGTTGGATTTTTTTTTTTTTGCTGGCTGCCTATATTTTGTGTACTGTGGAGTTCTAGAATTCTCAGCAGCTAACCTTCCTATGTTGGAGTTATTACTCAATGGTATGTGGTTTGGTACAAAAAATGTAGTTTTCCCCAAACTCCTGCTCTCCCTCCTTCCTTTCTTTTCCACCTAAAACCCTCTTCACCACTCACAAGACTCAAGGCAGATACTTTTAACCAACTCTTATTAGATATGCTCTAACCTTGGCCAAGAGCCCATTATTCTTGTCTATCATGGTATAGAAATTCAGATCCCATTCTCAGACAACATTTCTTTAACCCTCTGTTCCATTCTTGAATCTACTTTCCTTTTTCAAAACCTTTTCCACCCCCCTCTTCCTGCCTCTCCCCTCCCCCCACTCCATCAGGAGCAGCAATGAAAATCCCACCTGTGTTTCTAAGGCTCAGTTTTTGACCTAGGATTTCTAGGTGCTTTCTTGTGATTCTTGTGGGGACAAATGATAACACCAGAAATGTAGGGAGTAATCAGGTTTGACAAGTTCTGGGCACAGTCATGCTCCAGATACAGGTGAAGACAACAGACATTTCTCTGCTACTACTTACTATCAGGTCATCAAATAACTGCTTCAGTGCCCTTTAGCATGGAGTCCACCATTATTTCTCCCTTTGGTTCTTATGAGATGAACTACCTGTTTCTATGTTAATATTCCTTTGAGCAGTGGCTTCCAAATTGTTGTGATTACATACACCTATCAGGAAATTTTTTAGCACCCTGTCCCAACAAATGTTTATTTTAAAAGTATGTAATTGTAACAATATATTTTAATTTTAAATTGTATACAAAATGGAGATTAAAAGGATACAAGATAGAAACATAAAAGACTTTTAAAAATCTATTGCACAAAGAACCTTTTTTTACTCTTATGAGCAATGTGATTGAATGTTTATTTTTATTTTCTTTTTATATTTTCTTTTATTACTCTATCCTTCCTACTACCCCCATCAAACAATTTTTAAAAAATTTAATTTAATTAAGAAAAAAATTTTGGATAAAAATCTTTATTAATTTGTTTATTTTTTTTTGTTTGTTTTCAAGATTCAGGTCCACATAGAGGCGGCTAAGTGGTGCAGTGAATAGAGTGCCGGCCCTGGAGTCAGGAGGACCTGAATTCAAATCCGGCCTCAGACACTTAACACAAAAACTAGCTGTGTGACCTTGGGCAAGTCACTTAACCCCAATTGCCCTCCAAGAAGCAAAAAAAAAAAAATGATTCAGTTCCACATTCCCTTGAGTTTCAAATTTTCTCCCCCTCCCTCTCCCTCACCCCAGCCCCACATGGCAGCATGTGATCAACTATAGGATATACAAATACTTTCACATTAGACATTAGTCAGGTTGTGAAGAAGGATTGTAACTGATGGGATGAACAATGGGAAAGAGGAAGCAAAGCCAAGCAAGAAAAAAAATAGAGCAGGTATTTTGCTTTAGTCTGCATTCAAACTCTGTTCTGTCTAGTTTTTTCTAGTTCTTTCTCTGAATGTAGACATCTTTTTCCATCATGGGTCTTTTGAAGTTGTCTTATAGCCTTGCATTTCTGAGAAGAGTCTCGCTGTCAAAGTTGGTCGTTATACTTACACTTATGCTGTGTCTGTAATTGTGTACAGATTTCTCCTGGTTCTGCTCTTCTCATTCAACATCAGTTTGTATAAGTCCCTCCAGGTAAATATGAAGTCTGTCTGCTCCTCATTTCTTATAGCACAATAATATTCCATTATATTCATATACTACAACTTGTTTAGCCATTCCCCAATTGATGGGCTTCCCCTTAATTTCCAGTTCTTTGCCACTACAAAAAGAGCTGCTAAAAATATCTTTGTACATACAGGTCTTCCTCCTACTTCTATGGTCTCTTTGGGATACAACTCTAGAAGTGGTATTGCTGGGTCAAAGGGTATGGGATTATTTATAGCCCATTGGGCATAGTTCCAGATTGCTCTCCAGAATGGTTGAATCAGTTCACAACTTCACCAGCAATGCATTAGTGTTCCAATTTGCCCACATCCTCTCCAGCATTTGTCATTTTTCTGTTTTGTTATCTTAGCCAATCTGACTGGTGAGATGTGGTACCTCAGAGTTGTTTTGATTTGCATTTCTCTAATCACTAGTGATTTAGAGCATTTTTTCATATGCTTATGGATATCTTTAATTTCTTCCTCTGGAAACTGCCTGTTCATATCCTTTGACCATTTATCAATTGGGGAATGACTTGAATTCTTATATATTTGACTTAATTCTCTGTATAGTTTAGAAATGAGTCCTTTATCAGAGATATAGGTTGTAAAAATTCTTTCCCAATTTCCCACGTCCCTCTTAATCTTAGTTACATTGACTTTGTACAGAAACTTTTCAATTTAATGTAATCAAAATTATCCATTTTGCATTTTATAATGTTCCCTAATGCTTGTTTGGTCTTAAGTCCTCCCTTCTCCATATGTCTGGCAGGTACACTATTCCTTCCTTTCCCAGATTGCTTACAGTATCAGCCTTTATACCTAGATTATGTACCCATTTAGACTTGATTTGGATATACAGCATTAGATAATGCTCTATGCCCAGTTCCTGCCATACTATATTCTAGTTTTCCCAGCAGTTTGTGTCAAATAGTGAGTTCTTATCCCCAAAACTGGGGTCTTTGGGTTTATCAAACAGTAGGTTACTATAATCATTAACTGCTGAGTCGTGTGTACTCAATCTATTCCATTGATCCACTACTCTTCCTCAGCCAGTACCAAGAAGTTTTGATGACTGCTGCTTTGTAGTACAGACTAAAATCTGGGATGGCTAGGCCGCCTTCCCTAGCATTTCTTTTCATTAATTCTCTTGATATTCTGGAACTTTTGTTCTTCCAAATGAATTTTGTTTTTTCTAGATTTTTTTAGATCTATAAAGTAATTTTTTGGTAGATTGATTGGTATGGCACTAAATATGTAATTTCACTTAGGTAAAATTGTCATTTTATTATATTAGCTCAACCCAGCCATGAGCAATTGATGTTTTTCCAATTAGTTAGATCTGACTTTATTTGTGTGAGAAGTTTTGTAGTTGTGATCATATAGGTCCTGGGTTTGTTTTGGCAGGTAGATTCCCAAATATTGTGTAATGTCTACAGTAACTTTAAATGGGATTTCTCTTTCTATCTCTTGCTATTGGATTTAATTAGAAATATATAGGAATGCTGAAGATTTATGTGGGTTTACAAACAATTTTTAAATACCCCCAAACAAACCCCTAATACCTGCCTACATAGTCCATCAAAAGAAGCTCCTACATTATCCATGTCTAAAAATATATGTCTCTTTCTAAATTCTAAGATCATCATTTCTCTTTCAGGAGGTGACTAGCACATTTCAGCTTCATCTTCTGGACTTGTGGTTTATCACTGTGGTGATTATAGTTCTAAAACCTTTCTAAGTTGTTTTCCTCTATAATGCTTTTATCATTATTTAATTGTTGTCCTAGCTTAGCTCACTTTGCTCTGTATTAGTTAAGATTTGAACTTTGCAATTTCCTCTGAATTGTCTATTTCATCTTTTCTTATGGCACAACAATATTTCATTATATTAATATGCCAAAATTCATTTAAGCCATTCCCCAACAGGACATCCCTTTAAATTTCCAGTTTTCGGTTACCACAAAAAGAGCCACTATAAACATTTTTGTACATATAGATCCCTTTCCTCTTTCTTTGACTGGAGGCTTTCAATAATGACAAACTGTGTTCCAGAAGGGCTATACAAATTCATAAGTTCCACCAACATTGCTCTAATGTAAATGTTTTCTCTTATCCCTTCCAACATGTATTTTCCTCTTTGTCATCTTTGCCAAGGTGGCAGATAGAAGGTATAATCTCCAAGTTGCCTTAATTTGTATTTCTCTAATTATTAGTGGTTTAGAGTATATTTTCCTCATAATTACTGAAAACTTAGATTTCTTCCCTTGAGAGCTATTCATAACTTTTGAACATTTCTCTATTAGGGAATGACTTTTAGTCTCTTATAAATTTGAATTAGTTTCTATCTTAGAAAGGAGACTAATATTGGAGAAACTTGTTGCAAAGATCCCTCCCCCCCAGGTGTCTGTTTTTCTTCTAATTTTTACTATGTTAGATTTATTTGTGCAAAACCTTTAAAATTTTTGTATAGTTAAAACATTATACTGGTATGATTATTTGCTTCTTGATCTTATATACTTCATCTGTTGCACTGATCAATTTTCCTATTTGTTTTACAGTAGTATGAAAAATCTTGTTGATCACTACTTTGTACTGTAGTTTGAGATCTAGCTTCCTTTTTCCTTTCCTTTTTTTCCCATTATTTTCTTTGAAAGTGTTGCCTTTTGTAGGGGTGACTACATGGTGCAGTGAATAGAGAGCCAGCCCTGGAGTCAGGAGGACCTGAGTTCAAACCTGACCTCAGACACTTAACACTTACTAGCCATGTGATCTTGGGCAAGTCACTTAACCCCAATTGTCCCTCCAAAAAAAAGCACAAAAAATATTGCCTTCTCTTTCTCTCTCTCCCCTTTCCCCTTCCCCTTTCCACCCCACCATCTGTGTTTTGGTTCATTCTAGTTCTATAAAGTAACCTTTTGGTAAGTTGGAATGGCACTGAATAGCTTAGGTAATATTTTTTATATTGATATGACCCAACCATGAGCAATTCATATTTTTCTACTTTTTAAATCTATCTTTTTCTCTAGAGACTGTTCTACAGTTATATTCCTATAATCTCTATGTGTATCTTGGTAGGTCTATTCTTGAATACACATTCTATCTACATTCTCTAGGTAAACTGCAACATTCTATAGTTATTTTGAATGGAATTCCTTTCTGTACCTACCTGTTGGACTTTGTTGCCAAAGTAGAGAAAAGAAATAGATTTACTTTATATCCTGTTACTTATTAGGTGTGTGACCTTGGGCAAGTCACTTAACCCTGTCTGCCTCAGTTTCTTCATCTGTAAAATGAACTAGAGAAGAAAATGGCAAATTACTCCAGTATCTTTGACCAGAAAACCCCAAATGAGATCACAGAGTCAGACATGACTAAAAACAACTGAAAAGCAGCAACTTCAAAGTTATTGTTTTAGCTACATTTTAGTTAAATCTTTAGTCTTCTCTAATTAGACCATCCCATATACATGAATCATTTTAAAGACCAAATGAAGGTGCTTATATTTGATTCTGGAGTCAACAGGGAGCCAATGGAGTCTAAGGAGGAGAGTTACATGGTCAGGTCTTCACTTTGAAGAAAACAATTTTATATGGAAATTGGTTTGGATAGTTGAGAGACTTCAGGCAGGGAGACCAGTTAGTCTACTGCAATTGTTTCGATGAAAAGTATAGACGTAACCAAGAAAAGTAACCAGGATCTGAGCTATGGTGTTATGGAGATTGGAAAAACAAGACATGGAAACTATTTGGACTTGAGGGTTGAGTGAGGAACTAAGATTGACACCCAGGTGACTAGAGGGATGGTGGTAACTTCAACAGAAAGAAGGAAGTTTAGAAAAGCAAGATTTGGGGAAAAGATAACACAAAGCAATATGCAGTGTAGACTGCAACCCACATGTTCATCCTGTGATATTGTCTCCCACCCTACATACACAGGAAACTCTTAACAGTTGCTACCACAAGATTCCAATGTATGACCTCTAAAGGTCACCTGTCATAACCCTGAGACAACTTGAAGAGGGAAGGTGATTAATTAATGGTCAGGGAATGGAGAACTTCCCCTGTGACATCTTCAGAGATGTTGCTGTAGATGAAAAGGTTGGGATTAACTACTTTGAGGGGACCAAGGATGAACAAAGAAAGGGAAAGATTGAGAGGCTGCCTAGCAGGGGAAGAAAGGAGGTAAAGGAGGAAGGTGAGGGTATGAGGGATGTGGACAGTAATTAAATGAAGAGAATATGTGATTATATTGTAGAAAAGTGCCATAATTGATTATGCAGAAGGGTATGCTGGTAAATGTTTAACAACCAGCTATGGGGGAGAGGAGGACCTCTACCCACAACACACTTTTATTTTCATTTGCTCTGTTTTCTTAAGTCTAGACAGTCAATAAAAATGATACATCAAGTCCTAATTTATAGTGTTTGCTGAGTTTTGATATGTAAGTGCTCACACTGCAAGTTTAAGCATTGACTCTCCAGCTGATACAAACTGGTTCCAGAATACCCCAAGTTGGGATCCATCTTCCCACTCTCGAGTTATAGTCAAACTGTGACCCAGGTGCCTACAGCAGCTATATGCTGTGGACAGCACTCCAGGAGAACCGCTAATTGTCTTAACCTAGTTGAGATTAGGGGGTCTCAGATTGCATTATAAAGGAGGGGGAGACAATCTCTCTTATAGGTCAATTATGTTTTTAAGGGGAAGAACCCCTCGTTCTAGTTAGCCCTTAGTGTACTAATACTCTAGTCACCTGGGTATACCACCTTGATATTAGCCATCGCTATTCACCTTCTCTCCTCTCTTATCACTTAGTTCCCAAACTGAGGTTAAAGGCTATTTTATTATTAAGGTTAAAACGGTATTTCTCCACTCATATTTGGTACCTCTCACCTGGCTTATTGTAATAGTGTTCTATTCAAGAGTTTTAAACCTAGGGTTGATTGATTCAGGGGAGTCTAATAAGCTGGGCAGGAAAAATTACATTTTTTTTTACTAACTTTTCGATGAAATTTAGCATTTCTTTCAGTTCTTTAAAAAGCATTCCGAGAAGGCTTCACAGGCTTCACCAGATTGCCAAAGTGGTTCACAACAGAACCCTATCCTAATTGGTCTTCCACATATGGCTCCCAAATGTTCCTGGTGTGCAGTTCTGACCACCTTATTACCCCACTCAATAAACTCCAGTGACTCCTACTGAGTCTATTTGTTGCTGTTGTTGAGTTGTTTCAGTTCTGTTCAACTCTTCATGGCCCCATTTGGGGTTTTCTTGGCAAAGACACCAAAATGATTTGCCATTTCCTTCTCTAGATCATTTTACAGATGAGGAAACTGAGGCAAACAGGGTTAAGTGACCTGCCCAGGGTCACACAGCTAGTAAGAGTCTGAGGTCAGATTTGAACTCGGGAAGATGAGACTTCCTGACTGCAGGCCCAGCACTCTATCCACTGCATCACCTAGCTGCCCTTATTGATTCTAGAATCAAATATTATTATTTCATCTTTAAAATTGCATTCTTCTGATGTTTAGTTTTGTTTAACTTTCATAATGTATATAATATAATAGTCAATATTCCTTATAAATAAGTAAATATCTTTATTAGAGGTATATGATCAAAAAAATTGGGAAACCACTGCTCTTGTCTCCATGGTTATACATATGACTTAGTTCCAAGTGGGCAAAAATTCTTTTTCCTTCCTCCCATCTGGTCATAGGCCAGGATTTTCTACCTGGGTCTTCAGAGTTAGTGTGCTAGAGTGGAAAGAGTGCCAGTCATAGGTCAGAGGTTCTGGGTCCAAATCCATCCTTTGATGCATGACCTGTGTGACTTTGAAGAAAGCTATTTAATCTCCCTGTGTCTCAATAGCCTTAATTGTCAAGAGGAGGTTCTTCACTTCTACCTCTTAGGAGCCCTACTTTTCCTCAAGACTCTACTTATGTGCCACCTTCTATATGGAGCCTTTCCTGACCCTATCCCCTCAAAAATTGTATCTTGTGTATATTTTGCACATATCTTCGTATATACACATCAGTCAGTAGCCAGCATTTATGCAGCCCTTTTAGGGTTGCAAAGTATTGTTTCATTTTGCCTTCAGAATAACCCTGGGTGGTAGGTGCTATTATTATCCCAATTTTACAGATAAGAAAACTGAGGCAGGCAAAAGTGAAGTGAATTCCCCCGGCTGACACAGCTATTAAGTGTCTGAAGATGGATTTGAACTCAGGTCTTCCTGACTCCAAGGCCATCACTCATCCTCTGAGCCAGTTAGATGCCTTAGACATTGACTCCCCTAATGGACTGAAAATCTGTTCAGGGCAAGAAGCTGTTTCACTTTTGTTTTTGTGTACCCAGCACCTAGCACAATGACTGGAAAGCGGAAGGTGCCTCATAAGTGATTGTTGATCTGGAATCTAGGTTGTGGAATGGATAGGGTGTTGAACTTGGTTGTCCAGAAGACTTGGATTCAAATCTTGCCTTAGGTACTTACTAGCTGTGATTCTGGGAAAGTCATTTTACCTGTCTACTTCTGTTTCCTCATCTTTAAAATGGGGGTGATAATAGCATCTACCTCTCTGGGCTGTCGTGAGGACCAAATGAGATACCGTGTCCAATGCTTTGCAAATCTTTTTGTTTAGTTTTTTTTTTTAGTCATGTCTGACTCATTGTGACCTCATTTGGGGTTTTCTTGGCAAAGATACTGGCATGCTTTGCTATTTTCTTTTCTAGCTCATTTTGAAAATGGAGAAACTGAGGCAAATATGATTAAGTGACTTGCCCAGTCACACAGCTAAGTCTCTGGGGTTAGATTTGAACTCAGGAAGATGAGTCTGACTGACTCTAGGCCCTACCCACTGTGCCACCTTGCTGCCCTTGCACACTTTAAAGTGCTACATAAATGTTAGGTATTTTCCCACTAACTCTATGATGCTATGAGTATGTTTGTTTTTATCTTGAAATATTTCTTCCTTTATTTCAAGGTTAAGCAAGTAAAGAAGCATCCCTTGAGTCCCTCCACCTACTGGAAGAGGGGAAATAACAGAACTTAGTTGGCAAACATACAAACATAGCTCCTTCACAACATCGTTTCCCCTTGATTCTTCAACACCCAGTGGTAGTGAGATGCTCTGTTCTTGATGGCTTCTCATGGCCAAGTCTTGTGGTGAGTTACTGTGGCAAACTGCCAGTTGGTCATGCCCATCAGGCTTCCTGAATGAGGATTTATTTTTAGCAGTCTTCTTGCCTTTTGTGGGAAAATGGCTAAGTTGTTCAACTATCTTTGGCAATTAACAGCTTCCTGCCAAGTACCCAAAGGAATAGCTGCAAACAGAAACTGAACAGAAGAGATGTATGAGGAAAGAGGCTTACCCAACTCGGGCAAAGGCCTGTTTCTGTCCTTCCCCTTCTGCCCCCTCCTGGTTTACTTCTGAAACTGTGGAGAGTTTTCAAGGATAATTTAGTTATCAGTCACTTTGTACCCCTTTTATCAACTTCCCAACAGATCTTAGAAGTCTCCCGCCAGACTGGGGCAGAAGTGGTAGAGGGAAGGGGACAGCTACTGACAATAGGCAGTCCAAGGAATCACTGGAACCAAGGGGGGAGAATGAGAATTGACACATGAAGGGGTAGGTTTAAAAGCCTGGTTTGTTGATAGGAGATAACTTGAAAAATTGGCTTAAGTTAACTAGTGACTACCATGGTGCAGTGGAAATTATGACAATTACAATAATAATTACTGGGGCAGCTAGGTGGTGCAGTGAATAGAGCACTGGCTCTGGAGTCAGGAGGACCCGAGTTCAAATGTGACCTCAGACACATGACACACTTACTATGAGCTGTGTGACCTTGGGAAAGTCACTTAACCACAATTGCCTTGCCTTGTCCCCTCCAAAAAAATAAGAATACTTACTAACATTTATATATCACTTAGTCTTTGTGCTTTACAATTATCATCTCATTTGATCATCACAACTCTGAGAGGTAGGCACCATTATTGTCCCATTTAACAGATGAGAAAACTGAGGCAAATAGAGGTTAAGTGATTTAATTATCCAAGGTCACATGGCTAGTAAGTGTCTCAGGCTGGATTTGAAACTTTGGTCTCCTTGACCCCAAGCCTGTCATTTTATCTGCTGTGCCACATAGCTGCCAAGGAAGAGACCTTGGAAATTGCATAAAGAGACCTAGATTCAAATAATTTATGTGTCAGTTATGAGCTATATGATTCTAAAAATTATTTAACTTCTTGCAGCCTCAAGTTACCGCATCTATCAAATACTGCATCTAAAAAAACCAGCAGCTCTGCAACTGCTGTTAATTAGCCCCCCGAGAACTCACACAGGTTATCAAAATCACAGTTAACTCTAATAATAAAATAAAATAAAACAAAGTAAAACCAAAGAGCTAACACTGGTTATAAAGAAAAAAGCTGTTGTTTTTCCATTGGAGAAGGGAAACTAGACACATATGTGCTACTGACTCCCCCGACCCCAGTAGGAGACCATTTTTTGTGGACAAATCTCAGCATATACCAATGGCTATGCAGTGAGCTGTAGTCCTGACAGTGAGGGGTTACAGTAGGGATGTGGAGGAGCCTGTGGCCTCAAGGACTGTTATGGTAACTATGTGACAAGTTTGATTTATAGCAAGACTTCATGACTGGAACATGGTGCTTGTCCAAACTCAAAGACCACCTGGTGCTGGCATGAAACAATTCTGGGATTTTGCTGTGACTGAGATCATTCAGAGGGTGAGGCACAAAGGACTGTTATGCCAAATTGGGGACACAGCTTGCTTGCTGGGTCTTGACTCTGGAAAACATGGTGCCTCCTAATAGTAAAAAGAGAAGGGTAGTCTTGGCATGGGGATCCTGACATTTCCCCCTTTGGGCCAAAAGGAGGGGGTCTAAAAGAACCTGCTTCTTATAGAACTTTTCCCATCCTGGCCAATAAAGGAGAGGCAGGCATAAACCAAAATATCAGGAGAGGCCAGTTGGGCTAGGATGAGATGAGTTGAGGGACAGCTGTAGTCTTAGGTTAGTGAGATGGCAGATCTAACCATTTGTTAGCCCCTCTTCTTAGCAATGATGGAATGGCATTTTTATCAGAGTCTTGAGGGGACCTTTTGGGGAAGTGTGTCCCAGGTAGGAGGGCCAAGAATGTAGAGGGGGAAAAACCCAAAAAACCAAAAGACCCAGGACAATATATTTAGCCTTCACCCGGAATCTTGGGACGGGTGTCTCATCAGTGCAACAGCTGCTTCTAGGTCTGTGCTAGACAAGCCTTGAGGCCCCTGGAGGGTTTTGCTATTCACTTAGGAGTGAGGGCTTTCTTCAGATGATCCAGGAGTTCCCATTCACAAGTTTGGCAGCTGTGGGAGTAATCAGAAGGACCTGGTAGGTGCCCTTAGAAACAATGATTGATTGATCAGTGTAGGGCCAGTTTTCAGAAAAGACATATGGGTTGTCTGTGATATGCAATTGTGAGAAAACTCCTTGCATCAATCTTTGGATCTAAGTTTCTTGTCCTTGGTTAAGAGTCTTTAAACAGCACATAGTCTAGTTTCCCAGCCACACATGGCTAGGTTCAAACAATGCAATATAATTTTCTCCCAATTCCCACAACTGAATAAAGTTTTCTCACAAGACAGAAGTTGTACTAAACACATAATTTAGTCACAAGATGGGGTAAATATTGTTCACTCAATTCCCACTATTAATCACTTGTAGTTCTAATCCCCTCAATCCACTAAAAGCCAAATCTACAAGGTTTTTCATAAATTCATGATTATATTAATGGTTCTTCCATATATATTTTTTCATTGTCATTGGTCAAAGATCTCACCTTTAATCTCATACTTAAATGGATCTCTGATCTTATCCATTTGAATGTTCTCTTCAATGATATAGATTATAGCCCATCCTATGCAACTGTTGTCCATGTCCCCTTACAGTTCTGGGTTATGACCCTGTACTACTGGTCTTGTTACTTTTTCCTGACATTATGATACAAGTGGAGTACTGGGGATGTCTATCTGCTATCTATGATCAACCCATGTTTTCCCCCCACAATATAACCTGATGGTTTTTTTTTAATTACAGTTCTCTAGTTACTAATTCATTATATTGTAGCCTACTCACACATACGATGTATCTTTTCATTCCCCCATCTATGATATTCATTAATGTCTATTGCCAATGCTGTTAACCAAGCAAGATTGTGTGTGTGTATCTGTATGTGTGTGTGTGTGTACAAAATCTGGCACAGATGCTATAAATACATAATGAGTTGGATTCATAATTAAATAAAAAGGGGAAGAGACTCAACTGCCTACAGGAAAATTGCAAAGTATCTTTAACAACCCCAAATATTTTCCAGAAACAATGGTCCATTTTAATACCATTTTCTGGTGCTGGTGGTGATATCTGACTATTGATTGTACAAACAACACATTTGGACAACTGACAGTTTAATGAACCCAGGCCCTAGTCCCTGAGGAAGTTCATCCATTCATCTTTGGAGCTTTGACCCACTTGATTAATGATATGTATAAACTAGCCTACTTATCTCCCTATGTCTATTGGGAAGCCTTATACACCAAAACATGCTTTAGCTTCCTGTTCAGTTTGCCAATTTAGCATCCCTAGTCACCTTTCTCCTGTGTGTATTACCTTCTATTAGAATATACCTTGAAGATGAGGCAGGTAGGTGGCGTTAAAGTGTAGAGTGCCAGACCAGAGGTCAAGAAGACTCACCTTCCTGAGTTCAAATCTGGCTTTAGACATTTACGGACTATGTGACCCTGGGCAAGTCACTTAACCCTGTTTTCTTTAGTTTCCTCATCTGTAAAATGAACTGGAGAATGAGATAGCAAACCAATATCTTTGCCAAGAAAACCCCATGTGTTGATGAAAAGTTGGATACAACTGAACAACAAAATCTTTTTTTTATATAAAAATTTTTGTTTCCCAAGTGCCAAGAATACAGTAAAAACTTAACAAAAAACTTTTTTCATTCAATTCATTTCTGTTAGTATTCTTCAGAACTAGATGATTCTTAATACCATGTGTCTTTCTATAACCAGAATTGTCAAACCGTTCAACAAGCATTTATTCAGCACCCACCAGGTACTCTGTTAGGTATTGGACAGAGACATAAAAAAGTTCCTACTCTCAACATACTTGCATTTTATTGGGAGTGGATAATACATGCATAACTATATATGAAATAAATTCTAGGTTGTTTGGGAGGGCATGAACAATTGGGTGGAAGGCCTTCAGAAATATAAGGAAAGGCTTCATTTAAAACACAGTTCTTAAAATGGGGTCCATAGACACCCCACGCCAAAGGGTCTATGTATAGATTTCAGGAATCTGCAAACTCAGATAGGAAAAAGTATATATTTTCATTCCATTAATGTCTAATTAAAATTTAACTTCATTGAATTATGAAATCTAAAAAGAAAACACTTTGAGAATGGGTCTATAGGCTTCACCATTCTGCCAAAGGGGTTCATGATGCAATAATATTAAAAAACCCTAATGTAGGAGGCAATGCTTAAACTGATTCTTGAAGAAAATGGGAGAATTTTATGAGGTGGAGTTGAGGAAGGAGTGTATTCTGAGTGTGGGAGGGTTGACTAGATCAAAGTGGAGAAGCTTTATGTAATTTAGGGTCATCTTGTAATTTTCTTTGCCCACAGCAACCCAATGTGAGTTCTTTGAGGGAAAAGATAGCTTTTGTTTCCTCGGAATTTAGCACAGTGCTGGTATGTAATAGGCATTTAAGTCCACATTGAATGTTGAATGACCTGTTGGCAGCTTTCTGGGGAAATAACTCTCAACTCAATTGTCCATTTGGCACTAGAATGGTACTTTAAAACATTCTAGCTTTGTAAAAGCCTATTAGTTTGTGTTCTGTTGGCACAGACTTAGAACTTGGGGTCCTCTCTGGGCCACAAAGGAATGTGGTGGGACTCTTGTAGAGGAACATCTGACTTGATTTACTGTTGTTGTCAGTGTGATATGGGCTTTGTCTGTGACTAGCTTTAAGTTGCTTTGGGCCAAAATGTGATGCCTAGGGCCATAATCATGCAGGGACATTTGAAGTTATTGTCCCTATTAGAGATGACTAAACTGAGAGCCCCCCTCCACTCTCTCTCCTTCCCCTTGCCAAATTACAATGTAGTGAGAAAGGTACTGTGTGCCAGTGGATTTCTGAGGATTCACTGAGGACCACCATTCCAGCATTTCCGGAGAAGCAGTATGGACTTTGTATCCCTCCGCTAGTGCTTAAGACCACCACCTTATGTTGACTTAAAAGAGAGAAAGAAGGCCATTAGTGCAATATAAATGTATTATTATAATTATTAACAATAATGAAACAACAATGATAATATTCCTATTTCCTTTATTTCTAATGTCAGAGTTATCAGTCTGCATTTAGCCAGTTAACAAAAGCTGGTTAACAAATACCATCATAATTTATATAGTCAGAAAGGATATGATAAACTATTAATAGACCTGTTGGCAAAAATTAATTGAGTACATATTTTGAGAAAGTAGTAGATACCCAATATAGAGTTGGTTAAACCCTGGGTTTAACTCTTGTGTTTTCCTCAAGTGTAGGTCTGACGATGTCACCTCTCCCTCCCAGTCAGTAGCTTCCAATGGCTCCCTATTATCTCCAGAACCAAATATAAAATCTTCTTGCTTTCAGAACCATTCACAGCCTAGACTCTTCATACCTTTCCAGAGTTCTTACACTTTATTTCTCTCCACCTACTCTGAGATCCAGTGGCACTAGCCTCCTTGCTATTCCTTGCAGAAGAGATTCTATCTGCCAACATGTTGTCCCCCACCCCCTCCCCATCTGGAGTGCAGTCCCTCCTCACTTCTGCCTCTTTGCTTCCCTGGTTTCCTTCAAGTCTTGTCTAAAACCCCACCCTATATAGGATGCCTTTTGACTCACCACTCACTGAGTTAACAGTATATTCTATAGACAAAACCAAAATCATAACCATGCAGACTAGTTGTCAGTGAAATATTTATGTCTGTGGGAAAATAACTAATAGGTTAAAAAATCATCTGGCAGCCCAATTTGGAATATAGAAGTAAAATTACCAAGTCCTAAGCCCAGGTTATTTCCTGGGTGGTGACAGCATAGGAAGGCAGCCCAGATTTCCACTCTCCATTTAATTGTCAAGATATCTCTTAATATCATAAAAATTCTTATTCTTTTTATTGTGATCTAACTGATTGTTCTATTACTTGCCTATGGACATGAAGAAATGTGCAGGCATTGACTATTTTCAATTAGATGATGAGGTAGAAGTAACAAGATGGGGAAGGAAATGAGCATTTATATGGCACCTACTGTGTGCCAGGCATTATGCAATAATTACAAATATTATCTCATTTCATCCTTACAATAAGGTAGATGCTAATATTATCCCCATTTTATATAGCTACCATGTTCTCACCAGGTCCTTTTTTCAGGGTAGTATTTGAGGACACAGCATGGAATAAGGAAAGGAGCCCAAGATCAGGGTTTACGTTCTTGCTCTGCTACTAATTTGCTTTATGACCCTGGGCAAATTATTTTACTTCTGGGCCTCTGCCTCTGGCCTCCTAAGATGCTTCCCTGTGATTCCTGGTAGGTTCTCCCTCCTTAGAGCTCTTCAGGCAGAGACTGGACAGCCATTTGTTGGGTATGTTATAGTGAAGACTCTATTCCATTTGGGTTGGACTAGATGGTCACCGAGGTCCCTTGAAAGGAGCTCTAGGCTTAGAGTCAGGAAGACCTGAGTTCAAATTCTACCTCAGACACTTACTACCTATGTAACCTTAGGCAAGTCATTTAAACTCAGCCTTAGTTTCCTGAACTACACAATGGAGATAATAATAGCACCTATCTCACAGCATGATTTCAAGGATCAAATGAGATGATATATGTACATGCATAGCAAACCTTAAAGTACTATGTAAATGTTAGTTATTCTTATTGCAACTCTCGGATTCTGCTCTTCTAGGATCATCTCTAAAGTGAGGGTCTTGGATTGAATCTTTAAGATTCATTTCAGCTCTAAATCCTTAATGGAAGAATGTAAAGGGTAGGATGCGTTGGCCAAAGCCTGGGGAGGAAAAGGGTTTCAGAGATGCTAGAAATAACAAAAGCCACAAGAACAACATAAAACTTGTTTGTGTTACAAGAAGATGTAGAATTAGTTTAAACACAACTTCCAATACTAGCTAACATTTATGTAGAACCTTAAATTTTGCAAAATGTTATACAAATATTATTTCATTTGATCCTCACAACAACATTGGGAGGTAGGTGCTATTATTATCCCCATTTTGCAGATGAGGAAACTGAGGTAGACAGCAGTAATGTGATTTGCCCAAGGTCATATAGCTAGTAAATATCTGAGGGTAAATTTGAACTCAGTTCTTCCTGACTCCAGGTTCAATACTCTGTCCATTGTACCACCTAGCTGCCCCCTACTTTTTAAAAAAGGGTCAGAACTGATAATTGTTAATCAAATACATAACTCCCTTTCCCTATCCTTTTTCTACCTATGACCTGAACCATACCAAGAAGGTCCTCTCAAGACAAAAGGCCTCAACCTGAGTAAATATGCTGCCTTTTCTTTCTTGTGGCCATTCTCCTTCTTGCCTTTTCTACTAATTGCCCCCTACTCTTTGATCTAAGGCCTCTCCTTGTAGGATAGAATGCAGATTTCAGAAAGACATTTTCAATGCCACTGTTGCCTAGCAATAGCCTCAGTTGCCCAGGAAATTTCTAAGATTTTGGAGGCAGAAATATTTTTATGAGAGAAGGTGAAAAATATTTATGCTTCTACAATTGAGGTCACCAGGTAGTTTCTTGTTAAAACAACGTCTATTCCTACTCTTGAATAGAAATAAGGAATTCTACATGCCTGGAAAACAGAATGGTCCATCAGTGATTCCATAATGCTAAGCAAGAATGGTTTGAATCCTGCTGGGTATTTTTTCCTATCATTTTATTTGCAACTTTTTGGGTGATAGAGAGATGTTCATTACTATTACAAACAACATATTCCAAGTATAGTCAATCATTACCTGCCCATTTTCCAGCTTCCCCCCTCATTTCTCTGTTTCAGTTAATGGTGGCATTCTCTATCATCCAAGTTTAAATCCTTGCACTGTTCCTTCACTTATTAAGACTGAAAACGTCATTAAGTCCTGCTACTTTAGGGGAGGGACTGGGAGAGAAAGGAAGAAGATAGATTGGTAAATAGATTGCTAAAGCCTGAACCTGAGAGTTATAAGGGACTTTAAGCAACCTATTTCTATATAGTTAACCCCCACCCACCACACACATATGCATTATATGTCAATATATTTGTTGAAAGAAGGTATAAAAATGTGGAGTAGGTATTTAATAAATGTCTAAATAAATAATATAATGTGGAGTAGGTATTTAATAAATGTCTAAATAAATAATATAATGTGGAGTAGGTATTTAATAAATGTGTGTTAACTTATCTCCTGTCCCCTTTTTTTCTAGGATCACGTTAACTCAGATAGTTATTAAAGACCCCACCTTTCCTCTTGTTGCTCTTTACCTTAGATAGCAAGGTGGCGCAGTGATTAAGAGTTCTGGGCCTGGAAGATCTGAGTTCAAATCCAGCCTCAGACACTTGTTAGCTGTGTGGGCAAGTCACTTCACCTTTGTTTGCCTCAGTTTTCTTCATCTAGAAAGTGAGTATAGGGGCGGCTAGGTGGCACAGTGAATAGAGCACCGGCCCTGGAGTCAGGAGTACTTGAGTGCAAATCTGACCTCAGACACTTAACAGTTACTAGCCGGGTGACCTTGGGCAAGTCACTTGACACCAACTGCCCTGCCTTCCCCCCCTACCCCCCCAAAAAAGCAAAAAATAAAAAAATAAAATGAGGATAATAGTAGCACATCCCTCCTAAGGTTGCTGTGAGGATCCGATGAGATAATGATTGTAAAGCACTTAGAGCAGTGCCTAGCACATAGTAGGTGCTCAATAAATATTAGTTAATATCATTACTTTGAGCCTCTTGTACAAGATAGGATGCTCTCTTCATTTATTGTCCTAGGAACATGGCGGCCCTCTTATGTACCTCTTCCAGTTTTCCTGGAACACTTTTCCTCCTAGATATCTACATTCTTATGATCCCTTTAAATGTCTGCTCAAATCCTACCACCTTCAAGACAACTCCTTGCCACCTCCCAGCGTGTTCTGTCCCTCCTCTGAACACCTGGAGCACATGGTTTTACATCTATCATTTTTTGCATCTTAATTCTTTCAATATACTTTATATGTTCCTGAAAAGCAACGGCTTCTTTCAACAAATATTTGAACACCAACTATAATCTGGCCTCAGACACTTCTTAGTTGTGTGGACATAGGCAAATCATTAATTCTGTTTGCCTCAGTTTCCTCATCTCTAAAATAATCTGGAAAAGGAAATGGAAAAGCACCCCAAGAAAACCCCAAATGGGCTCATGGAAAGTCAGATATGACTGAAAAATGAATGAAATATTTAAGGTACTTTAGGAGGAAGTAGAGATAAATAAGAAATTATTCCTGCCCTCAAGCTTATGATCTATTAGATAAGGATAAAAATAATCAGGATACATGATGGTGTGTAAGAAGTGCTACAGGTAAGAGGTCTTTTAAGATGGGATGATCAGGGAAGGCTTTATGGAAGACAATGTTTAAGTTGGACCTTGAAGAGTGGGAAAAGTCATCTGGTAGAACAGAATATTAGATGCTAAAATCTGGGTGAGAGTCTGGTTCTATTATATCTGTTCTTTTATATCTGTTTATATCTTTATATCTGTTCCCTGTAATTACAGTAGAAGGAGCACTGATTATTAAAACATAATAAGCTGATTTTGGGTATGTACCCTGACAGTCCTGTGGTAATAAAATCCACTTTTTAAATTAAAAAAAAACATAATAAGCTCCTTGAGTTTAGATCTGTTTCTATTCTTTGTATTACCGGTGCCCAACACATAGTAGGTACTTAATAACACTGGATTCTGGAGTCAGAGGGCATTGGTCCTAATCCAAGTTCAGATACTTAACCTGTGTGACCTTGGGCATGTCAACCTCTTTGGGACTCAGTTTCCTCATTGATAAAATTAAGAGGTTAGACTAGATGGCTTTGAAGTCCTTTCCAGTTTTAAATGTACAATCTTATGGAAGGACGAATGTATAACGATGGCAAAGAAAGAATCAACAAGATTTTGTAACTGTATAGTAAATGAATTAAAGATGTATGAAGTTTTTGAGCCTGGCAAATTAATAGTGCTATAAACAGAAAGGAGAAAATTAGGAGGAAGAACTTGATTTAGGGGAAAATTTTTCAGTTTGATTGTCTGAGAGGCAAGTATCTGGGAAGCTGAAATGAGAATTTGAAGTCAGAAGTCAGAGCTGGAAGGGGATTTGGGGTTTTTTCATTATGGAAATGATCATTGAAGCTTATGAGTAGGGGAGATTGCTTGGGGAAGGGTTGGGGAAGAGGAGAGGGCATAGGATACAGCCTTGAGGGAACTATATATATATTTACATGGCAGAAAGAGAAGCTTCAGCGAATGAGACAAGAGGGGAGAGTTCAAAACAATAGGAGACCCAAGAGAGTAAAGCGTGATGAAGCCAAAACTAACTTCCTGTAGACCATTGGTTCTCACACTATTTTGTTTTGCTCATGACAGTATTCTTTCTTATAAAGAATCATAGTTCACTATAGGTCAGTTGGAAGACATGTATGATTGCAAGGCAAGAATAAGTTCCATACAGCTCAGTAAACTGCTAATTAATTTATGAAATTATTATTATTACTATTATTATTTTGCTTTTTGGAGGGCAATTGGGGTTAAGTGACTTGCCCAAGGTCACACAGCTAGTAAGTGTTAAGTGTCTGAGGCCAGATTTGAACTCAGGTCCTCCTGACTCCAGGGCTGGTGCTCTATTCACTGAGCCACTTAGCTGCCCCACAAAGTTTATTAAAGATTCACCTTAATGGGTAGACTCTTAAGGAGCATAAGTATATGTGAAGCTTGTACTGACAAGTGAGCCAGAATAATTTAACACAGAGTGAGTCTTCACTAGACATTTCTCGGCCTAATTTATGAAATTATGAAATGGAAACAGCATGCCCGGTTCTGTGGGTACTCTCTGGGAAAGACCACAGTGGCACTGGGTAATAGGACTGCAATCACACTTTCATAACCACAGAGGGTGCAGAAGCAGAAGATAAGTTGTTGAAGGGGGCAGGTAGTGTGAGAAGGAGGATAGGGGAGGGAAGAGGCAGAGAATATCACTCATCCAACCATGGATTAGAGTTGGGAGCACTTGGCAACATAGGCCCAGATGGAGATGGAAAAATGCTCAGGGACAAGAGTTTGAGCTCCCATTTTATGGAGTTTGGGGAGGGAGATGGACTAACTCTTATTTGTGTTAGTTGATTAACTTGGGGTTAGTTGATTAACGTTGTGGTGATAAAAATTATCCAACCTACAATAAGAGAAACTGAGGCAGAGCTCTGAGTGAATGGCACTTTATTAAAGGGTCCATGGTCCACTCTAATGAAACAGACCTCAGATCTTCCTCATGATCTGATATGCCCCCTCCTTCCAGGGCCATGTCTTTATAAGATTGGAGATCTAAACATTAAAGAACATCTATATCGGGGCAGCTAGGTGGCACAGGGAACAGAGCCCTGACCCTGGAGTCAGGAGGACCTAAGTTCAAATCTAGCCTCAGACACTTAATACTTACTATACCATGGGCAAGTAACTAACTCCAATTGCCCTGCCTTCTGCCCGCCAAAAGGCAAAAAAAAAAAGAACATCTATACCAGATACAGAATAATTCCATTAGTTGACATATGACACATAGACTAAAATAAGCATAGCAATATGTCAGCAGAGTTACAAGTTGGTCAAAGCAAGGAATATCTCCACTAACTAGGTGGTCATAAGGTGGTCTCTGGAGGTACAAAAACAATTTTGGGGGACTTTCCATGTGGTTTAGTCATCTCTGCTACACTGGGCTTGGTCACCATGACAAGGGAAGTGTGGAGGCCCTCCAGCCAGCTTCCCATGATTATGCAAGTAATCCTACCTTCTATAGCTCACAGCTCTGGGGCCAAATATACAGAACTTGTAATCACTACCCCTATCATATCAAATTGATTAATACTGATTGGAAAAGGGTAAGGGTCTTCAATGAATCAATTTCCTCATTCTCCTCTTCAATCCACAGAAAGATAAATAAAATAAGCATTTCAGTAAATTTTAATAAAACTGAGCCAACTTAAAAGTGACATTTGGGGAAAGAAGGGAGGCAAGGAGCAAAAGATTGTATGGAGGGATGGCAGGGAGGGCTGCCTCCATGGGCAACACAACACCCATAGGGGCAGTCCCCTTATTGAGGTGCAAAGGTTACATTAGTAAAAAGGTAAATGAGCACAACATGACTTACTGATTATGTTCTATTTGATTAAACAACAACTCATTATATACTAAATGTAAAAATAAATGTCTGAGGTAATGCACTCACTAACCAAGAACCATGAGGGACAAGTGTCTCCTAGTAAACATGTCCTACAAGGTATAAAAATTGGGAGACCATAAGACATTTGTTGGAGCACAGCAACGCAAGCATTGTTTGCCCTGCATACAGGTTCTGGAAATCTTTATGGAGATGAGAGGCAACATCCCTGCAGACAACACAAACAGATCTAGACAACATATACCCACCCATCTTCTCAAAGTTATCAGCAGCTTTTGTTGCTCTAGTGGTCTGCAACTATGGAGGTCTGGAATTTGTCTGGAATATGTATCATAGGACCACAACCCCAATGCAGCACCTAGATGGCTTCTGCTGACTTAGCATATATTACCAGGATATGAATTTTGGTTAATATATGATACAATTTGTAAAATATGTTCCTTTGATCACGGGGATAGTTTTCATGTGTGACTTCTGGGCTCCCCTTTGCAATCTTATTTTTTGCTATTGCTCCTTTATACTGGCTACATACAAACTTAATGACTAGAGACAGGGGGAAGGTGAATCAGGGGGATCAGAACAAGAGAGAATTTCTACATACTCAGGGTAAGCTCTAGACTCCCCCACCCCATACACATCATCTTATTATTTCAAAAATGCTTCTTCAATACCACTCTCCTATTACTACTTGAGTTGGAAGGGGTTTAAGAAATGATCTAATCAAACCCTCCTGTACTAAGCCTTCTTTCCTTGGGACTATTGAATTTGCTACACAAATGTTTTTTTCATATGTAGCAAAGTATTAGGCATATTTAGTTGTGTGTGTGTGTGTGTGTGTGTGTGTGTATTTTTTTATTTGAATGAGTCATCTTGTATTGCAAAGAGTTTTTCTTGATACATTCCCATGTCTCCCTTTGTAAACTGTCTTGAACATATTTTCAGGTTACACGCATTGATAAAGCTGATTTTTATAGTGCCAGCTTTGAAGCCAGAAGATCTTGGGCTCTATTCTTTGTGCCCACTTACTACCTGTGTGACCTTGGTTTCCCCAGATCTCAGTTCCTCATCTACAGAATTGGAGGGTTTGATTGACTAAAGTCCCCTCCACCTCTAACTTTACAATATTCTGCCCCCTATGTCTCTTCTTTCCCCAAATGTCACTTTTAAGTTGGCTCAATTTTATTAAAATTAACTGAAATGCCCATTTAATAGAGCTTGGCTTCATCTGAAAGCTATGGATTGATAAACTTGGTGTTGCCATAAACTAAAATGTTCTTTAAAACATCATAAGGTCATTGGAAAAGAATACAGACATTGGAAAATTACTGAGATCAGTCTGAATGTTGCCATATAGAAGCAAACCAGTAAATCCCTGCCTATCTGAGGGAAAAAATTTTAAGAAATTCAATTGTGCAATATGGCATGAGACATGTCATATCTCATAATATCTGAAGGTCAGTTTTCTTTCACAATTATAGCATGTACCTTCTCTCTCTCTCTTTCTGGCAGATGTTGCTACAATTCTACAAAGACAGTTGCTTTCTATTCTTTTTTTTTTTTTTAAGCAATTGGGGTTAAGTAAATTGCTCAAGGTTACATGGCTAGTCATTATTTATGCGTGGGTGCTCATTTTCTGAGGCCGGATCTGATCTCGGGTCATCCCAACTCCGAGGCCGGCACTCTTACTCATTGCGCCACCTAGCCGCCCCTTTAGGGCAATTGGGGTTAAGTAACTTGCCCAAGGTCACACGGCTAGGTTTTTGTTTGTGTGGATTAAGTGTTGGAGGCCAGCTCCGAACTCAGGTCCTTCTGACTCCAGGGCCGGCGCTCTATTCACTGCGCCACCTAGCCGCCCCAGTTGCTTTCTATTCTTTTTTTAATACAGTTGCTTCATAACCCTTAGAGCCACAAATACATTAGATTCTATTAGGTTAATTAATGCCTGGTAACATAAGACTTCAGGCAGCTAGGTGGCACAGTGGATAGAGTGTCAGGCCTGGAGTCAGGTAGACTTCTCTTGTTTAATTCAAATCTGGTCTCAGATACTTACTAGCTATGTGACCTTGGGCAAGTCATTTAACCTTGTTTGCCTCAGTTTTTTCATCTGTCAAATGAGCTGGAGAAGGAAATGACAAACTAGTACATTATCTCTGCCAACAAAACCCCAAATGGGGTCATGAAGAATCAGACAAAATTGAAAAAGACTCAACAACAACAATAGCAACAAAACAGCACAAGACTTAGTGGGACCCTATCAGAAAACAGAGCAAGTCAAGGCCTTCTGACTCTAAATACCTGGTTAAGAACTCAGACTGGCCAGATGCTGAGAGAAATGCACAATTACATAAGAATTCAGGAAACTTTTCTTGAGTTCATAGAGTATAAAGCTGGCATTTCAAGGAACCATTGAGATGCAATTTGAGGGGCATCTAGGTGAATAGAGTCCCAGCCCTGAAGTTAGGAGGACCTGAGTTCAAATCCGGCTTCAGACACTTGACACACTTACTAGCTGTGTGACCTTGGGCAAGTCACTTAACCCCAATTGCCTTGCCTTCTCCCTCCCCCCCCAAAAAGAGATGCAATTTGAGTTGATATAATCTCAATAACAAGGATTTGTTAGACAGCATGAGAAAGATGTTGGGGATAGAAAAAGATAGAAAAAAGACTTTCACCTTATGAACCTTATGTTCTAACATAAACATAAATATATAACATATTATGTATAAATACATATGAATATAAATAAAAATACATATAAATAAATAAATATTATATGTAAATATATAAATATAACATAAACAGAGAAGATTTTATATATAAATATATTTGGATATACATACATATACACATACATAGACAAGCATGTGTACCATACATACATTTATGGATTAGATGGCTGCTGAGGTTCACCTCCAATGCAAATGCTGTGATCATGTGATTCTATGAGAAGAAAGAGATTGAGGCACAGATGCCAGTTCAGAGGTTATTGGAATGGTCCAGGTGAGAGGTGATGAACACTTGCATTGGATGGCTATAGAAGTAGTGAGAAGGGAATGGGATTATGGCTAGAAGTCAGAAATAACAGGATTTGGCACCTGATCATGAGAGTGAGGACAACACTAAAGTTGTGGAGGGTGATGGTACCTTCAACAATGATAAAGAAAATTTGAAATTATAGTGGGTTCAGGGAGGGAGATGAGTTCTGTTTTGGAGTTTGAGGTATTTGTGAGACACCCATTGAGATTTGTCCAACAGATGATTGGAGCCATAGTCCTAGAATTTAGAAGAGTTTTTAGGGATGTATGTCTAAGTCTGGAAGTAAGAGTCTTGAAATAGTTTTGAAACCATGGGAGCTAATGAGATGGCCAAGTACAAGAACAGAGAGAACAAAGAAGAGGGCCCAGAGGAGGTCCTTGAAGAAAACCTTTGTTTTCATGCACATGAAAGAGATGATGAAATGGAAAAGGAGACTGAGGAGTGTGTTCAGAAATAATAATAGCTAGTGTTTCTATAAGGTTTTAAGGTTTGCAAAGCACTGTATAAATATTATATCATCCTCAAAACAACTCTGTGAGGAAGGTGTTATTATTATCCTTTCTTTAAAGATGAGGAAATTGAGGCCGAGAGAAATTAAGTCACATAGCTATTATGTAGTTGAATCTGGATTTGAACTCACATCTTCCTGAGAAGGAAGACTCCAGTGTAGTACTCTAATCTCTGGGACTCCTAGCTGGCTAGGTAGGAGAACTGTATGAGGACCAAGAGAATAGAAGTAGATACTTTTAATTTAGAGCAACAAGGGAGGGAGAGGAGCGCGAGAGGAAGGATGTCCCAACTGGAACTGTCCAGTTTTTGAAGTCTGGACTTGGTCAAAGGACCTCACTCGATCTAAAAGGCCACATGTGGCCTCGAAGCTGCTGGTTCCCCACCCTTGGTCTAGAGGTTGTGAAGGATAGGAGATCCTGAGAACAGGAGAGAGGGATGGTCTTTTTAGGCTGTGGGCAGGGAAGGAGACCTCAATGTTTAGGACTTGGAGGTAGATCCACTCAGAATAATTAGATCTAAAGCATATGAATGGACCATGAATCCTTACAAAAGAGATTGTAGGGGTCAAGGAGGCCAAGACTTTTATAGGAGCAATGAGGAGTGTGGTTAGGATGTCATGCATGTAGATGTTTTTCAATCCAGATGGTACTTAGAGATGCATGGAGAAGAATGCTATAATCACTAGATATTAAAGTCTATCAAGGAAGGTAGATGACAGTCACCAGAATGTGGAGATGGTGGCACAAGAAGATGGTATGGGCTTATTTATACAATATATAACAAGGGATAGAAACCACTAAGTGTTTCTCTTGTGTGGCCTCCATTTAGACAATGGACAGTTTTCATACTATTTCTGCAGAGTAAATAATTCCCTTGTGCAGGGGGAAAGGGCAAAGATCCATAGACTCCTTTCCAATCTGTTCTCTGGATCATAGCTTGTTTTAGGTCATGACAATATGCTGTTGGGAAAGGCCAGGCAGGGGTGTGCCTGAATCAGTTATGACATCACTGAACAGATGGTGGAATCAGGGAGGGCTAATGATCTGAGAGGAAATATATTTTGTGCCTTTCTTGCTATGGCAAACAGAGTCTGCTTTCTTTAACCAGATCAGCAGTTCTTAAACTTTCTGGCCTCAGGCTTCCTTTACTCTTATAAATTATCAAGGATACCAAAAGCCCTTATTTATGTTAGTTATATCTATTGATATTTACCATATTAATTAAAACTGATAAAACTGTAAAGCATTCATTCATTTACAAATAATAACACCCATTACATGTAAACATTATTTAACATATTTGATTTAGAAAACCTTTATTTTCCAAGATGCAAAATAATTTGATGAGAATTATATTATTTTATGTATTTTTGCAAATCTCTTTCATGTCTGGGTTAATAGAAGACAACTGGAATGTCATATCTACCTTTATGTTGTGATATGGTTTTGGTTGAAGTAATGAAGAAAATCTGGCCTCACAGAGATGTGTAATTGGCAAAGGTACCTATATATATATATTTTTTTTCTGGAGGGCAATTTAGGTTAAGTGACTTGCCCAAGGTCACATGGCTAGTACGGGTTAAGTGTCTGAGGCCAGATTTTAACTCAGGTCCTCCTGACTCCAGGACCAGGGCTCTATTCATTGTGCCACCTAGCTGCCCCATGGACCAATATTTTAATAGGTGAATAATATTTTAGTATTATTATGAAAATGGCTCTGACCTTATAGACGCCCCACCAAAAGGTCCTCAGGGACTCCCAGGAATGCTCAGACCACACTTTGAGAACTGCTGATCTAGATTATTATCTTCTTTCATTATGTTTTCAAAAATTAGAACAAAATTTAGGAGCCTTCCTATTCCAAGATGGCTAGTCAGTGGATGGAAGCTCAAAGCTAAATCCTAATCAGATTATCCATTTACCACTTGATGATAAATTGGAGAATTTGGAAAAGAAAGAAAGAAAGTACAAACTTAGCCTATTAAATGATGTGCAGAAATTGACTAAACTTGACAAATGTGTATCCCTCTTCTCCCCCAACACATGTATGTGCCACATTCTATGAAAGATGTAAAAGACATAATCTTTACCACAAAGTTACTGCTATTTGGGAAGCAGTATTTAAGCATGACAATCTAAGAATTGTGTAATAGACCAAGTGCCATGATAGCACTTTATTTCTTAACTCCCCTTCACAATAAAGCTTGTTTTAGTAAAGTGCCATAAGCTGTGTCTGTTCAATGGCACAGTCTCTCTCAGAGCCTGAGCTGCTACTTGGGAATAAGTTGGACTTTATTTCAACAGTCATGGTTACCAAGGTAGCTACAGAAATTACTTGTTATATGCCCAAACTTTTTTGTCTAAAAAAAAAAAAAAGATTGTATCTTATGTAATGTACTTCTTTCTATCTTGCTGTCAAATCTATGCTATCAATTCCACAATGAACTCCACATCTACTTATGTCCCACCTCTCAGGATCCCATGGTTAATTGATACTGTCATACTTCCTAGATTTAGACCTGGAAAATGACTTTTGAGGCCATGTGGTCCAAATTTTCTCTTATTCTCTGGTTGAGGAAAAGGAGACCTAGGAAGGTTCTGAGTTGTCCATAGTAAAATTTGGTAGTTTATGGGGAAGAGACAAAGGAGGATAGTGATTCCAGTATGGGAGAATGGAAAGAACTCTTTCTAATTTCAATTTAGTTCATTTTGAAATTTTTTGCTGAGCATTTATAAAGGATCATGCTGAGTGCTATTGGTATGCAAAAATATTTCTGGTCTTTGGGAGTTTTTGGTCTAACTCAGGGGTGGGGAACCTGCAGCCTCAAGTCCATGTATGGACCTCTAGGTCCTCAAGTGCAGCCCTTTAACTGAATCCGAACTTCACAGACCAAATCTCCTTAATAAAAGGATTTGTTCTGTAAAACTTGGACTCAGTCAAAAGGCAACACCTTGAGGCCACAAGTTCCCTACCCCTGGTCTAGCTAATGTCTTTCATTATGGAACTACATTTTGGCATTTCAATACATTTAGATGGTGCTGAAGAGTTAAATAGATTTGGCAGCATTAAAGAAGGTGGAATATGTAGACAGCCAGTGTAAGAATTGGGAGAGAACTGGGTCTCAATTTTGCTTAGAACATATCCTCAATTTCCTTAACGTACCAAAACTCTAGACAAATGTCAATTATGAGTTTCTCTTTTCAAACCGTCCCTTCTAACTACACTAGCACCTAATTTTCACAAGAGCCTTTCACTCTTTTAATTTGTTTGTTGTCCCTCATACCTCCAATTCTCTACCTCTTAGAATTCTTCAGCTCCCTTGTGGGATCATCAAAAGACATTTTCTACACCAGGCCTTTCCTCATTTTTTTCCCCTCTCATCCCCCTAATGACTTTGTATTCACTTTCTCTTTATGTTTTACTTACTTAAATGTACCTGTGTACATGTTATATTCCCTCCGCTAGAATGTAAGCATCTTGAGGGCAGGAGCCATTCTATTTTTATGGTTTTGTTTGTGAAGCATCTAACACAGTGCCTTACCTTAACAAATGCTTGAGTTGTATTGAATGTTCTGATTTGAAAGCAAATAAGTTGTAGAAATGCTAAAGGAAATTCTTTATTGCGTATGCATGGACTTTACCAATGTGCAGATAGGAAGCTCTTGCAACTATTTATGGCTAAATTAGTTAAAGAAGAGATCATCTAAAAAGTATTACTTAAATAATCAAATGGTTGTATGGATTTCATGTATGGCTTGGCAGGAGGTGCTTGGAGGGAGTGCCCCTCATGCCGTTAAGGCAGTCTAAAACAGGAATCAAACTCTACTGCCTCGTGCACCAAAACCAAATTAAAATGCAATTGTGGAAATGTTTAATAAAATAAATACAAATACAATATAGCATAGAAAATGTTAATTTATTATTTTCTAAGTCAATATGTGCCCCCCTGGAATTTGATTCTATTTGAGTTTGACACTATTAGTCTAAAGGATATAACTTTAAAAGTTATAAAAGTCTCAAAGCATAAGAGCTTGTGTCCTTAAGTTGTTTCATAAAGAATAAATCGACTGTTTAACGTGATTCACCATCTTAGATGGATTGCTGAGTGGTACATTTAGTGAAATTTCATTTTAATAAACCCCTTTTAAAACATGAGAGACACCCTTTTTGCTTTATAAAGAGGGAGGAAGTGTGATAGAGTGGAAAGAATATCATCTCTGGGGTTAAAAGACCTGGGATAAAATCCTACCTCTGATGTTAATGAGCTATGTGACTTTAGGTAAATTACTTAATCTCCCTGGGCTTTAATTTCCTTATCTGTACAATGAGGGGAATTGGACCAGATGTCTTCTGAGGACTTCTCCAGATTAGATCCTATGATTTCCACACTAAACACCCTTGTCTTTTTAATTATCCTAAGACTCCATAAAATCTAAATTATCTTATTTACAAGTATCAATTAAATCACATGTCCTAAAAATGTCCTTATTCCCTCCTCTCCCCTCATCCCCATCATTGAACTAAAATTATGAATGAAAGAATACTATTCAGAAACATTTATCCAGTTTTATTCTTGTCCAACTATGGAATCAAGATGAGATTGTTTCTTTCTACTTTTTTCATAAGGAAATTAGAATAGGAAAAACTGAATGCCTTTAGGAAGTGTACAACCTTTGTAGATCTTGCTAAGGCCTTGGTCAACCAATGGAAAACAACTTATTTTTACCTGAAAATGGAAGGTATTTATCCACCCAGTTTTAGTTATTTGTTGAATTACATTTCACTTAATGTATTTTTGAGCACCTAAATTAATAAATCTCCATCATATTCCATTAAAGATCAGTTGCTTATTTGTAGGGGGAGGTCACAAGCATTATTAAGCACCTACTATGTGCCAATAACTGAGCTAAACATTTTATAAATGTTATCTCATTCAGTTCTTACAACATTCCTGTGAGGTGGTACTTTTATGGTCTTCATTTTTCAGTTGAGAAGACTGAGGCAGATAGAGGTTAAATGAGTTGTCCAGTGTGACACAGCTATGTATTTGAACTCCAGTCTTCCTGACTTCAGTCCCTGGGCTCTATCCGCTACACCACCTAGCTACCTCCCAGTGTCCTTGTAGGGTTGGAGATAGGAGCAGAAGGGAAATGTTGACCTACTAAGTACCCTAGATCTGCTTCAGCCTCATAACCTGAAAGATACATAGTCTTGTGGCTTTTATTCCAGCTCTGACTTTCTGCTAATATTCTAACCAGATCCCAGTGATCACTTAGAATGAACTTTTGTCACAGTAAGCAGTTAAATTGACTGCAGGTCATGAAACATCGAGATAATATTGGCAGTATGACATGATAAGATGATGTCATTCAACAAGCATTGAATACCTATTGTGTTAGGAGCTGGATATAGACCAAAATGGCAGTCCCTGCCTTCAGAGAGCTTATATAGCCTAAGAGTAGGGGATTATCAACAAATTCAAGTTTCACTTCTTAGAGAAAGGAGGCTCCACTAGTGATCTATTAGGAAGCTCTTACCTTTTTTGCTTTCCATTGGCTCTTGTCCCTTACTTTGATGGTCACGTTGGATATGAATGGTAATTATTAGTTTAATCCTTAGAAACATTGCTACCACAGTACATGATGAAGACTGGGGGCCAGAAGTCGTGCACTCGTCCTGGTAATTATTTATTTCTTTGGACACTAGAGGGCACTCAAAGGAAATGCCAAACTTTTTTTAAGCTCTCTGGCTGCATTTATTCCCTGGTTCTATTTCTTTTCTGGGCAGCTGTGCTTTTTTGCTACAAGCTCCCCCTTTCCCCCTTCATGCTTTTTCCATAAAAATCTTATCAGATCAGGATCACATCATCATATCTTCATACCAGGAGAGGATAATAGCATCAATCACACACGCAGCATTTCACTTTATACAGTTGTTTACTGATTGTTGTTATTTGGCCTTTGTCCTTGAAGAGAATTTCAGGAGGGCGATGTCCTGACTTGCAAGTGAATTGGATTAAGTGCACAGGGCTGTGCAAAGTTATCGGCCTCACTCTCTCCTCCAGTCATTTGGAATCCAGGGGCAAGACATAGGTCAAGATGAATGATAGTGACCTTGGATGCAGCGGGAGACCTTGCCCCTTTTTAAGCTAAGCTATTTATTGATGTCACAGGAGTTAAAGAAAAAGATTTATAGCTTTATATATTATATATAATTATTGTATATACTTAACATATATACCTATAGATATATATACCTACATCTATATACCTATTCCATATACTTTTATATTATATACATATATAAATATATATTTATAATTTATAACAGCTCTTAAACCAGCCTATAGGTACTTCCCAAGACAAGGAATTCTGGGAACATGACTTGAGTGTCAAGTCAAAATCATTTAATAAGCACTTGTTATTGCTAGATGCTGTGCTAAACCTTGGGGTTACAAAGAAAGGCAAAACAAACAAAAAATTGACAAAAATATTAGTCCTTGCTCTTATGAAGCTGCCCTTCTAATGAGGGATGTAATCTACAAACAACTTTGTGCAGAAGAGACTGAAGTTCTCTCTCTTGCTCTAGATAACTCCTCCTGCCCCTCACAATTAAGAGTCACATACCAGTGGGCTTTGGGATCAGGTTACATTGGAATGAACATGACGTACATAGGATAAATTGGAGAGAGTCTCAGAGGGAAGGAACTAGCAATGAAGGGGAACTGGGAAAGGCTTCTTGCAGAAGGTGGGAATTTAGCTGAGACTTGAAGCCAGGGAAGACAGAAGGCAGAGATGAAGGGGAAGGGTGGTATTCTAGGTGTGGCCAATGGGTGAAAAGGCACAGAGCAGAGAGATGGATTGTGTTGTTTGAGGAACAATGAACCGTTCCCCCACGGGGAGCTAACAGCTATTGCCCAGTTGCTCTTCCCTTCACAGCCTCTAGCAGGGTCAATGTCTAATCAACTGGGTTTGTGAATATGTGGGACAGAGGGTGGGGCATGGACAGTCACTGATTCTTCCTCCTTTTGCTGTTCCTAGGCCGTTCTGTTGCTCTGTAGCAACTGTTCTTGCCCTCAGATTTTCTTGTACAGCCACCTCATCATCTTGGGAATTTATATGAACTCCTGAATGGGGTTGGGAGGAGTTACCATTGCCTTCCTAGGCATAGAGACAAATTCTTTCCTCCATCTGACTGTCCTCCATGTCTTGTTTCAATCTCTTGATAGTCTCCTCTGGCAGCCAAAGCTCAATCACTCCCTCCTTCTACTCTCCCCATATGCCTTCCCTTGCTGGCTCTGGGTACATTCTAGTAAGTAGGAAGGTAGGGGAATGAAGGGAAAAAGCAAAATACAACATTTAAGATCAGAGGGCATTATGACTGACTTCTTCCATACAATCCTGGATATTTACTAGGAACTAGTTAGTAGTGGGGTTAATAGATTAACTATGGCATTAGTGCTGATTAGTCCACAGTTTCAACACAGAAGGATTTTCACTAAGCACAGCTGGTTTTCAAATGGTCTTGTACAGTCAATGCAACTGGGAAGGTGAAAGCAAAGAGGAAGAGAAAGGGAAAGAATAAAGGAAGGGGGAAGGGGAAGGGGAGAGACTATGCTATTCAATTTCTACATTCTCTAACCTCTACCCTCAGGTACAGTTTGC
Organism: Gymnobelideus leadbeateri; assembly: GCA_011680675.1. Lineage (NCBI taxonomy): Eukaryota > Metazoa > Chordata > Mammalia > Diprotodontia > Petauridae > Gymnobelideus > Gymnobelideus leadbeateri. Next base: position 57,595 of record WOXC01007944.1, on the reverse strand, counting down.
TGCCTGATCTTCCTGGCTTAGCATTAAGAAGAACACAATAGCAACTCTATTCCTCTGAGGCTACCTCCTTCTTAGCAAGTTCTGGGGAAGTAAAGGATAAGGGTGAGCAGGTGGAGGAAGAGAAAGAAAGGTAGAAAAGTCTGAAGGCCTGATGACTGCTTAGGAAACTTTCTTTATTGTCACCAAACACTGAGTGCACAATTCCTCAAGGCAAAAGAATACTTGACTATGATGAAAAAGAAAGTGAAAGTTCCTGATCTGACCCATTACTTCAAAAAACGTTTCTGACTTACTGAAGAACTTTGATCTTGTTTTGCAGTAGATTCAAAAAGAAAAAAAAATGTGATTTGAGGAAAGGCAAGGAAAGCAAGAAACTTCCTGCTAAGGAGGGAAAGCTGTCAGAGAAGTCCACAGCTTGATTGATCTTCAGAATCTGCAGAAAAGGAGTTTGTGGCAGAAACTACACAGAAAGGGGGGAGAGAATAAATCCTCTAATAGGCTCAAGGTTAGAGAATATAAAAGTGGTCATTTAGAGAAGATCTCTGGTGGTCAAGAGTCAAAGAATTTAAAAGCTAGACAGTCAGAGAAACATGAAAAAAGAACTCCTGGAGTGCTTTCCTTTCTTATAGCCACTAAGAAGGAAGAGAAAGTCAAATCTTTGGCTCCACGAGTATATCAGCCTGTAAAAAGACTTAGAGTCTTAGCTTGGAAAAACCCAAGATAACCAAACCTGAGAGAGATGAGACCCCTACACTGGCTTTTGAATACTATCTGAATTATGATCAAGTTTTTAATAAGAGGAAAAGCAAGTTCTATTCTAAAAAGGGCCATTCTAGTCAGGCATGGGGGTTCTAAGAAGTTTAGCTCACTCCCTAACAATGAGTCCTCCCATCTCTGAAATTATAGACATATCCCTATATGGACCAAAAACTAGCCTGACATGTCACTTAATAGGGTAAGCTGTCATCAATCAGTAACAAGTGCTTGTATTAACCCTTCTTCTTAGTAAATGGAACTTACTATAAATATCCATGGATTTGTAATTTGACTTACTAGAGGCTAGAGGGTGTTGGTAGATGAAAGCTGATAAAAAGGCATTTCCCATGGTCCCCAAATGCGAGCTCTAATCTGGGATAATTGTTTAAAAAATTCCAACCTGACCTAGCTTTGACTCATTCTTTAAAAAGTAAATAATTTGTGTTAATGATAACTCAGGTATTGGTGTTAAAGAGAAATTGTTTATAAAGTGGCACCATGGAAGGTGGAGGACAATCCCATGAGGCATCTGTCCAAATGCAAATAATGTGTCTTACTATAGATATTTTGGCCTAGGGAACTAAGGCAAGGAGTATGGAATTGGGAAATAACACATTTAGGTCAGTTCTGTTAGGCCTTGGCCACCAAAGGTGACCTTCAGAGATGGAATGGAGTGCCATCTTATCAGGAACAATTATTTTAGGGGAGTTGAGGTAGGTGAGGGCACAAAAGGACATAAAATACTGTATTCAAGTTATTGCAGAAGCACATTATTTTAATATACCTCCATCTCTAAACTACAAAACGGTAATGAAAATAATTATCTTGAATCATCATTGATCAGAAGAGAAAAGAGAAAAGTGTTTTTTAAACTTATTTATTTTTTGTTTTCGACATTCATTTTTAAAATGTTTTGAGTTTTAAATTTCCTGCCCCTCCTTCCTCTTTTCCCTCCCCAAGATGGTGTGTGATCTGATATAGGCCATACATGTACAATCATATTAAACATATTTTCACATTAGTCATGTTGTAAAGAAGAATTAGAACCAAAGGGGAAAACTACAAGAAAGAAAAAAAAAACAAAAAAGAGAGAAAATAGTATGCTTCAATCTGTATTCAGATTCCATAGTTCTTTCTCTGGATGTGGATAGCGTTTTCCATCATGAGTCTTTTGGAATTGTCTTAGATCATTGCATTAATGAGAAGAGCTAAATCTATCAGAATTGGTCATCACATAGTGTTGAAGAGCAGTTATTCTTTCCCCAAGTAAGACCAAGATCCCCAAATTGTAACTCATCTTCTCTTGTCCTTAACTATAAAAAAATAAAGGCGTAAAGGTTAAAACTTGTTTAGTATTCCCCACACTTATTTTTCTTATGTTAAGATTTCATTAAGTACCTACTATATATCAAACTAAGTACTAGGTACAGGGAAAACAGAAAAAGTGACAGATCCTGTCCTCAAGGAGCTTACATTCTACTATCTATTATGTGAGAAAACTGTGGAATAGAAGTAGAAGAGTAGTTATGGGCTAGTTGAGCTGGTTTGAAATTATACAAAATTTATGCAAAGTAATTTCAGGGTTGGGAAGCATGACTTCTTCCACATCCCTGTCCTCTAAATATCTTATACAGGGGCAGCTAGATGGTACAGTGAATAGAGCACCAGCCCTGGAGTCAGGAGGACCTGAGTTCAAATCTGACCTGAGTTCAAATCCGGCCTCAGACACAACACAAAAACTAGCCATGTGACCTTCCTTGTGCAAGTCAACCCCAATTGCCCTCCAAAAAGCAAAAAAATATATATACATATGAATTATGGTTATTGTATTAATAATTATTGGCTAAGGTCTTCTCTTAGAAGGCTTAGGAACAATGGTAAGGAAAATGAATTTGCTGATGTGAACCTTAGTCAATATTTTAAAATTAACCAAGACCTATATTGTCCCCAAAGTCAAGAAGAAAAAGCTTTGAAGTTACCTGATGATTAACTGAAAATAGATATGTAGAGCCCAGCTCAAAGTAAAAACCTAGGGATCTCCCCAATGTCCTATATCAATTTAGTCATCTCACAGATCTTGATTAAATCCAAAATTAAAACTCCTTCCTCTCTCATTATTGTTAGAAACCTTACATCAGTCAATAAGCACTTATTAGGCACCTGCTGTGTGCCAAGCACTTTGCCAGGAGCTAGGGACAGAAAGACAAAAATGAAAGCTAAATTGTATCACTCTAAACGGAAATGTCTAGTTAAATATTCCCTTTTCTGTCCATGTAAATTTCAACATTGAGTTAGTAAACATTCATTAAGAGCCTACTATGTGCCAGACACTATGTTAAAGACCGTCACTGCTAAGGAGCAATGCTACAACCAGGCAAGCATTTCTGTATTCCACTTGTATCCTATGGTGGTGGGGTTACTTCATGTTACCTAGTCAATAGTCTTCTTTCCTTCCATAGTGATTAATTTTGTTCTCACCCTTGATTTGTACAGCTAGCTCTTCAAGGGGACTGAGAATTTGATGGTCCTGTCTTGCTGATTTCAGAGCTTATCTGCACACTTTAGATACCTCAAAGCCAGATGCCTTCACTGTTGTGGTTGTGGGAGGGGAAAGATGAGATGGAGGAGGGTCATTGAGCACTAAATAAATCTAGATTGCTAATATCTACTGCCCATTGATGGGTGGTAAATAGCTTATGCTAGTCTATCTATCCCCGTTAAAGCTGAAACTTCAAGGGTTTTGTAGTTTTGTAGGTATAACTGACTGCATTTATACTCATTACGCCTAAAAGAGCTTTTAGGCTGGTAATATCATGTCCATTACACAAATAAATGTGGAAAAAGGAAATACTTATTTTTCACTGTTAGATGAATATTCAAAGGCATGATTTGCTCTATAAATAAATCTGTGATCCCCTGGGTATGGAGACTCCGTTAAGCTAATGCAGATATCAACTCATTCATGCTTATTCATCTTATATATCTTTTCATCCATGTCCTTTCATAAATTATTATAAATGATTAATACAACAACCCAAAGGACTTTCATGGGATCTTTTAAAATTTCCTAGATGCAATTACAACCCTCAGGTTGTTGACTTGTTAATTCTTTTTATTAAATTTTTTCAATAAAATATCTGACTCTTCTCCCTCCCACATTGCCCCCCCCACATTAAGAAAGAAAAATAAAACCCTGTTAGAGATATGTATTATCCAACAAAACACTCCTGCATTCGCCACATCAAAAAAAAAAAAATTCAGTCTGCAATCTGAGTCCATCACCTCTCTATCAAAAGGTGGGTGATATATTTTATCACGAGTCTTCTGGATTCATGGTTGGTCATTACACTGAACAGAATCCCTAAGTCTTTTAAAGATATTTGTCTTTACAATATTGTTGTCACTATATATATTGTTCTGGTTCTGCTTACCTCATTCTGAATAAGTTTCTACAAGTTTTCATTTAAGTTTCTCTGCAACTATCTCCCTCATCGTGGTTATAGCTCAATAGTATTTCATTGAATTTATGTACTATAATTTCTTTAGCTGTTCCCAAATTATTTGGTACACCCCCAGTTTCTGATTCTTTGTCACCACAAAATAGCTGTTAAAAATATTTTTGTAAATCCTTAGAATATATTTTTCTTAGTATTACTCCTTTCTTTAATCTGCTTTCCTCCTATTGCCTCCCTTTCTCTCCATTTTCTATTTCTCTTTTGAGAAATGTGTGTGTATCTGTGTATGTGTGTGTTTATGTATATATATTTTTTCTTTGACCAGTTCACATGAACGAAGTTCAAGTGTCACCAATCCCCCCTATCCCTTCCTATTTGTATAGATTTCTACTTGTGTACCCCAATTATGAGATGATTTTAACCATTTTTTCTCTCCCCTCCCCAGTGTATCCTTTTCTAATTTTTTTTCCTTTAGTGTTCTCATTTTATTTATAAAAACATTCAAAGTTTTTCTTTTTTTAAAAATGTATTTATTTATTTACTTTCACTTTAGAACATTCAGATTTAAAAGCTTTTAGGCTCTAAATTTTCCCCCTCCTCCTCTTCCCTCCCCATCCCCCCAACCCCCAGGTTGGCATGCAATCTGATTTAGGTTCTACAAATATCTTCACATTAAACATTAGTCAGGTTGTAAAGAAGAATTATAATCAATGAAGTGAACAATGAGAAAGAAGGGGCAAAACAAAACAAAAAAGAAAGGGAGCAAGTAGTTTGCTTCGATCTGCATTCAGACTCCATAATTCTTTCTCTGGATGTGGATAGCCCTTTCCATCATGAGTCTTCTGGAGTTGTCTATAAGACAACAAGGCTATAAGTCTTGCATTGCTGAGAAGAGCCCATTCTATCAAAGTCAAATCATTACAGATATGATGTATCTGTAATTGTGTACAATGTTCTCCTGGTTCTGCTCCTCTCACTCAGCATCAGTTTATAAGTCTCTCCAGGTTATCATGAAGTCCATCTGACCCTCATTTCTTAGAGCACAATAGTATTCCATTATATTCATATGCCACAACTTGTTTAGCCATTCCCCAATTGGTGGGCATTCCCTTGATTTCTAATTCTTTGTCACTGCAAAAAGAGCTGCTATAAATATTTTTGTACATATGGGTCCTTTTCCAACTTGTATAATATCTTTGGGATACAGCCCTAGAAGTGGCATATTTTAAGTCTTTCTTAAAACTTTTCATCTCTTTTAGGAATTCTTGTTGGATTTATGTCCAAGCTGTTTTTCTTTTAGGCTTTGCTTATAGATGTTTTAGATTTATTTTCTTCTTCTGGGTTTGTGTCTTAAGCATCCTTGTTGCCATAATAGATTTTCATGGTGTGATTCCTTTTATGTTTGCTTATTCTTCCAGCCTACTTCCTGGCTTTGGATTTTATGTTAAGGCTGGCCTCTGCACTTCTGGAGGAACTTCTGGGTTGTTCCTGCCACCACTTTCATTGGGCATTGAATGTTATATTGTAGGATATCAGGACCTGGGGACCTTTGAGCTTTCAGTGCTCCTAAAGTAATATGATTCAGGGCAAAGTAATTTGTGTCCTGCTGGCCTGACCTCTGCAGGCTCCTGTCCTGGGTTTGGATCTGATATGGACTTGCCTCAGTTGGTGTTTCAGTAGACAGTGGTTGGACTTAGCCACTGTCATACATCTGGAAAGCTCTGCTGGTTCAAAGTGACAGAAGTGAAGATCTTCCTTTGGTCTGGGATTCCTGCTTTAGCTATTCCATCTCAGGTATACAGCTGGGCTAGAGATTAGAACTAAAACCCTGATCTGCTCCTGGGGTCAGAACCACTTGCTTCTGAATTTGCTCCTTGCTCAGTACACAGCCTAAGGCCTGTGACCACTACCCCCTGGACTGACAGATACAGATCCCCCTCCTCATTCAGCTCTGGATCTGTGTCTTAAGATTGTGTAAGGGACAACAGAGCTGCCAGTTGGCATTTATTCTGTGCTTTGCACAAGATTGGGTCCCTCTTTGCTATATTTAGAATCTCTTCTTGCCTGGACACATAGCCTCTCCCTGCTCATTCTGGAATAGATTGCCCCCTACCCCAAACCCTGTGTCTGTAGACCTCACTATGTTTCTGCCTATGCTGACATGGCCTAGAAAAAAATGAGTCTTTTTTTCTTTAATTTTCTGATCAGCACTCAGTCTAGTGCATCTTCTAGATCTATTTGGAGGCAATGTGTGTGTAGGGGTGATGGTGATGGGGTGTGGGGATCTCATAAATGCTTCTTCTTTCTACTGTGCCATCATGGCTTCACCTCCTACTTATTAGTTCTTGGTACACGACTAATCCATTCCCTGTTCTGGTATTACATGTCTTAGATTGATGTCTCTTATGTTCTTTCTCCCAAATTCTCATTAATCATATCTTTCAGTGATCATCTGTAATCATGATCCTTCAGACATATTGGTGCTTTAAAATTATGAGGCTTATAGCATCACTGGAAAAACATTTATTGTTTAAAAGATGTGTTTTGACAGTTTGGTATCATTAAAAGTGCTATTCAGCTTTCCATATGTGATACTGCTTGCCTTTTTCTAGTTATATGTTTGGCCCAGTTCCTGTTCCATCTGCTGTGCCAAAAACATTGACTTAGACATTCAGTACACATATATGGAAAAAGAAATAGGAAACCCCTCTGGTATCCATGCCAAGAAAATCCCATGGACAGTATTGGTGTGCTATGGTCCATAGGGTCATGAAGATTTGGACATGAATGAATGACTGAACAACACATACATATTAATTCAATAGACTGGCCATTCTATGATCCCACACATTCAGAGCCAAGAGCATTTTTGGAGGCCACCGAGGCCAGACCCTTCATTTTACAAGTGAATCAACTGAGACCCAGAGAGGTTAAATGACTTGTCCATAGTCACACAGGCAGCAAGTGTCAGAAGAAAGACATAAACCTAAGGCTTTCAGTGCCAACTCTAGCACTTTATGTGCTATGACATGTAGCTTCTGGGTATAATTTGAGGAATGTACATTTTTAGCCAACTTGGTTTTTCTTGTACAACTTATTAAACCAATCTTTTTAATGACCATAGATAGATTTAATTGAAGAGACCCTTTAGTATTCTTTCTTTGTTTTTTTTTTGCTTTTTTTTGGAGGGGCAATTGGGATTAAGTGACTTGCCCAAGGTCACATGGCTAGTAAGTATTAAGTGTTTAAGGTCGGATTTGAACTCAGGTTCTCCTGGCTCCAGGGCCAGTGCTCTACTCACTGCGCCACCAAGCTGCCCCATACCCTTTAGTATTCTTGGACATGAGAGAATTAATATAGGGTCATCCACAAATAGTAGCAACAAAAGCTTTGTAATCCATCAACAAGTAGTGAGATTCTGCACGTATTATACTGTAGTCAATTGAGTGACTTTGAAGCTGATCTTCTATAGCAAATAGTCTAGGCAATAGTTTATAGTAAATAGTCTATTTGACTATTCCAGTTTCTATTTTTCTATGAAAGGTACCCTTAATACATATGCAGGTAGTTCTTACTGAGGTTTTGTGCTTACAGAGAAAAATACGTCAATAATGAGATGTTCTTGGTTGCCTTTCTGGAGATGTTGTGGCTAGGTCCCCTGAAGTGGTTGAATGTATTCTAATTCATAGTATTCAAAATTATAATTATATAAAACATGGCAAGTGGCTCCATCCTAGAAGAAATATACAGAGTGAATTTGAATAATGCAACCAGTAAGGGGATACATTTTTGCACTGATTGAAATCAAACTTTATGAATACCCAATGGAAAACAGTCCAGAACATCCAGGAAGAAGGCTGTGGTGGATTCAGGGGCCTCCAGGCAACTTCTATATCTTGAGCTATACATTGTTAAACTGGTTACTCCTGCTGTTCTGTGAGAACTATGAGTTCATGGACACACCTGTTGTTCTAGTGAGCAGTGAGGCATATGTGAAGAAGTTAGGATATTGGTGGGGACTGGGTGGAGGGCTCAGTAGGTACAGTGGGCTTGCTGTTCAGTGAGGCTTATAATGAAGTCAGAATATTGGGGCTTTCATTTATTCCATCACTACTGTGCTTATTGTTAATTATTGGGGGACAGGGCTGGGGGGAGATTCAGTAGATTCAGTACAACCTTAAAGGCTTTCTTCCAGTGAGATGTCTTCCATATAGCCACCAAATTTATGCAAGATTCCTTGCATTGAAAGATATAATAGGGAACATTACACTGTAAATTTTTTATTGTTAATATCAGGTAGGCATAAAATAGGGAGGTGTATGCTTGCCAAAGCTCTTTACAGTTGTTATGGAGGATATTCAGTATAGAAGCCAAGGTGGAGAGGGTCCTAATGGAGATTGAATTACTTTACCTCAAAGTTGTCAAATACTAGTTGGAAAATATTTAGCAAAATAAATAAAAATAAACAAAATTTTAAAAATAAATGAAAATACAATAGAAAAAAGATGTTAATATGAAGCTTTCTAAGTCAATATGCAGCCTCCCTGGTTCCTTATAAGTTTAGTGGCTCTGTTCTTTTCAAATTGGACGATACTGGGCTACATCCTCCTATTTGCAGATGACATTATCCTGGTGGTGTTAAGCATCCTGGACAAGATCCAATATAGCTTAAGAGTTTGACCTATCTACTTAGGAAAAATCAAGAGGGCAAAGAGCGATTATTACTTATATTATTGCGTTGAGATTAGGTAGACAACCTACAGAGTTCTTCTATCACTCTGTATACATTGGACAGACATTGCAAGTAGACACTGAGAGGGGTCTGGAATTAAATTTGCTTTTGGGGAAAATACAAAGTTCATTTAGTGACCAAAAACTAAGGCCCATTTTTTAATATCAGCATTATACTGATGTTATATTGTTATATGTGATATGGGATGCTGCAATCTCCAAAGAACAGAAAATGAATATCACTCAATTCAGTGGAGCGATGCCTGGTGAATGTGATTAGGATCCAACACATAACAGAAGAAAACCCCGAGAAAAGATGTCAACAAAATGTGATCCAAAAAGATGGGTTAATCACATAATGAAAAAAAGGAACAAGCAATGGACAGCCTATATTCTTTTACTATCCTTTTCTCATAATGTTAAGGTAGAGCAAGGAAGGTTCCTAGAATATTACACAGACCCTCTTTGAAGGATTTATTGGAAGACCTAGACGAGAGTTGCAAATGGCAGCTAGGTATTTCAGTGGATAAAGCACTGGTCCTGGAGTCAGGAAAATCTGAATTCAAATCTGGTCACAGACACTAGCTATGTGACTCTGGGCAAGTCATTTAACCTCTGTTTGCCTCAGTTTCCTCATCCATTAAATGGGAGAAAATAATAGCATTTCTCTTCTAGAGTTATGAGGATAAAATGATATATCTGTAAATTACTTTGCAAAATCTTAAAGTACTGTATGGATGCTGGCTGTTGTTGATGTTGTTTGTCTTTTGTTCTTGAAGAGGACCAATGACATCAGGAAGGTGATATCTTGACTTGCAAGTGAATTGGATTTAAGTGAGGCAGAGCTGTGCAAAGTCACCAACCTCACTCTCTCTTCCAGAGTCATCAGAGTCCAGTGGCAAGACATAGGTAATTTTCATCTTAGGACGAGCACACATGGATGGGTTACATTTGGAATGAAGAGCTGCAGTGAGTTCATAGATTCATTTGATTCCATGAGAATATGGATAATTTCCTCTAGTGGATTTCCAACTCACTGGTTTGATAAAGATTTAATATTTGGAATACCAACTGTTAAATGTTTTGCTAATAATATAAGAACTGTGATGTTGTATACTTTTGCTTCTCTACTGTTCCTTTTGGATGTTCTCGCTTCCCCTGGCACTATTTCCTCCTGGTTCTTGTCAAAACTATATCATAGCTCCTCTTTCTACATTTTACCCCCTAAAAGTTTCTATCCTTCAAACCCCTGATCTTGACACTCAAGATATACTTTCTCTTTCCCTAGACAACCCCTTCCACCATTCAATTATCTCCTCTATGCAGATGATTCCTGTTCAATATCTCTATGCCCAATATCTCTGCCCTGAGTTCCAATGCCTCACTGTTAATTGATTACTGGAAATTTTCATCTACAAAATCAAGAGACTGGACTAGATAGTTTCTGAAGTCCCTTCCAATCCTAGACATGTGATCCATAGTTCTCATCTTGTTTTCTAGAACTTTAAAAAAAATCTGAGACTCACAACAGACAAACTAAAAGCAATGACCACTTTTGAGTTAACTTGTCAGAGGCACTTAATACACCATATCTAACATTAACTAGCCAATGTAGATATAAATTGTTGAAAGTCCTTGTTGTTACATAAATATGTATGTAAGTACATAAATTGTTAAAAGTCCTTGTTGTTAAAAATCTATATTGTAGAATATAGAGGATATAAAGTAGAATTTTAAAAACAGTAAGTCAGAGGTTCAGGCAAACTAATATACTACCTGAGAGGGGAAAGAATAATTTTCAGCTAGGTATATGAAGGGAGAATGGGACAGGGAGTCAGGGAAGACTTTGTGGGAGGCTTTGAAGGAAGATAAGAATTTCCACTGACAGGCAGGAATCACCTATGTGACTTCATAAAGGTGGAATGACAGTAGGAGATCAGAAAACAATCAGTCATCCACTTTGACTGAATCACAGAGTACCAGAAGGGAAAAAAAGAATGAACTAAAGCTTCATAGGTAAGTTGGGGTCAAATTATGGAAGTATTCATATGAAACTAGGGAGTTCATATTTTATTCTATAGGAAACAATGAAGGTTTGTTTTAGAGCAGATTAATGGAATTGGGTGTCTTTTTAAGGAAGACATTGGTAGTTTGTGAAGTATCAATTACAGAGGGAAGAAACTGGAGGCAAGGAGACTGGCTTTGGTCATCTAAGTGAGAGGCAATGAGAACTTGAACTAGGATTGTGTTAGTGTGAATGAGGAGGAGGGACAGTATGAGAGATACTACAGAGGTGACATAGTAGAGAGAGTTCTGGACTTGGAGTCAGGAAGATCTGACTGAATTTTTTCTAAGTTGCTTCCTAGTTATGTGATCCTGGGCAAATTGCTTAATATCTTAACCCCAGTTTCTTCATCTGTAACATGGGGATTATAGCTGCTTTCTCACAGGATTGTCATGGGAATCAGCTGAAGTAATATATGGATAGTTATTTGCAAATACTACTATGTAAATGTTGTTGTTATTTAGTCATGTCTGACTCTTCATGACCCCATTTGGGATTTTCTTGGCAAAGATAGTAGAGTGATTAGTCATTTCATTCTCCAGCTTACAGATAAGGAGACTGAGGCAAACAGGGTTAAGCGACTTGGCCAAGGTCACATAGCAAGTAAGTGTCTGAGGCCAGATCTGAACTCAGGTGTTCCTGACTCCAGGCCCAGTTCTCTATCCCCTGTACCACGTAGCTGCCCTCATGGAAATGTTAGCTGTTGTTATTAAGAGAAGCATAATTGATAAGGGTTGATGATTGAAACTTCCTTCTCCTTCACTGCCTCATTCCCACTCTGCCCACATCCAAAAATGTCCCTGGGATTTTTAATCCTAGCTAATTGGGATGCTAGTGTGATTAATATCAAATAAAGAAGCTGGGAAGAGAGATGAGAAGGTGAACTCTGGTGTGGGCACATGTTTCATTTTGTGGCTAGATATTAGAGGGATGAAGTATCGGGCTAGGAGTCAGGAAGTCCTAAGTTCAAATCTTTCTTCAGACAGTAACTAGCTGTGTGACACTGTGTAAATCACTTAATCTCTGCTTTAGGTTTCTTATCTGTAAAATTATGATAATAATCGCACTTACTTCTCAAGGGTTGTTGTGAGAATAAAATGCTATAATATTTGTTAAGTGCTTTGAATACCTTAAAACACTATATAAATACTAGCTATTATTATTTGAGATGTTAGAAAGAAATCTTAAGGAATATACCCCATCAAAGGTCATAGGATTATAGATTATGATCCTCAAATCAAGGATGATGGAAGGAAATGGGAAAGATGGGAAGAGAGGTGAGTTTGGAAGGAAAGATAATATCACCACAACCCACCCATACCTACTCATCCTGTGTTACTTATTCCTACCCCAAAATGAAAAGTGTGTGTGTGTGTGTGTGTGTGTGTGTGTGTGTGTGTGTGTGTGTGTATGCTTTGAGGTGGGTGGAGGCTTATTAGCCACTGCTGCAGGATTATTGGGACATGATGTTGGTGGTGGGGGTAGTCAGAAGTTTACCTATGCAATTCTGTGGGTTCCTGGATTAAATTAGGTTATAACCATGTTGAAGGGCCTATAAAGGACCCAGCATGGCTTGGGGCAGAGGATGGAAGGCTTGGGAAAGGAAGAGAATTAGCATTTATATAGAACCTATGATGTACCAAGCACTTTACAAATATTTTCTCATAGACTCTTCAAGGTAGGAGCAGTTAATTATCCTTATTTTATAGTTGATGAAATTGAGGCAAAAAAAAGGTTAAGTGACTTTCCCAGGATCACACAGCTATTTGACCTCAGGTCTTCTTGACTCTACAACTTCTACTGAGCCACCTAGAAGCCCCAGTAGGGACAACATCAAAGAAGGAGGCATAAATGTGTTTAACACCAGCAACAGAAGTTCAGCACTGTCCAGCAGTGATGCTGGTCAATTTGCTGGCCACAGACTGAATTTGAAAATGCATGTTATTTCAGGATCTAAAATGGTTTCTCTCCCACAGATGCTTTCTTTATACAAACAGTGTATCTATGTTCTTCAAAACAATATTGATTGTAAGTATTTTTTCCTGTTTCTTATTATGTAACTACCCATCCATCAGTCCACAGTCCAAAGTCCTTTAGTTTGTTTCATACATACCCCTTAGAGAAAGCTAATCTAAATTGAGTAGAACAATGGCTGGTAGTGAAGAATATTCAGAGAATCTAAAGTCTTCTGTGTTGTTTGACAGTGCTCCATGAAGTTGGTGGCGTCCCCTTTGACATCCTTGAACCAGTGTTGGAATGCTGCACCCCCAAACAATTGTCAAGAATAGAGGATTATAATCCGGTAAACACTGCCTGAGATGTATGGTTTGACTTTCTGCTGACTATTTTGACGGAACCAGTTGGCAGGGGGAAAAAACGGTTTTCCCTTGTGAAAACTAGAACTTGGGTTTTCCTGAAATGAAGAGATAATGGGGTTTCAGCATCCCTGTGGTTTTTCTAAGTGTTTTCCTATGTACTCCCAAACCATCTACTAGTCCTAATACACTGGGAGCTATTTCACTGGGGAATCTGGCAGAACTAAATAACTTTCTGTTCTTTTGTATCACCTGAATTCATGCAATTTAGAGTAGAACAAAGTCCAATTTGGATTTTGTTCAACACCATCATTTGCAAAAGTACTGACCTATTCCCCATCTAGGTGGTGGAGTTGAGACTTACTTGGAGTCAGAAAACCTGGGTTGGACTAAAAGGATCATAGAAAGCTGGAAGGGCCCTGAGGAAGGGACATCTAATTCTACCCTCTCCTTTGCTAATAAAATGTCTTCAAATTTTTTTGATCATGTAGCTCTGTCTGTAAACATTTTTTAGTATTACCCAATATTACATATATATGTATAATATATGTTTATAAATTATATACATGTACTAATGTACTTGCAGTGAAGAGAGAATTGGACTTGAAGTTAAGAAGTCCTGAGTTTGAATCCTGTCTCAGCCACTGATTAGTGGTGTGACCATGAGTACTTAATCTTTGTTAGCATCAATTTTCTCATCTGTAAAATAGATATACTCTACCTCACAGGGCTGTAGCAAACATAGAAATGTACAGGGCAGCTAGGTGGAGCAGTGAAAGGAGCACCAGCCCTGAAGTCAGGAGGACCCGAGTTCAAATCTAGCCTCAGGCACTTAACACAAAAAACTAGCTGTGTGACCTTGGGCAAGTCACTTAACCCCAATTGCCCTGCCTTGCCTCCAAAAAGCAAAAACAAATGTAGAAAATATATATTTTCTCATTTGATACAACCCTGTGAGATAGGAAATTTCCATTTTACACACACACACACATGCACACACACTACTGACACACTAGAGCTATGACATCATAATTCTAGAGCTAGAAGCAACCATAGCTTCCATGGAGTTGGAAGGGACTTCAGAGGCCATCTAGTTCAATGCCTTCTTTTTGTTGTTGTTGTTCAGTCGTTTCAGTCATGTCTGACGCTTTGTGACCCCATTTATGGTTTTCTTGGCAAAGATACTGGAGTCATTTGCCATTTCCTTCTCCAGCTCATTTTACAGATGAAGAAACTGAAGCAAAGAGGGTTAAGTGATTTACCCAGGGTCACCTAGTCAGTGTCTAAGGTTGGATTTCAATTCAGGAAAATGAGCCTTCTGACTCCAGGCCCATGCCCTTCTAACCACCAAGCTGCCCTAAGATAAAAATGTGTGTTGTTCAGTCATTTGCAGTGCCCTCTTTTTACAGATCAGGAAACTCAGGTTAAGTGACTCATCCAAGATCACACAGGTAATAAGCATGAAAGGAAGGATTTGAATCCAGGTCCTCTAACTCCAGAGCAAGTGCTTTTCATTATATCACAAAAATTAAATAAATTATTGGCTATCTCAAGAGAGTGGAAAATGACCCATCTTCTGACTCTAATTGGTCGGGTGCCATGACTCTCACTGTGGAGGCCACTGCTATAGATGAGGAACTGAGGCTCAGCAAGGTTACACAGAGAGTGAGTTGCTGACCCTGGATTCAAACCTAGGTCTTCATACTCGAGATCCAACACTCTTTTCACTCTACCTTCTGACCCTCTATTTACATATCTGGAAAACTGAGGGATGATAAGACTTGAACTACCAATGGGGTTGCTGTAAAGAAACATTTGTTTTTGTCCCTTTTTTTGGGAGGGCAATTAAGGTTAAGTGACTTGCCCAAAGTCACATGGCTGGTTTTTTGTGTTAAGTGTCTGAGGCCGAATTTGAACTCATCCTCCTGACTCCACGACCGGTGCTCTATTCACTGCACCACCTAGCTGCCCCTTGTCCATTATTTATTAAGTCACTTTACCAGGGACACTTTACCAGACACTTTACCAGGGAAAGGGACTCGATCTGTGAATTCATTAGTGTAAGGAGCTCCCTATGTGGAACTTCCTCTATCAATGATAGCTGGCACCTTCCCTGTAACTGATAAAGTCTTGGAATATTGCCTAGAGCCCTAAGGGGTTAAGTGATTTTCCCAGAGTCATATAGCTAGTAGGTGTCAGAAGTGGCATCCAAGTCCTCTGGTCCTTAGGCCTTTCTCTCTTTGCCATCTTATCTTTCACAGGGGTAGGGATAAAGTAGATATATTAATAAGCATCTACAAATGTATGATCTTATTTTAAAAGGTCTAAATAAAATCTTATGTTTAAAAACTATTTGTAAAGCAAAAATATCTTTAGGATCTTTTCTAAAGCTAAATGCAAATTGTTTTCTATACTCAATCCCCTCTCTAACCTTGTATAACAGGACAGACAGCTTAGAATGTGCTATGGCGTGGTTAATTAAATAAGGATTTTTAGAGCCAGAAAGCATTATTTTAAAGCAAGCAGGGATTCAAACCCAGGTCCACTTAATTACAAATGCCATTACACAGAAGTGACTTGGTAACATATAATGTTGCTGCAAAAGTCAAAACATGGCATCTTGAGGACTGTAGCATCATAGATTTAAAGTTGGAAGGAGCCTTAGAGGCTATGGGTCCAATGCTGTCATTTTATACATAAGGAAACTGAGGCTGAGGGAGATTAAATGCCTTGCATAGGATCACAGAGCTAGTAAGTGTCTGAGGCAGGATTTGAATACAAGTCTTCCTGACTTCAAGTCTAATAAACCTTTTCTAGTATACTATGTGTGGTTACTTATTTAAATGATGTCTCAGTTAATATGGAAATATGTTTTACATGACTGCATATTATAACCTATATCAAATTTCTTGCCTTATCAGGGAGAGGGGGGAGAGAGAGGGAAGGAGAGAATTTGGAACTCAAAAAAAATTTTTAAATGAATGTTAAAAATTGTTCTTACATGTAATTGGTAAAAAATAAAATAAAATATTATTTAAAAAAAGAAATGGTGTCTCAGAAGATTGGGGAAGGTTGAGTTATTAATGGAACCCTTTCACTTTTCACTTCTTCTAAGACCTTTGTCAAACTGGCTGATCACTTGTGGAAGAGGCATTGCCAGAGGGAATTTAAAGACGAGCAGCTCCAGGACAATGAATCATGGCGCGAAATGTACTTCAGGCTTTTTGATCAGAGAGAGCAAAAATTGAAGACCCTCACAGAGAACATCATTTTGTCCCAGTCTGAAAAACCCAAAGGTAACTAACATTTTTGGTTTTACTTGTTTTCTTCTTTTGGAACTTTCCTTTTCACTAATATAATCATGACAAACATCAACCAATATGAAAATTTCCTTATATGAAGAATAGGAAAAGATGAAACCATGAATCTCCATTCTATATAGCTTGTTTTAAAAATATATTCCAAATCTAATGTGGCAGTTATAATATTTCCCTTATGGACTTTCTTATGCTCACTTCTGTGTATTTTTAAATGATTCTTTAATGTTTTTCTTTTTCTTCATTTTTTGGTATTACTTATCACTACCCTCATCACTAACTCTCCCTCTCGACCCTCTATAAAACTATCTTGTGGCATCTAACTATAGTCACAAACAACTAATGTATTATTTAAATTTATGTTTAGTTTATTTTTAAATTAAACCTTTTTTTGGGAATAGATACCATGACAAAACTTTTCCAAAACACTTATTGGATTCCATGTGAGATTTTTGTTTGTTCCTAGGATTGTTTCATATCCAAGAAAATGGTAGTCATGATTAATACATGATTCAAAGTTTAAAAATTCTTCATGTACATAATATCTCCCTTGAATCTCACAACAACACTGTGAGGTGTGTTGGACTGGGAGCTTCTTACCCTATTTGCTACTTGTGGGATCTTGGGAAATTCCCTTAACCTCAAGATCTGTTTTCCCTTCTGTGAAATGAGGCTGTTAAGGGTCCCTTCTCCCAGATCTACAATTCACATTTTTCAAATGAAGAAATGAGATCCAGGGAAATCAAATGATTTCCCTGAGGCCAAATAACTAGTGTGTAATCCAGATAGATGCTATCAAAAATAACTTTTCTTGTGCCAATAAGCAAAAATTATTCTAGAACAATTGAACAGAAAAATAGATTCATAAATATGAACTGGAAGGGCTCTCAGAGCCCATCTAATCCAACTCCTTCATTTTACAGATGAGGAAACTGAGGCCCAGGGAGGTTAAGAGACTTACACAAGGTCAGACAAGTAGCAGAAGTGTCAGAGGCAGAATGCGAACCCAGGTCTTCTGACTCCAATGCTAGAGCTTTTTCTATGTTAATAAATTTTGCAAGTTTGAAAATCCCTCCCTCTCTATATCTTAAAGAGCAATTTTGGGTCAAATCTTTGGTCTTCACTTGCTATTCACTTTTAGTAATCATATTTTGTTTAAAAATCTTATAATGCCCAGAAGTTAGACTGTGTTTGATCCTTTGGCAGCCTTTAACTTATTAAATTTTTATATTAATATATTTGCATGTATATTTGTTTGTGTATTATTACTACATCAGGTTCATGTTTCTTAATCCTTTCTTATTTTTTCATATTGCAATGTTTCTATTCGGTGATCAAATTTACAAAAGACTTTAGGTCTTTTTTAGGCTAGCAAAATTGCTGTTTATATTTCTGTACATCAAAGTTAAAAAAAAATCCCAAAACATCAGAAGTCCTTGGCCACTAAACCTACGCTGACTGCATCGTATGTTGAGACTTATACTCCTCCTGGTTCCCTCTTATTTAGGGCATCAGATCAAAATGGCCTATGTTCAGGGTATGGCAAAACCTCCTAGAGAACTCAGGGGTCATCCAGAGAATTGTGGTTCACCTAGAGTTCCTTCTAACAAACCCAGGTGAGTATCAAGAGTATACTGGTATAATTGGGGTAGAAGGGGAGAGTGTAAAAATAGTTCATTTTTCCGTACCACTGGGGTCTTGTCTCACTTTTGTACCTCCTTCTCCAGGACTTAGCACCCTATTCTCTCTGTATATAGTAGTGCTTAATGTATTTTCTGATGGATAATAATTTATAGTTTACAAAGCACTCCACAACTTTATCTCATATCATCCTTAGGCAGGAGAAAACTGGGTTAGTGAAACTGGGAAAAGTGAATAATTTGTCCAAAGTCATTCAGTGGCCAAACTAGGAATACTATGTCTCTATCCTTAGTGATCTTTCAGTATTCCAGCCTACCTTTTTCTCTTTGATGTTTTGAATATTGCTGGTTTTATGGGGAAATGATAATCAGTTCCAAATTACTAATAACAAGAGAAATGCAAGTTAAAACAACTTGAGGTTCAACTTATACTCATTAGAATAACAAAGATGACATACATTCTTCCAACATTCATCATTTTCATGCTATGAAAAAACTCTTGGGAAGACAGGTACAGTGATACACTGTTGGTGGAACTGTAAATCCCACCATACTGCAAAATGTGCCTTAAGGCCTTAAAAATGCCTTAAGGCCAGCTGGTTCATTGGTCAGGGAAAATGGAGGAGTATATTTGGAAAGAAAGGGTCAACTCTAGTGTTACAGGACATAAGTTCAACTGCCTACTACTTACTAAAGGGACCTCAGGCAAGTCATCAAAGAGAAAAGATAGTTTTATTCATCTCCCTCATATTCTCTCTCTCTCTCTCTCTCTCTCTCTCAATTAGGTAATCATGTTCTTCCTAATGAATTCTACCTATTGACTAGAGTGTCCACTAGAGGTCACTGTATTCCTAAGTTTCTGGGGAGCACAACTTTAGGCTGGACTGGAGCATCTGCTGTTTGCTTTGGCGTCCAGGCTGTGGTGATTGGAGGGGTAATGAGGGAAAGATGGGCTAATTCCTGGATATTTAATTGTCTAATTGACTTGAGAGATCATGATATAAACATATTCTTACCTCTGACCACATCCTCCCCCTGCCCCTCTATAAGGAAGGAAACTGAGTTAATCTTTTTTTTTTTCTCTTCAGCAAAAGGAAACTGGGAAATGGAGAGAGAAATGATTCAGGAAGCGATAATGTGGCAGCAGCAAATGCCGGTGTTTCTGGGGAGTCACAGCAAGATGCAAAAAGAGTGAAAAGTAAGTCTGCCTCAACTAAGGCCTTCCTCCCCCGGCCTCACGTTTTCCAGATATTATGATTCAGAGTTAGAGGGAGTACTGCACAATGGACAGAGAGCTGGCTTCAGAACCAGGAAGACCGGAATTCAAGACCCATGTCTGGCACATACTGACTTTATGACCCTGAACAGGCCACTTAAACACTTTGTGACACAGATAATTCTCTAAAACTATAAGGATTATAAGGCTGATCTGCACTGGTAGAGAGAGTTTCCTTACCCTGAGATCTGCATCTTTCTTAAATCATGGGTCCAGTTAAAAAGTGGTTCAAGTTAGTGGGATGCACACCGTGTGGATGAACAGGTAAAGTCCTTCAGACAATTGGGTAATCACGTAACCAACCTGGTGTGGCAGAATATCTTTTTGACAAGCACACCCTTGGAGAGGGTGACAAGGAGGGCTAAGCCACACCTGGCTTCCCCTACACCTGGGAACTGTGGGCGTGACTCCTACTGTCTTTCAGTGCAGGCAGAACACGTCAGCCTTTCATTATCAATGTTCAAATTTGCCTTCAGTTGGGTAAGGGAAAAATATAATCATCATGTGATTCACATGATGAGGAAATTAGTTTAGCATAATAGATTTAGAGCTGGGAAGAAGTTTAAAAGACATGTCACCCAATCCCACCTTATTCTACAGATGAGGAAACTAAGGCTGAGAGAAGTAACTCACCCAAGACAAATGTGGAGTCAAGATTTGAAATTTGGTGCTCTGACTCCAAATCCAGGCTATTTTCCATTACTCTTCTGATTTTGAGTGTTTGAAGGAACTGACGAGGGAAGGGTGGTGTTTTATTATATATACCCAATCATTTGAGATATTAGTTAAGGGCAATAGCTGGCCTCTAGGGTCCTTCCCAGACTGAGAACCTTAGTATTTAGTGTAACTGTCTTTTTTTCCTTCTAGAAGTTGCTCCTATGATGGCCAAATCCCTGAAGGCATTGGACCATGGCAGAGCAGATTCTGAACGACTGAAGTGCTAACCCAGTAAGAGCTGGATTCGAATTTCTAATCTGGTATAAAGAGAGTGTAATCTTGTTAATTTTGTTTGTTCATGTTAGTCAACTCAAGCATCAATATATAAAATATGAAGAGGTTGCCAGTAGATACCATTTTCTCTTGGACTCCCACAATGCTACTTTGTAGTAAGAGTGACCAAGAGACAAGATAGACAATATAATGAGATTGTATCATTTCATCCTGCAATTTTTCTGTTGCTAATAAATTCTCAAATTCATGTGTTCAGAATTCTTATTTTTAAAACTCCCAGAATTTTAGGCTTATGTCATACATGTCCACGACACACTTAGCATCTTGTTTGGCACAAAAGCACTTAAATGCTTGTTTGGTTATGTGGTGCCTCAGACTTTCAGAAGTCACCCTGTTTTAACTGGTTCAGTAAGTCTTTCTCTTGCTTATTTAGTAGGTAAGCATGCTAGGGGAGAATTGGGGCTTTCCCAGGGGAAAAACCTGTTAAGTCTATTAGTTTAAAATTTTTATGCATATATTGTCTTTTTATATTACCTTCATTTCTCATTATGTACCCCTCATCTACTAAGAAAGCTGTCCCTTAGAACAAAGAAAAAAAGAGAGAGGGAAAAATAGTTCAGTAAAACTACCCAATACATCATCTAATCAGTGCACCAGACTATGGGATGCTAGATGAGGCCAATCTTGTTCACAGGCTAGAGACCTCGAGGCTTTAATACTAGGGCAGACAGTGAATGCCAAAATCAAATGCTATAGTTTCTTTGAACACATGTATATTATGTAACCTTATATCACACCTGATGGGCAGCTTCTCTCCTCCTCCACCTCATTGTTTAAACATAATTCTGCATTGCTTTCCATCATAGTTAGTAACTCTATCAACAACCTATTAATGAGCCCAGTAGACAATTATCTGAAGAAAGTTGGCATTGAGAAGAAAAGATTTGTTATAACCTCTATGGGAAATATGATAGGGAGTCCATAAGAGTCACATAGAAAGGTAATACAATAGCAGTGAAAAACTGAAATTTTGTACTATGAGCTTATAGATGAAATCAGTGGGATTCATGATTTTCTTTAGTTATGTAGTTCAGGAGCCGGAATAGAGAAGTCAGTAGGGGTTACCCAGGGTTGTCAATTAGGAAGCTGAGAATGGTAGAAGGCCCCAGGGATAGAAGAGAATCCTGTTAAGTCTTTTCAAAAAAATGTTTCTGACCTTTAAGACAGTAAATAGAGACTGACCTGTTTCAGGTTGTTTGAACTAATTCATTCAGCTGATATTTGGGTACAAGGATGAATAAAACATGGTCATTTTGTTGAGTTGTTTCAGTCATGTCAGACTCTCCATGACTCCGTTTGGGGTTTCCTTGGCAAAGATAGTGGAGTGGCTTGCTATTTCCTTCTCTAGCTCACTTTACATACGAGGAAACTGAAGCAAACAGGGTTAAGTGACTTGTCCAAGGTCACACAACTATTTAATGTCTGAGGCTGGACTTGAACTCAGGACCTCCTGATTCCGGGGCAGCACTCCATCCATTGCATCACCTACCTGTTCTGCCTCTCCCAAAATGTGGTAATGGTCTCATATAGTAGCTGAAACATGTAATATTTTTATGGAGTGCAAAGGAGCTTTTTGTACATCATCTCATCTGGTCCTTCTTACTCTTGAGGTAAGTACAAAATACTGTGCATCTTTTATAAATGAAGAAACAAAGGTTGAGAAATAGCATGACTTGAGAAACTTTAAAAAATCAAATCTCTGACTTTTAATTGGTGAAGAGCATCCCCTGGGAATGAATCTTCCTTTACAAATGTCAACCATAAACTGCTCTGTAATTTAATCTGAGAGATAAACAGAGAAAGACTGAGACAGAGAGAAAGGCGATTTTTTAAGTTTGGACATTTAGGGAAATTTCCTTTACCAATCTAGATCTGTACCAGCCTTGGCCAGGTAACACAAGTCAATATGTGTCAGAGCTAAGACTTCACCCAAAGTCTCCCTGATTCTGAGACCTGCTCCTTCCTTATTCATTCTTCCATGCTCTCTCTTTATATGATCTATAGAGATCATCTAACCTCTCATTTCAGAG
Organism: Gymnobelideus leadbeateri; assembly: GCA_011680675.1. Taxonomy (NCBI): domain Eukaryota; kingdom Metazoa; phylum Chordata; class Mammalia; order Diprotodontia; family Petauridae; genus Gymnobelideus; species Gymnobelideus leadbeateri. The sequence goes on along the minus strand of WOXC01007944.1, from coordinate 34,999 downwards.
GAAACAGGTGCAGAAGCAACTTTAAAGGTTTTGTAGCTACTTAATGGCATGGCCAGGACTGAGATCAAGATTTCTTAATTCCCGGTCTTGTGAGGTTTCATAAGGACAGGCAAAATAAGTGTGCTTTTCTAGGCAGTGTCATGTCTCTCCTCTTAACCTTTCTATGAGGTTGGAGTTCATGAATCAGGAAAGCTTTATTGGAGGCAATGCTATTTAAACAAGACCTTTTTAGGATGCATAGGATTTTGGCAGCTGGAGAAAAATTGGGGAAAATTGGGGAAAAATCTGGATGGGTTATGGATCTATATCTAGAAGGGACCAAATTGAATCATATCACGTCAAAGATGAGGAAATTGAGGTCCAAGGAGGTTATGTGACAAAGCAGGAAACATTCCAATTATAAGAACAGCATAAACAAAGACATGGAGGCAGGAAAACCCAGGTAATATCTAAGGAACGAATAGTCCAATATGATGAGTGGACAATTGTGACCATCACTTATGTATAAGGTCAATAGTAGAAGTCAAACTGGAAACACAGATTGTTAACACTTCTTAAAGGACCCTTTAATGACTTGTGAAGAAGAGGGGGATGGAGGTAGGATTACTAAGAACATTTGATCAGAGAAGTCACCTGAGTAGGATCATGCTTTAGGAAGGTCTTGCCCTAGGATATGGGATAGGGTGGGATTAGTTGGAGTCAGTGAGATCAATTAGATTACTGTAGCTACCCATGTGAACAGTGATAGAGTCCTCAGCTGTTTTAAAGAATATCTGTTTATGTGCAGTGACCCATATCTGTCGATAAGTTGAATTTAATCTTCTACCTCTTTAAAAATCCAATTTTATTTTATTTTCAGTTCCAAATTATTTCCATTCCCCTACCCATTGAGAAAGCAAGAAAAATAAAACTCATTACAAATTTGTATAGACATGCAAAACAAATTTCTGCACAACTGTAGTGCCAGTGCAATATTTACAGTACCCACGATCACAATGAAGGCTATGACTATAAATATCGCATGACGTTTGATCGCAAAACATACCAGATTCTCCATTGAAGCGTTTATTTAGACACCAGAAAACCGAATCCCAAAACCAGTAAGTCAATTCCATCATAGTACCAAAGATATTCAGAAGCCACAATAACACTGAGAGCCACAACATCCTTCAGCTTTCCCACAAACCAATACAAGATCAATGTCTATTCACAAACCTCTCTGTCTCCTTGCCTGAGCATCCTCTCCTCCCCACCACCATCCAGCTAACTCTCCTTTCCAGCTCCCTGTGGGCTCTGCTTCCCTTCAGCAAACTCCTCCCACTGCAGGCTCCATGTGACTACATTCAGCCTATCAGGGGGCAGAGTTTACTTTCAAAGCCGAGGAGGTCTTCAAACTCCGCCCTAGGTCTATTAAGGGGCAGGGAAGGTCTTCAAATTCCCATTCCCATTACAACTCCCTGCCCCCCCCTCAAAAAAAAGCAGGAAAAAGAAAGAAATAGAAGAAAGTATGCTTCAACCTGTACTTTGAGTCTATCAGTTCTCTTTCTGGAGGTGGATAACTTTTTTCATCATGAGTTTTTTGGAATCTAGCACTTTAGTATAGTGCCTGGCGCCTAGTAGGCACCTAATAAATAAAAATAAAAAATAACCAAGCAAACAAAAAACAACTAAGATTCATTCACCTCCTATTTTGGGCACATGCTGATTGTGTGACCCTGGGCAACTCACATAACTTCTCAGTTCCTAGGCAACTCTGTAAGGGTATGTGATGAAGACAAGATGCAACCTAAAATTAATAGAGCAAGTTTTATCATCCAGCAGTTCCCTATAACCAATGAAATCACAGGTTCAGGTCTTATCTCTGTTGTGTCATTAACAAAGTAGAGGGACAGAAAAAGAGAGATATCTTTTACAATTGCAGTTAGAGGAAGAGTCCTTAACCAAATGGGGGCAACTAGGTGGTATGGTAGGTAAAGCACTGGGCTTGGAATCAGGAGGACTCATCATCATGGGTTCATCTCTGGCCTCAGATGTTTATTAGCTGTATGACCCTGGGCAAGTCACTTAACCCTGTTTACCTCATTTCGAATACATAAAATTGAAACTTTTGATTGATGTAGAGAAATTGTGGCTTTGGTTTGGTATGGCTATTTAGGAAAGAGGATGGAGAGAGAAAAGTAGAGTTTGAGACAGAGGGAGAGAAGAGTAATGCACTTTGTATGGTTAACTGGAATCCCAAGCTGCAAGCAAGTGGGGAAAGATGGTACCCCAACGTGTTCCTTTGATTTCCAGCACTCTCAGAGATCACTAAAAGCAGACTTTTCAGATGAGATTTTTTCTCCTTAGTTAAGATGTCATCTTATGAACTATAATTTCATCACAGAGCCCTGTGACTTTTGTGTAATCTCTCCAGATCACTGTTTTACTCTTTGCTTTGATGAATATTATTGTTTACTGTGATTTTTTTTTTATAATAAGGGTCTAGTGGAAGGGAAACTAAACTGGCTGAGGCAAGGCCAACCATTACCCTCCTAAGCTGGGATAGGACTATTACCACCCAATGAATCAGGAAAAATGGATTTTGACTCCCCTTTCCCCCACAAAAAAAGACCAGCATCCCTCCAGACTGAAAATATCTATTATTTAGTAGACAGATACAATTCTAAACTGCTACCCCACTTAGAGATAAGAACCCTCCTGCTCTCCACAATGGTAGAAATCATAGTCTCCCTGAATATGGGGTGAATGTGATCCTAACACATATGTAGGTAAATGAATACCTAATACATTCAGGTCAGATTTTCTAAAATTACACAGGCCACCCTTATTAGATTCATCCTTAGACTTTAATTTGGAGAAGGGAAGGTTGAAATAATTATGATATAAAGGCACCTATTTCACAGAGTATTTGTGAGAATTTCAATAAAACATATGCAACAGTTAAAAAAAAAACCTGCCTCCAAGCCAAGATGCTTCATTGGAATAAGAGCTACAGGCTGTGTATCACAATAGTAGAAGAGAAATTACTTTAGTTGAGGATAGGAGAGTACTCTTTTGGAAAGCAGATTTTGGATTCTTTCTAGAAAGCAATATGGAAGGGCAGAAATAGCATTGGCTCTCAAGTCGGAAGATATAAGTTCAAATCCTGCCTCTGACACTACTCACATGACTTTGGTCAAGTCATTTAACTCCTTGGGCCTCAGTTTCCTCATTTGTAAAATGAAGGGCTTTTGAGGTCCCTTCCAGTTCTAAATCTAATATTCTGTGATTCTGCCCTTTGAGATTCTAAGTTCTGAAGTTCTGTGTCAGATTTGAAAAAGAAAACAAAAAACTCTGCTTTTTTTTGCCATTATTTTCTAGTTTTGTCCTGTTGACTTCATTCTAAGGTGATTTTCCTCATCCAGTGATTATTGTATGGTATTTTTCTGGTTAGCTCTGATTGCTTTCCCAGTGTTTTAAAATAAATTCTACAGGGTTGAGTCAACTCAAATATTGTACCAAACTGCCCTCTAGTGTTCAAAGAATCATAATAGAACCACCTTTATCCAAGTAGAGTGCTTTGTAAGATTTTAGGAAGTTATTTAGTTTTATCCTTTTTTTTAGTAGAAGAGGACCTTGGAGCCCAGAGATGTTAAGTAAATTACCTAGACCCCTACTTGTTACTTAGTGAGGAATAGATCTGAGAATTTAGCAGAAGTCCTCTGACTCCAAATTCTGTTTTGCCCAGGTTTCCATGACCCAAACTTTCCCCCCACCATATTTCTAACCTGTACCCTCTACCCTATTTTCACCCCATAGGCTTCATAGTTGGCTTAGCAAGTCTTTCTGGTCTAAGAAGGCTGTCTTTATGGGAGAGTAGCTGTCCAAAATTCCTAATGAGGTCCATGACCCTTCTGGACATAACTATACACAATTAAGAACTCCAGAAATACTTCTCTAACTCCACTGTGGCAACAATTTTTTAATTCTCAGAATCAACAAGTCAATAAATATTTATTAAACCTGCTATGTGCTAGGCACTGTGCTAAGCACTGGAGATACAAAGACAGACAAAAAACAATTTCTATTCAGAACATCTGGGGAATGACCTAGAGAAGCACCTTCTCTTATACAAGAATAGTGTAACAAGCTAAAGAATATTACATAAAGATATATATATATATATATATAAAGAGAGTATGCCTTATATAATTAAATATATATATTTATATTATATATATTATATATATATATATATATATAAAGATAGTATGCTTTTAAAAAAATAGTCCCACCTTAAGGTTTGCAAAGCATTTTACATATAGGATCTCATTTGATCCTCAAAGACTCTACAATATAGATGCTGTTCATCCCCATTTTACAGATAAAGAAACTGAGGCTTAAAGAGTTTAAGGGACCTACCCCCCAGGGTTGCACACCAAGTAATTCCTTGTCTGAGGTGGGATTCAAGTCCAGCCTGTCCTGACTCTAATTTCAGTACATCATGCTGTGTCACAGGACTTATTTATCCACAGAAACCATGTTATAAATAATGGTCAGCAGAATTAAAGTAGCTTTATACTTCAGGTACATTAAGAGTTAAATGGGTTATTGTCAGCAGATCTGGGATCATAAGCAGATTTAGAACCAGAACTGACCTCAAAGGTCAAGTGTACCCTTCCCTACCCCTATCCTAACTTTATAGATAAATTAAAGCCCAGAGAAATAACCTGATTTGCCCAAGCTCACATACATAGCAGAGTTGGAATTTGGATATGCATTCTTTGATTCTAAATATAGCCTTCTTTTTACTGACCCGCTAGCCCTTCCTTCTCTTATCAATAAATTGTAAAAGTAAAAAGTGCCAGTGAGCTCAGTTACAAAGGCAATTCTTCTGAACTATTTTCAGGAAGTTACCATGTAGGACATTGTTTCCATGGGAAAATGCCTCCCAAATACCAAACTACCAAGTTACAAATGAACTTTTAGAACACAACTGCATTCATAAATTGAAGACTCTGTGTACTGACTTAGGATGTTCACATGCTTTGCTACTCTGCAGAACTGACCTTTGACATCCCCAGACTGAAGCACAGGGACTGTATGATTGAAATACCAGACTGGGGATTGTCCTGAGATGTAAATGAATTCCTTTTGTGTGTTTGACTGTGGAAACATCTGTGGTGTAATGGAAAGGATATAGGATTTGGAATCAGAGGACCTGATTTTGAATCCCAGCTTCTTGTTACCTGTGTGTTCTTGGATAGGTCAACTGAAGCCTGCATAGACCTCAGTTTCATTATCTGTAAAAATGAAGTGGTAGCATTAGATGGTCTCTGGGGTCTTTTCTATTTTCAGATCCATGATTCCATGCCCAAAGGGGGTGCCATATGGTATCTATTGTTCTCTAAAGGAATCTAGGGAGTCTTTGAAAAGGATGGGGCTTCTTTCCAGGGAGGAAGCATGAATTACAAGCAAGTATGACCAAAAATAAAAGACAAGGCTAACTCTCAAGACTAACCTAGAGATGAGATAAAATAATCCTAGACACACTTATATTTCAAGAAATAGTTTATCTTTCATTCATGGTAGTTGGTAGAAGCTTTTAAAAACTTTTTTTAAAAATCACTTGTTCTTTCCCATTATTTATACACACACGTATATACACAATATGTATATATACATATGCACATATACATGTATATATTATTGTGAATTATATATATATGTGTGTGTGTGTTATTGTGAACCTGACAGACATCAACAAAATGTGAACATTTACACATATAAAGAAGAGTAGAAAAAAAAGGCTATATATATGAAATCCCAAATCTCTATCCTGCGTAGATTAGTTTTTTGAAAACGATACATGCGTCTATCTTAACTGCCTTGATTATCTTTGTTTCTTTCTGCTCCCTTTTACATATTTTTAATTTAAATTTATTTATTTACTTCTAGTTTCCAACATTCAGTTCCACAATCCCTTGAGTTTCAAATTTTCTTCTCCTCCCTCTTCTCCCCCCTAATGTTTCATTGATATTATTTTATTTTCAACTATATTGGCATTACTATCACTAGTCTCCTTCACAACTCTCTCTCTCTCCAGTATAAAAATATTCCCTTTTAACAAAGCATAAACAGATAAAACAAATTTATATGTTGTTATTTCTCATTCTGCATTTAGAGTCCATCACATTTCTTCCAAAACTGGGGAACATGTTTCTTCATCAGCCTTCTTAAGTTGTGAAAGGTCATTGCACAGATCAGAGTTCTTAAGTCTTTCAAAGTTGTTTTCCTTCACAATGCTGTAATTGTATAAACTGTTTTCCTGGTTATTCTTTTACTCTGCATCAGTTCATACAAGTCTTCCCAGAGTTCTTTGAATCCTTCCCCTTAATTGTTTCTTATGATGCAGTAATCTTCCGCTATGCTCATGAAACATAATTTGTTTAGTCATTGCCACATTGATGGGCACCCACTTCCTTTTTTTCCTAGTTCTTTGCTACAATAAAGAATGCCTTTCCAGTTTTGTTTCACATTATTCTCCTTTATATATTCTATGTACTAGCCAAACTGGATTATTAGCTGCTCCTCCGTCTCCTGTGCGTTTTCATAGGACACCTCCCATGCCTGGAGCATCCTCCCTTCACATATTGTTGGAATCCTTTCAGGTGTCACCTCATCCATGAAACTTTCCCTCATTCTCTCCTCTCCCCTCAAATTTTCTTGGAGTACTTAGTCTGATTCCCTCTTTTATATCATGCTTATTTCATGTATCACTTTGTTCTGGTCAAAATGTAAGCTCTTTGAGAGTAGGGATGCACTGTCATTGTTTTTTGTTTTGCTTTATCTTTGACCTATGACCTAACACAGGGCTTCACACAAAGTTAGCAGCTAAGGGCAACTAGGCAGTACAGAAGATAATGCACTGGACCTGGGGTCGAAAAGACTTCAGTTCAAATGCCTCCCCGGACTATATAATTTGATCCTCACAACTTTGGAATGCAGACGCTATTCTTTTCCCCATTTCACAGATGAGAAAACTGAGTCAAAGAGAGGTTAAATGTCTAGTTCTAGTAACCCAGGGAAAGTCACTTAGCTTCAGTTTCCTCATCTGCAAAATAAAAATAGTATACTTCCCAGGGTTGTTGTGTGGATTACATGAGATAATATTCATAAAAGGATTCTTACAAGCCTGAAATCAGCACTATATAAATGCTAGCTACTGTTATCACAGTAGAGACCAAATAACTAGTTGCTAAATTGAATAGTAAAAAAATTTTAAAGTCATTTCTATTTTGGGCCAATAGCCCCTCCTCCCCCAGGGCATAGTTCAGTATCAGCAGGCAAGAATCAAGGTTGTTTTGCTTCCAGGTTTCTGCACCTGATGCTTGAAGTGCTCCACTTCTAAACAGGATTTGAAGCTTGAAGAACCCTGTTCTGTCTCACACTCAGACTGTTTGCTGCTCCTTTGAATTTCATCCATTATGTATCTGTCAGTGTGAAACCAGAAAGGAATTCAAAATCCAATGAAGTTCCTTGCTAAACATCACTTCTCCCACTTATATCAGCTATAGTGAAATTGAAAAATTGAGAGAATGCAGTGTAGGAGATAGAATGCCGGATTTGGAGTCAGAGGGACTCGCATGACTGGTTTGTTCTCTGAGCACTCATTACTGGAGTGAGAGACAGGACTAAAAAGGCACAGTCTCATACATGTGTGCACACACTTGCATGTATACACACAGACACATACACACTTGCATGTATACACACACACACACGCACACACTCCCAGTTTGTCCGTTTAGGTATCTGGGTGACAGAGTGGATAGAAGTGCCAGACCTGGAGTGAAATCTGGCCACTGATAATTACTAGCTGTGTGACTCTGGGACAGGCACTTAACCTCTCTTTGACTCAGTTTCCTCATCCTTAAAATGGGGATAATGATAACACTTGTATCCCAGAGCTGTGAGGATCAAATTATATAATAGTTGTAAAATTCTTGGCACAGTGTCTAGAACACATTAAAAATTATGTGTTAGTTATTATTTTTCTATTCACCACGCTCCTAATAGCTGTGGCCTCATGTGTTCATTTCTAAGTAGGTGGTGCGGTGGCTAAGATCACTGGACTTGGTATCAGGAAGAGTTGAATTCAAACTCTGCCCAAGACATTTACAAGCTTTGTGACTGTGGACCAGCCACTCTCTGCCTCAGTTTCCTCATCTTTAAGGCAGAGATAATAATAGCACCAACTTCCCAGAGTTGTTGTGGGGATCAAATGAGATAAATTAAGTACAGGGTACCTAGCTATAATATAATTAGAGCTATAGCTAGCTATAATTTAGGAAGAATTTGTGAGAATTGGATTGCTACCGGGATTTTCATGGGCGTGAGCAAACAGCGTTGACTTTGGAGTCAGAGGTCCTGGGTTCAAATCCTGTCTCTGGTGCTTATTACCCATAATCTTGAATAAGCTACTTAAACTCCCTGGACCTCAGTTTCCTCATAAAAAGGATAGTGTTGAGCTAGATGATCCCTAAGATCCCTTTCTAGCTCTATACCTATGATCCTATGATCAGGGAAGTTCCCTAGTCAATTTGATGGGGTTTTAGGAAAGCAAGCCTTTGTTTGAGACTTTGATTGAAATTCCCTTTGGAAGGCATGGGGACATATTTCATCAAGAGGTAAGTTCATCTCCTATCTACTGGGGATGATTTGCCTAGCTTGGGCCTGTGGGTCAGAATATCCCTTTATACTAGACCTATAAAAGAGGGTCTTTTGAAATGTTGGTCTAGATTCCAAATTCCTTGCTCTAACAGTAATGGAATCAACTCTCTAACAAACCCAAATTTATTTTTCTTTCCAGGGAATCAAAACTCTTTGGTTGGTATACTCCAAGACTGGGCATTCATATGTATTCTAGAGGTGAAAATGGTAATTTGAGAGGATTGCTCCACTATCGACTCCAAATCTGTTTCTCTTCCAAAGGGAATCCAAATTACTTAGTGACACTAGGAATCTCTGGGACTGAGTAAAGCCCCTAGAGGAAGGTGGTACCCACCAGAGAGGAAGAATTGCATTGCTTTTTTATGGGTTACTGTGAGTCCTTTGTTTCTGCATTTTTATGAAATGGAATAAAGACTCAAATCTGAAATGACTTCAGTGATTCTGGAAGAGTGAGGTTGACAACTTTGTGCAACTCTGCATCACTTAAATTTAACAGGCAAGTCAAGACATCACCCTTTGTGATGTCATTGGTCTTCTTTGAAAATGAAGGACAAACAACAACAGTCTTGTTACCTTGGATGCTTGAACAGCAGTGGGGGAACCATTTACCCACACCTATGAATAGCTAGATGTGAGCTATATTCCACTAGCATTCTGAGATTTTCCACAACAAAATCCTAGAAATGTTTTGGAAATTCTGGAAAGGAAAAAAATGTAGATATTTTATTTTTGACAGGTTCCCAAAACTGGATCCAGTCCATTAAAGCCTAGACCCCAGGAAATTGGAACATGTGCATTATACAATAACCTTTCCATTGGTTTCAATGAAATATTAAATTGTTTAACTTATTATTAGTGGCCAAGGTCAGCAATAAGGTTAAATAAAAGAGGAAAAAAGATTTTGCTTCCTTAATTTCAGGAATTAATTTATATTGAATTTTGTTGCCCAACAAGATGATAACCTCATATTAGAATTTATTTTTTAGACAAGTAGTTTGCAAAAGCAATGCTGTGCATTGATATATTATCCTTCAATGGTATGCTCTATAATATCAAAAAAGACCACAATGTCAAGGCTTTCAACTTTATCATTAGAACTCTTAAGATTTAAGTCAGATAATTTTTCACACAAAATGAATGTTCTGTAAAGTACATTTTAAGAACTTCTGGTTATTTTTACTAATCTGGATCAATTGATTCAGTGGTGTACTAGACCTAGCTTATACTGGCTGCATTAACTTTTCAGTATGAGTATTGACACCATGGAAACCAGCAAACACTAGAAAGTAGGACCGGGTTTATTATTTGATTGATTGTCAAGACTTAGGAAAGTGATGGAGAAAATATTAATAAAGCAGATTAAATTTTTTATAATTGTGTTGTGAGTACATTTTGCAGGGGGGGGAGGGACAGTTGATTATCTAACATTTGCTAGCACCCCCTGAATTAAGCTGCTTCTCATTGATCTTCCACTTCAAAAAGTGGAATATGATGGAATTAACAAGTAATTCATGTTATCCCTTATTTGCTGGTGCAATTTTTTTCCAATCAGAATACATTTTTGAGGGACTTTGCTGGTGCTGGTATGATGTTTTCCAAAGAAAATACAAGGAAAGCAAGATAAAGATTGATTTGATTTGTAAAACATCATACGATTTCAGTTTATTGAATTTCCCCTGAAAAGTCCTTGGTAAACCAATAACCTCCAAAAGCCACATTTATCATCCTGGTGTTGATGCTTTGAAATTGACATTATAACTCTGTTCTGGATCATATTGTACTAAGTAACATCTAACTTGATCATTAATGCTTGGTCACAATTGAGGATCATTTAAGCTTAGTGAAATATCTTAATTTATATTATTTACAGAAAGGTACTACTGAGTGTGATTATTTCTAAAATTAGACACTTTGTATGTAGGGGTAGGGAGGTAATCCTTTGGGTCTCAAAGTATAGGTCAAAAGAACACAAACTGACAGCTTCTTTCACACTGGAAAGCCTTCTAGTATGAGCCTAGTAATGCCCCATATATGTGGTTTACATGACAAGTCTAATTTCATTTCCAGCTCTCCTCCTATCAGTGCCTCACTGATCTATTGCTGCTTTCTACTGTTCATAGCAGGAGTTGTGGGTTAACCTTACATTCTCTTTCCTTAGCTTCACTACTTCCCATTTTTCTATGGTTCTCCTCAGATAATTTTAGTTATTTTCTCTCTACATTCCAATTTCTAGAGAAGCTGGGACTTAGAATGATTGTGCTGGAGCTTCAAGTGACAATGTTACAGTACTTTCTCAGATTGGGCCTTGAGTGCCTTTAGTCTATTTAAACCTTCTGAGTCTTATGGTCCTTGTAAAGGATCTATCTCATCAGATAGTTGCAAAATTATTCCTTTTTTTGAATTACTCAAATTGGTCTCTGTTTCATGCTCCAGTTCAACTCACAGTAGTTCAAAGCTGTTTATCCCCATTCTGCCTAAGCAGACAGACAACCAATCAATGCTTCCTAATTACACGTCGGATGCTGTACTAAGTACTAAAGACCAAAAAAAGGTAAAAATTGTCCCTTTCTTCAAAGAGTTTACATGTCAATAAGCATAGGTGCATACAAGATTGATACACATTAGATGACAGGTAACCTTTGAGGAGAAGGCTTTAGCATTTTGGAAATGGGAGAAGGAAGGTCCTAAAAAAAGTGTCATTTGAGCTGAAGCTTGAAGGAAGCCAGGCATTTTAAGAGGCAGAGGCAAAAAGGAAGAGGCATGGGGGACAGTTAAAGGAAAGGCACTGAATAAACTTTGTTTTTCAGCAACAATTTTCATAACTCTAGTTAACTCTTTCTACCATTCTTGTACTAATCTCAATGTCAACTCTTTTAAAATCTTTATTTTTAAAATAAATTCTTAAAGAGTAGTTATTTTTATGCCATTCTAAGCCCATCAGGAATATCTACTTAGATTATTTGTTGAGGGGAGCCACACTGTAAGTTTTCAGTTACTCTTACAAATAACTCTAAATGTGATGATTTTGAATGAATATGCCGACATGATCTAGCATCCCCTCCTTTATAGCTCCTATGAAATATTGTGGACAGAATGCCATTCATCATTTCACAATCAGAAATAAGCATCTATCACTAGTGTTATTTTACTGACAACTGAAGGTGTCACTAAACTGCTGCTTGACTGAGCATTTAAAATGGTGCTTCCCTTGCTAATTACCAAATATCTTTCTAGAGTTGGTGCCTGAAGATAAATAAGGAAAAGTGCAAATCATAACTTGCTTCTTCTATTAGGGAGTGCCTTGTAGTCACTGCCAGTTACATGACTTGTGTTCTTAGGTAAACTCTTCAGATTTTTTTTTCCATCTTGCACACGAAACATTTCTCAATGCAGTATGATTTATAGAATGATTTGTGTCATCTCATTTGTGTTGGGTGACATTTTATGATTTTAAAAAATTATATTTGTATATTTTGCTTTCATACAACAAATCAAGTGCACAATAAACAGCCAAACAAAACATTTAAAAAGTTAATTCTCTGAAAAAAGTTAGACTATCAACTATTAACAGAAAGGAGGCAAGTGAATCCCTTAATTTTGGCAAGATGGCATAGTACCAATATTGACTGCTGCATTAGACTAGATTTCTCTCACCTTTGATGGAGAATTCTTGATAAAATTAAATTTTATTTATTGTTATGTATATGTAGAAGTATACTCCTCTGTCTACTGGTGACTTACAACTTTTGGTGAATGTGCAAATAGACATCTAAAGCAAAAGTCTACATTACATGGAAAATAGAATTCTTCTAGCTTTAAAAATCTGCATCATTGTTTAAGGGGTGAAGTTAAGAGGTGAGAGAGGAAAGTGGCAAGAAGAGATGGGGAGAGACAGGGTAGGGTAAACTATCTCATGTAGAAGAGGCAAGGGGAAGTGGTTGCAGGGGAGGGGAAGAACAGGAAGGCAAAAAGGAAAAACCCTATTCTCATTGAATTTGGCTCAGGGAGAGAATGACATACATATTAAATGGGATATCTCACCCTGCAGGAGAGTAGGGGGAAGAGAGATGAGAGGAGGGATGATGGATGGGAGGGCATTCTTGGGGGGAGGGGAGGTTGGAGGCACCCATTTTTGAAGAGGGACAAGATCAAAGTAGGTAATGGACCAGGTGGGGGGTGGGATGGGTGGGAGGGAAATATAGCCAGTCTTTTTTTTTTTTTTTAAAGCAATTGGGGTTAAGTAACTTGCTCAAGGTTACACGGCCAGTCATTGTGTGTGGGTGCTCATTTTCTCTTTTTTTTTTTATTAAACAAATGCTTTATTAACTTCTGTTTTACATCATTCATTTCCACCAGATTTTGAGTTACAATTATTATTCCCCCCTGTTTTTCCCCTACCCACCCTCCCAGAATAGCAGTCCCACAAGATATCGCTTCCTCCAATCTGCTCTCTCCCCTATCTTCTCCCATACCCCCTTCGACTTTTCCATTAGAGGAAGGTGAATCTTTGTGTCCCAATGCCTGCACACCTTATCTCCCAATTACAAGCAAAAGAGTATTAATAATAGTATTTATATATATTTGAAACATTTAGTCTTAAAACATCGAATTTCAGATCCATTTCCTTCCTCTCTTGTCACCCATTCCCTCTGGGAAGATAAGTGATTCAGTATATGTTGTACATGTCTAGCTATGCTAAACATTACCATAGTAGATTACCCATTACCATAGAAGATAAGTGATTCAGTATATGTTGTGCATGTCTAGCTATGCTAAACATTACCATAGTAGATATATTGTACAAGGCAGCTTATAATTCCCTCCCACTCATCCCACCCCCTACCTGTTCCATTCCCTACTTGATCCTGTCCCTCTTCTATAATGGGTACTTCCAACCTCCCCTCCCCCATCCATCATCCCTCCTCTCATCTCCCTTCCCCCTATTCCACTGCAGGTTGAGATATCCCATTTAGTATGATGTCATTCTCTCCCAGGACCAAATTCAATGAGAATGTGGTTTTGCCTTTTTGCCTTCCTATTCTTCCCCCCCCCGCCCCCGTTGCAACCACTTCCCCTTGCTTCTTCTACATGAGATAGTTTGCCCTACCCTGTCTCTCCCCATCTACTCTTGCCACTTTCCTCTCTCACCTCATAATTTCACCCCTTAAGTATCATCCCTTCCCAACAAATTCAACCCGTGCCCTCTATCCATATATAACTGTAAACATATATACACACATTCACATATGTATTCATATGACCATACACCCTTCTTCCATTATTTTCATACTGAGAAAGATTTCATCAGTCACAGTTATTGGTTTTCCATATAGGAATGTAAATAGTTCAACTTTGATAAATTCCTTTTGATTTCTTTTCCCTGATTACCTTCTCAGGCATCTCTTGCTTCTTGTGTCTGGATGTCAAATTTTCTATTCAACTCTGGTTTTTTCCTCAAGAATGCTCAAAAGTCCTCTATTCCACTGAATGACCATATTTTCCCCTGAAACAAAATACTCAGTTTTGCTGGGTAGGTGACCCTTGAGTTCATTCCCAGCTCTTTTGCCCTCTAGAATATCATATTCCATGCCCTTCGATCCCTCAGTGTAGAAGCTGCCAGGTCCTATGCTATTCTGATTGGGTTTCCACAATATTGAAATTGTTTCTTCCTGGCTGCTTGTAGTATTTTCTCCTTGATCTAGGGATTCTGGAACCTGGTTATAATATTCCTGGGAGTTTTCTTTTTGGGATCTTTTTCAGGAGGTGATTGGTGGATTATTTCAACCTCTATTTCCCCCTCTGGGTCTAAAACATCAGGGCAGTTTTCCTTGAGAATTTCTTGAAGAGTGATTTCTAGGTTCTTTCTTTGGTCATGGCTTTCAGGTAGTCCAATAATTTTTAAATTGTCTCTCCTGGATCTATTCTCCAGGTCAGTGGTTTTTCCCATGAGATATTTCACATTGTCTTCTAATCTTTCATTTGTTTGGATCTGCTTAACAGCATCTTGATTTCTCATAAAGTCATTAGCTTCCATTTGCTCCAGTCTAACTCTGAAGGAATAAATCTCCTCAGTGAACTTTTAAGATTCTTTTTCCACCTGGCAAATTCAACTTTTTAAAGCATTCTTTTCCTCATTGCCCTTTTGGGCCTCCTTTGCCATTTGAATTAGTCTATTTTTTAAGGTGTTGTTTTCCTCAGTCATGCTGTTGACCCTCATTTCATACTTTTCCTGCATCCTTCTCATTTCTCTTCCCAATTTTTCCTCCATTTCTCTTATTTGATTTTTAAAGTCCTTCTTAAGGTCCTCTATGGCCTGCAACCCGCTCATGTTTTCCCCTGGGGCTTTTGGAGCAGGACTTCTGATCTCACAGCCATCCTCTCCCTCTATGCTTTGATCATTTTTGGCCCCAAAGTAGGAGTCTAAGGTTGCATTTTTCTGTTTAATCTGTTTCCTTTGCCTTGGCATGTTGCCACTTAATTACTTGTCTTTTGGGCTTGTTGCCACAGTATGGCCTGGTGCCAGACAGGAACTTTCGCCCTGAACTTGTGTGTGTGGGGTGCAACTTCCGTTTCTGGCAAGCTGCAAACCCACCCACAACCTCCACCCCAGATCACAATCCAGTTCCAGGGAGGTTAAAGCAAGAGTGATTACCCCCCAAGACTGATCACTGGATCTCCCTACAGTTTGCGGGCCAGGAGCTGGAGCTGCCTCTGACAACTGCAAAATGACGTGTCTCCTCAGTGGCTTCTAGCCCCCAGGGGAGGAAGCTGACACGTTCCCCAAATACTGGTCCCAAAGTCCATAGGGCACTAACCTCTTACTTTGTCCTAGGCATGTCTATGTTGATAATTCTGGAGTCACCACAGCTGCTGGTGTTCTGGGGTCCCTCCAGCCGGTTGCTGGCCCTGCCGCCCTGGGGCTAAAACCTTGGCTCATGGGGACCTGGGTTCTGCTCGGCTGCCGGCTCCCAGAGCACTGCGCTGGTCCTTCCTGCAGGGCTGCTGGGCTGTCCTCAGCAGGAGGTTAGCTTTTCTGTGTTGTCCTGTGGGTGCTGGGGCTCCAGAAGTTGTTCAGAGTCCCCTTTTACATAGTTTGGAGGTGATCTGGGGGAAGAGTGGCTTGGACGCGCTGTTTCTACTCCACCATCTTGGCTCCACCAGGTGCTCATTTTCTGAGGCCGGATTTGATCTCGGGTCATCCCAACTCCGAGGCCGGTGCTCTTACTTACTGTGCCACCTAGCCACCCCTATAGCCAGTCTTTTACAATATATCTACTATGGTAATATTTTGCATAGCTAGACATGTACAACACATACTGAATTGCTTATCTTCCCAGTGGGAGTGGGTGACAAGGGACGAAGGGAATGGATCTGGAATTCAAAGTTTTAAAATTAAATCTTTCAAATATAAAAAAAAATCTGCATCGTTATGAAATGTTCTTTGTTTTATCCTACCACATGACAGTCCTAAGCAGTTGCCCTTAGAGACCCTTAATTTCTTCTCTAATGGAGCCTAGAAGGAGGAGAAGTCATTGGTTCAAAGAGCATACATATATATGTATACACACATACACACTCAGTTGGGTATAGAAATCTAACTTACCCAACAGGG
Organism: Gymnobelideus leadbeateri; assembly: GCA_011680675.1. Classification (NCBI taxonomy): domain Eukaryota; kingdom Metazoa; phylum Chordata; class Mammalia; order Diprotodontia; family Petauridae; genus Gymnobelideus; species Gymnobelideus leadbeateri. The sequence goes on along the minus strand of WOXC01007944.1, from coordinate 18,675 downwards.
AAATAGAAAAGGAAGGAAATGAGAGAAAAGGGAATTAAGAGAGGCAGTGGTCAGAATCAAACCAAAACTTCTGAGTAGGGACAGGATAAAGAGAGAAAAGGATAAACAGAAGAAAATGAGATGGCAGGAAATATATAGTTAGTAATAAAAGCTGTAATTGTGAATGATATGACCTCACTTATAAAACAGAAATAGATATCAGAATGGATTAGAAACTAGAATCCAATGATAAAAGAAACACATTTGAAACAGAAAGACCCACACACAGAGTTAAAATAAGGATCTGGAGCAGAATCTATTTTGCTTCAGCTGAAGTAAAAAAGGCAGGGGTAGCAATCATTATCTCAGACAAAGAAAAAGCAAAAATGGACTAATTCAAAGAGATAATCAGGAAGACTATATTTTGCCAAAAGGTCATAGATTATGAAGTAATATCAAAAAATTTGTAGCAATTTTCTCTGATCAAAACCTCATCACTCAAATGTAAAGGGAATTGAGTCACATTTATAAAAATAAGAACTATTCCTTAACTGATAAATGGTGAAAGAACATGAACAGGCAGTTTTCAGAAGAAGAAATAAAAGCTATCTATAATTGTGCAAAAAATGCTCTAAATCACTATAGAGAAAGGCAAATTAAAACAACTCTGAGGTAGCACTTCAAACCTATCAGAAATGACAGGGATGTAGGTAGTAGCTCTGGTGTGAGGATTGCTTTCCACCTTTGGTGTCCACTTGGCACCTAAGTCTCACCTGTGGCTCCAAGAAGCTATAGCATTCGCAGCAGCCAAACCCTAGTAATACTGTTTCAGAAGAACAACTAATCCAGGCTGAGAGTAATTAATAGTCCTCAAACTCTTTGGTGAGACAGGGGGGTGTCTTCCCCAAGCATGTAAATACTTCCCCTCAGCAAAATGGGAAGATGTGAACAATTTATTCCAATAGACCATGAAGGTGTTGGAGGCAGGTGCTGTGGAGTGCTTAGAGCTTGGTCAGATATAGAAGATGCCAAGGTCATCCACTGTATACCAACCCATCTCCAGTTGTCTTGACTTTTATCTTTCCATTTGACTTCAATGACTCTGGAAGAGAGAGTGAGGCTGATAACTTTGTGTAACTCTGCCTCACTTAAATCCAATTTATGCACTAGTCAAAAGACATCACCTTTACAATTTTACCATTTTTACCTTCCTCAAAGTCCTGTGACAACAAGCAAATGATAAAAAAGCAGGTACAGATATACTGAGAACTTTAGTCACAACCCTGCACACAGGCAGCCCAGGCCACAGGGTCATCTTCTTACTGGACTGAAGCAGCAGGGGGATTCAGCAGCCCTCTGGGTATCTGAGCAGCCTTTTTAAAGCACTTCCTGGTATGAGAAAGGGACTAGAAAAGGTGCCCTAATAATTGTCCACTTCATCTAAGCTTACCCTGGCCTGCTTACCATGCCAGGCAAGCATTACCCTGCAGTTGAAGAAAAAAGAATACAAAAACTTATCATGAAGATGATTCCACTCATCATTGGCATGTGGAATGTGTGCATGCTTATAGACAAGAAATCCTGAAGACCTGAAAGATGACTAGCTCTTATTGCAAGAGAACTTAGATGGTATTGACCTCTATAGTAACAGGAATGTATATGTGTGTGTGTGTGTGTGTGTGTGTGTGTGTGTGTGTGTGTGCGCGCGCGCGCGTGTGTGAGGAGGGAGTTTGGGGGGAGAAATAATGAGTTCTGTTCTGGATGTATTGAGTTTAAGATGTCTACTGGACATCTAGTTTGAGATGTTACAGAGGCAGTTGAAGATGCAAAATTGGAGGTCTGCAGAGAGTTTGGGGCAGGGTAGGTAGATTTAAGAATCATCAGCATAGAGATGGAAAGTAAATCTCTTCAAATGACTAAAATGTGCATGCCCTTTGACCCAAATATTGCTACTATTATTAAATTTATAATCTAATAAATCAAAGTCAGAGAGGAAAGACACATATGTACATTTTTTGTTTTAACAAAGAAGTAGAAACAAAATGGGAAAAAAAAAATTGGGGAATGACCGAAAATATTAAGATAGTATAATAAATTATTATTGTCTTGTAATAAATGATGAGAGGGACAGTTTCAGAGAAACCTGGGAAGACTTGTATGAACTGACGTGGAGAGAAGTGAGCACAACCAGGAAAACAATTTATGTATTGACTGCAACTTTGTGAAGGACAATAGCTTTAAAAGTCTGGAGAAATCTAAACAATATAAGGATCAGTTATGAATCTAGAAGACTGGTGATGAAGCATGTTTCCGACTTCTTGACAGAGATGTGATGAATTGTAGTTACAGAATAAGAAATACATTTTCAGACATGACCAATACAACTGTTTTTTTTTTTTTTTTGCTTGACTATATTTCTTACAAAGGGAGATCTTTTATTGGGGGTGGGGAGGGAGGTTTTGATGGTGTTGTAAAAGAAAAAAGAGAGCCTCAATGAAACATTAAATAAATATATAAGAAAGCAGAAGGGGACTCAGGTAAGAAGGACCAAGTTGGTATTACTATACTGAACTCATTGTATACTTAAAATAAACAAGCTATATGGTAGATTCAAGGCTGATAGGTAATGTTTTTCCCCCTCCTTCGTATAAGCAAATGTCCATGTTTATTGATGACTGCCAAGTTCATAATTTTAAAATTCTTTAATGTTTTACAAACCTGAAAAAATGCAACCACAAATATAAATCCATCCAGTGATATTATATATTCATTGATGCTATAATTTGTAATGTCTGGGCAGCTCAATGGTACAGTGGAGAGAGCACTCAACCTGGAATCAGGAAGGCTTATCTTCATGAGTTCAAATGCAGCTTCAGACACTTACTAACCATGTGACCCTGGGCAAGTCACTTAACCCTGTTTGCCTCTGTTTTCTCATCTGTCAAATGAACTGGAGAAGGAAATGGCAAACCACTCCAGTATCTTTGCCAAGAAAACGCCAAAAGGGGTCACAAAAAGTCAGACAGGACTGAAATGGTACAACAACAATAACAATTAATAATATCAAGTAGGCGATAGAAAGAAATACATTCACCAAAATTTGCCATTGTGAAAGAGAATGTCTCACATAAGGTCCACATGAAAGAATGATTTACATATGGTGAAGTCTAACAGATGCTTGTGCTTGTCAGTGATATTGAGGGCCTGGAAGTCCCAGACTATTACAAAATTTCCTCAATGAAATCTATGATTATTTAAAAGAGACCATCCTACCAATCCATATAGGAAAAACTATAGTGAAAAATGCCAATTGTTCAGACTATGATATGTAGTTGGATGGCCAAGTCCATTGAGTTAGCACGTCAGTAAATATATTGGAATGGTCACTGAAGTTGGAAAATGGATTGGGCCTAGAATTAAATAAGAGGAAATTGTAACTCAAAATTTGGTGGAAATGAATTATGTAAGCCAGAAGTTAATAAAACATTTATTTAATTAATTTAAAAAAAGAATTAAATAAGAGGGAGACAGTGGGATGGATTGCATCTGGGAAACTGCACGGTATTTTTAATTATCTCAAACTGCTCCTTGATGCAGGGTTAAACATTGCATCTTGTAAACAAAATCAAAAATCTTCTGTTAGGAATGTTTTATGACTGTCATGATTGAACACCATAATCTACAATTAATTAATATTGCTGATCATCCAAAGGACAATGGGGAGATACATGGTGAACACAAGTAGAATTCCAACATACTTTCAACAATGACTACTAGACGAGTCAAAAGGGCTCATCAAGGAAAAGTATGATAAGAAAAGAAATAGAGCTAGCCATCTTTACAGAAAAGAAAGGAGGACAGCCTCACTGATCCTATACATTTTAAAGAAGGCCTGAAGAACATTGCATGGACACTCTGTGGAAGATCTAAGGAAGTATGAACAAGAATTACATGGAATAAAAAAAAAGTAAGGGTGGGTCACAATTTGCACTGAGGGAGGCAACATCCACACCAGTAAGATCAAAGGTTCATTGAAATATTAAAGTATTTTTTTTCAGTTTGGGTCATTTGTTATTTATACAACTCACCCATGGGACCCTAAGAAAGCTAGAGCTGACCACAGATAACTGACTTAGTATATGATGTGGCTTTCTATTTTTCTCTTTTTGCTTATGCAGACAGCCCATTTGCACAAGGTGTTAAGTCAGGTAACCAAGCTGTAGTTGAATTAAGCCATTAATTAGAACTTCTAAAAAAAAGTTGTAGGACATCATCTCATTCAAATAAAATACTATGTTTGGTTTGGGGAAAAAAATTACCACCAAAATAAGTCACTACTTAAATTGGAACAGCAGTGAAGTCATCATCCTCTGAATCTTTCACCCAAGATTTCTAATAGTTGAGAAAGTGATTCTCATAATTAATCCATTTTTTAAAACACGGCAATAATATTTACAAAGACCTCCTACAGACCTCTTCCTCTCTGTGTTTTTGTCAAATTGCAACATTTTCTCTTATAAAAACAGTTGAAACTTTCTGAGTCACAAACAGGCTGCTCATGAATCAATTTGTGGCCTTGATTTCTTTCAGAAAAGGACCATCTTCAAGAATTTGTAATAAAGGTTAAAGGAAAGTAGTATTTGCTCTATGATATGTGGAAAAAGTAATTCTGGGTTCTTATTAACTCAGTAACTGAGTCACTAAAGACAACATTTTTTATTGGCAAAGTAAAAAATTTGATCTATTTTGCAGGTAGCTTTGTTTTTTGTTTTTTAAAGACCCCTTTGTATCCGTTTTTCATTTTGGGTTGCAAAAATCTTTGTCCATCAATGACTGCTTGTTTTATCAGTGGCAACTAGGTGGCGCAGTGGATAGGAAACTGAATTTGGAGTCAAAAAGACCTGAATCCCAGACATTTAGTCTTAATACTTAAGTGTGAGCAAATCGGGTAACCTCAGTTTTCTCTTCTGTATATAAACATTGTTAATAAGATATAATAGTATTTACCTCCAGTGGCTGTTGGGAGAATCAACTAAGGGAGGCAACATCCACACCAACGAGATCAAAAGTTCCATTGAAATATTAAAGTATTATGTCAGTTTGGGTCATTTGTTATTTATACAACTCACCCATGGGACCCTAAGAAAGCTAGAGCTTTCTCAACACTCTGCAAACCTCAAAGTGCTATATAACTGGTAGCTATTTTATATAGTGCATTGGAAAGAATGATGGGTTTGGAGTCAAGGGCTATGGGCTTGAATTCCAGTTCTTTCATTTACTGTGTGTGTCCTTATGAGGTTCATTTACCATCTCTGGGCCTATTTTTTTTTTTTTTTTTTGCCTTTTGGAGGGCAACTGGGGTTAAGTAACTTGCCCAAGGTCACACGGCTAGGTTTTTGTTTGTTTGTGTGTGCATTAAGTGTCTGAGGTCGGAACTGAACTCAGGTCCTTCTGACTCCAGGGCCGACGCTCTACTCACTGTGCCACCTAGCCACCCCCTGGGCCTGTTTCTTTTATCTAAAAAATGAAGGGGTTGGACTGGAAGGCCTCTAAGTTCCCTTTTAGCACTAACTCTAGGATTCTGTGGTTTTCTTTCAAACCTGATTGGGGCAGAAGCATGTGGCCTGGTCTGTGTTGGTGGGTTCTGTCATAACCACACCTCCTGTGACTAACCCCTTCCAGACAGTAGGGGATATGTGGTGGAGGTGGAATGACCTAAATGAGTGTGTCTGCATGTTTATTTAAAGGATTTAAAGGATTATGGAAGTCCAACACCTCAATCACTTACTGCAAATGTTATTTTTATTAAAAAAAATTATTTTCAGTATTTTCAGTACCATTTCTCTTCCTTCCCCATTCATTGAGAAGGCAAGAAATATGATGCCAATTATGCACATGAAGTCATGCAAAAACACATCAGAAACATCAGTTTCTGGTGAACTGCTTTTAAAGATGAATATAAATGACCTATTTTAAATACAGAGAACAGATGATGAAACATACTTTCCTTCTCTTGGTAGAGAGGTAAGGCACTACAGGTACAGAATATTGCATATGAGGTGGCTAGGTGGTGCAGTGAATAGAGCACTAGCCCTGGAGTTAGGAGGACCTGAGTTCAAATCCAGCCTCAGACACTCAACACTTACTAGCCATGTGACCTTGTGCAAATCACTTAACCCCAATTGCCCAGCCTCCCCCCTCCTAAAAAGCAAAAACAAAACAACAACAAAAGAATGTTGCATATGCTGACACTATCCTTTAAGATGCATCTAAAATACCACCATAGAAAAAAGAATTGGTTTGATATAACTTTTTCTCTTTTATATTGTAAGAGAAGCTTCAGCTAAGGGAGGATGTGTATTGGGGAGTATTTGGTGTAAAAACAAAAGGTGTTATTCATTTTTTTAAAATAATGTATAATCATCAGTATTGGCATAGAGATTTCACTGTTGTCAGTGCTTAACTCTTTCCACCTCAACCTTATTTGGGGGTGGAGTGGAACTGGTTGCTATGAAAGGCAAGATTGGCAAAGGAAGGCACTTAGCTATCTATGAGTGCTGGGAGGATGAAAAAAACAAACACAACCAATTAGATTATCCTTTGAAAATAAATAAATTGGAAACCTTAAAGAAGAAAGTTGCATTTCTAGACTATAAGTGATTTATTCTGAGACCTAGAGAGAGTTGAAGGGTCAGGAGAATTCTTGCTCCACAATGGACTGTCTTCATGCCAATCTCAGACTTGTTCCTGAGCAGCTTATTGCAACTACAACTGCTTGGAAAGCCATGGGGTTTTCTTGTTTGAGCCAAGCCCAGGGAGATAAAAAATGTTGAACATCAGCTACAATGCTTCGTTTTTCTCTGGGAGTCCTGGCAAAGAGTTCTGGGAAAGATCCAAAGTTCTTACCTTGTACTTCTTAAACTTGAAAGTTGAAGTAGAAAATTAACCTTATTCACCCAAGTGTGGCATATTGTACACACTCAAAGTATATGATTTCCTCAAGCCATCAGATTTCCTTGCTATTGGGGAGAGAGCTCTAGCTGTCATCCTGGATATTTCTCCCTTGATCTTTCCTTAAGATGAAAAAGCTGGTGAATAAAAAATGATGGAAAAAAATTATCTCTATTGAAATGAAGGGGCTGTGTTTTCAGTTAAAATTATCTGGCCCAGCTTAATTTGTTGTTGTTGTTGATTCCTTTCAGTCATGTCTGACTCTTTATGTCCCCATTTGGGGTTTTCTTGGCAAAGATACTGGAGTGGTTTGCCATTTCCTTCTCCAGCTCATTTTACAGATGAGGAAACTGAGGCAAATAGTTAAATGACTTGCTCAGAGTCACACAACTAGTAAGTATTTGAGGCCAGATGTGAACTTGGGAAGATCAGTCTTCCTGACTCCAGGCCCAACCTATTCCCCAAAAGATAGGTGGCCAAAGGATATGAACAGACAGTTTTCAAAAGACTTTAAACTGATAATAATTATATATCATTGATGTAATGTCAGCTTGGCATAGTAGTGTGCAAAGAAGAGTCTTTAATTGAAGGATGCCTGGACTCCAATCCTATGTGACCCTGGGCAAGAGCCTTAAACTCTCAGAGCCCTAGGGCAGCTCTCTCAGACTATAAATTGCAGAATAGTCCTAATTTGAATTGGTAAAGAGAATTTGATCACCAGGTATTCCCTACAACAGTGAAATAACAGGACTCTCCCAATCATGTGAAATAATGTTCCAAATAGAAAATAAGATAGATATTAAAATTAAAGCAACTCTGAAATATCATCTTAGATCTCTTCAAAGTATATACAAGGACTGTGCAAATCATAGAATGGAGAAGTAATGGGATATTATTATGTTGCAAGAAATAATATGAAAAGTTCAGAGAAACAAGGAAAGACTCATATGAGTCAATATAGGATGAAGAAAGTAGAACCAGAAGAGTAAAATACAGAATGCCTATAAAAATATAAATGAAAAGAATGCAAAAATGCAAAAAATGAAGCTGATTTTGAGTAATTATAATGACTAGTCTTGGTTCTAGAAAACACATGGTGAACACATCTTTTTTCTACTTTTTTTCAGCAGACAGGTGGGAGACTGAGTTTATAATATTGTATGTCATGTCAGCTACTTTTTTTTTATTACAAGGCAGGGCTCAGTGGCCTCTCTTCCCACTCTGTTCATCCTTTAAACAGCTGACAAAATTATTTAAGTGCATATCTGAACATATCACTCTCCTACTTAATAAACTTAGTTGGCCCCCAATTGCCTCTAGGATAAAATACAAACTTCCCTTTAGGAAATTTAAATCCCTTCATGACCTGGCTTCTGCCTATCTTTCCAGGATGCTTTCGTATTACATAGTACTCTCGTAGCTACTCAAGCTACTTGAGCAAGGGATTGATGTAATCACAGCTGTGTTTTAAGAATGGTCATAGTTGGGGCAGCTAGGTGGTGCAGTGAATTGAGCACTGGCCCTGGAGTCAGGAGGACCTGAGTTCAAATCCGACCTCAGACACTTGACACAGTTACTAGCTGTATGACCTTGGGCAAGTCACTTAACCCCCATTGCCCTGCCTTCCCCCTGCAAAAAAAAAAAAAAAAAAGACAAAAAAAGAATAGAAGAATGGTCATAGTTGTCCTTCATTCCAAAATGAAATCACTATGTTAGAGTCAAGTTACAGTGTGTCTGACTGTGACTGGTCAAACCAATAGGCTCTTGGAATGCTCTACCACAGGTCCGGCACAAAGAATCCATGTGAACATTTAGGGTGGATTCTCTACATTTTCATGTCTCCCATTTCTTTGGAGCTACCTCAATTCTATTTTGCTCATAGAGCACAGCACCTTTTTTGATGCAGGTGATCTCCCATGTCACCTAATCAATTTCAAAATTCATCAGAGATACCTTGAGAGTGTCCTTTTATTGCTACTTCTGACCACCATGTGAACGCTTGCCTTGTGTGAGCTCTCCATTGTCTTTAGGCAAGCATGGCATTTGAACAATGTAGCCAGCCCATCAGAATTGTACTCTCTGCAATAGAGTTTGAATGCTTGGCAGTTTAATTCAAAATACCTTAGTGTCTGGTACCTTATCCTGCCAGGTGATCTTCAGAATCTTCCTAAGACAATTCAAATGGAAATGATTGTTTTCTGTCATGGTCCTGGTATGCTATCTAGGTTTCACAGGCATAAAACAGCATGGTCAGCACAACGGCTCTGTAGACCTTCAGTTTGGTAGTCAGTCTAAATACTTCTTCTCTCCCACACTTTCCTTCAGAGCCTTCCAAATACTGAGCTGCTCTGGCAATATGTGTGTCAACCTCATTATCAATGTGTACATCCCTGGAAAGCATACTGCCAAGGTAAGCAAACTTATTCATAGTATTTAAAATTTCTCCATTTGCTGTAGCTGATAGCTCTATGTATGAATGAAGTGGTGCTGGCTGGTGGAGCACCTGTGCTTTCTCCATTTGGCAGCTGTGTGGAAGATAAGTTGGACAGAGTCTGGATGCAGGGAGACAAGTTGGAAGGCTCTTGCAAAAGAACAGATGAAAGACATTGAAGGTCTGAATTAGGATAAACCTAGTATGAATAGAGAGAAGGGGACAGATGTGAGAGATGACATGAGATTTGAATTGACATAACTTGTTAACTGATTGAATATGAGGACTGAAGAGTCAAAAACAGCTTCTAGGTTGTAAACCTAGGTGACTGGAAGAATAGCAATGCCCTTAATAGAAATGAAAAAAAATTAGGACTCATGCATTTAAGGAGAGTAGGTGATGCAGTGGACAGACAGCCAGGCTTGGAGACAGGAAGACTCTTCCTGAATTCAAATATGGTCTCAGACACTTACTGTGTGACCCTGGACAAGTCACTTAACTGTGTTTGCCTCAGTTTCCTCATCTGCAAAATGACCTGGAGAAGGAATTGGCAGATCACTCCAGTATCTTTGCCAAGAAAACTCCAAATGGGGACACAATTGAAATAACTGAACAAAAACAATTTAAGGAGGGAAATGAGTCCTGTTTTAACCATGTTGTGTTTATGATTACTATCTAATATCCAGGGATAGATGCTCAACAAACAGTCTGAGATGCAGGACTAGAGCTCAAGAGAGAGATGGAGCTGGGAAGCATCTCTGTAAAGATGATAACGGAAACAATGGGAGTGGATGGGATTTCAGAAAGCATAGATGGAGAATAGGGCCCAGTACAGAATCCTGGGATTCACTCAGAGTTAAGGGGCAAGGGAATGGATGCCAATACTGCCAAGGAGACTGAGAAAGATTTGTCAAAGAGAAAAAAGATTAGGAACAGAGTATTGTCACAAAAATTCAGTGAAAATCCAGAAGAGGGGATGGTTAACATTATCATATGCTATAGAGAGGTCAAGAAGGATGAGTATTGAGAAAAGGTCAATAAAAAAGAAGAGACCAGGTTGGAAATAAAATATCCCAAGGCCAAAAATATGGGGGATATTTGTTTCTGGAGACAGCTTCTTAGGATGGATGGATCATGGGTCTTATGCAATATGGCAACTCATATTGGCTTATAGGTTTCCTATTTCTGTTGTCCTCAGGATCTTCTACTACTTGTTAAAAAATAATTTTATTGATATTTTCTGTTTCTTACATCATCAAAGTTATCTCCAGTATCCCTCCCTCTCCTAGAAATGTAACCCATATAATACATATGTTTTTAAAGATGAAAAAATTCAGCTCAATTCATGAATATATTGGGAAAAGTCCCAAAACATGGGCAATGTGTAGCATTTGTGAACTTCCCACCTTGATGAAGGGGTTGATTGAGGATTTTTTCTCATATCTCTTTATTTGATCTTTAAAATTTTGTTGCATTTGCTTTTTTGGGTGTGTAGTCACTCTTTCTTTTAACATTGTTGTAGTTACTATGTATATTTTATTGGTTCTTACTTCACTCTGCATCAGTTCAAGTAGTTCTTTACATACTTCTCTATTCAACAATACATCATTTCTTATAGCACAATAATATCCATATTTCTCAATTTTATAGAGGGTGTGTGGTATATTAGAAAGAAAAAAAGGACTTGGACTACAGAGAATTTGGGTTCAAACGATGGTGCAGTGGATAGAAAGCACTGAACTTGGAGTTAGGAAGTCCTGAGTTCAAATCCAGTCTCCAATACTTACTAACTGTGTGATACTAGGTAAGTCACTTAACTTCTGTTATAAATTATAATACATGAAATACAATATTACTTTGTTACTTAAAAATGATAAATATGGTGGGAAACCTGGAAAGACACACATGAAGTAAGTAGCACCAGGAAAACAATATATGTAATGACAATAATGTAAGTGGAAAGGGCACCAGTCTTACAAAATTATGATAACCTAGCTTGGCCCTAAAAAAGGAATATGAAAAGGCACCTCTCCATGCCTCTTTGTAGAGACTGGTAGGGGGAAAATGAATGGGGATTATTGAATATAATGCCAGACTTTTTCAATGTTAGTTTTGATAAACCTTTCCCCCAATTATTATTCTTTATTATAAAGGATGACTCTCTGGGATTAGGAGGGGTAAGGTATACATTGGAATATGTAGGTTGTATAAAACAGTATCTATGAAATTAATTTTTAAAATATATCTCTATAGAGGTGGAATATCATGGGTGGAGAATATTAGATACACTGATAGACTTGATCAATATGTTGATAGAGTTTTGCTGATCTGTTTCTTTTTTTTCTTTATTTTTATTTCCTTGTTACAGGGTGTGACTATCCGGTTAGGGGAGATTGGAGGAATACATTTGGAAAGGAAGGAAAAACAAAAAACCTAAAAATTTAAATCTATGTCAAAAACAAATAAAAAGAGATAATAAGATGTTATGTTATTGATCTTTCAGGATAGTTGTGAGGAGCATTCCAGCTATATAAATATCAGCTATCTTTATTCCACTCACCTTTTCCCTAACATCAGGCTATAATCATAGTCTGAAGGAAAGTTGACTTCTCGATCTATTCCCTTTATTTCTGTTGTTCTTTGTACATACAATCAGTTCTTTTAGCTGCTAATGAAAGAATTAAGGAGAGAGAAGCTTATGGGGTTGGAAAGCTAAAATGAAAGTACCTTAGTATATAACGAGACTTTTGTAGTTGCTCAGAAGTCATCAGTCATGTCCAACTCTTTGTGGCCCCATTTGGGCTTTTCTTGGCAAAGATATGGGAATGATTTGCCATTTCTTTCTCCAGGTCATTTTACAGATGAGGAAACTGAGGCAGACAGGGTTAAATGACTTGCCCATGTTCACACAGCTAGTAAATATCTGAGGCTAGATTCGCACTCAGGAAGGTCAGTCTTTCTGACTCTAGGCCTGGTACTCTATACACTGTGCCACCTAGCTGCCCCAGAAGAGATCTTAGAGATTATCTAATTCAAAGTACTCATTTTACAGGTGAAGAAACCAAGACCTGGAAAGTCTAATAGACTTGCCCAAGTTCTGACAGGTAGTAATAAATGATTCAAATCCTGTTCCTTTGACTTCAAATACAGGTTTTTTTTGTACTTGAGCAGCATTCATTAAAAAAAAAAAACTCATTTCATTTATTAGGTACCTACCATTTGCAGAATAGCATGTTAAGCCTATAGAAGAAAGAGATAGAACAATCCTATGAATCACCAACTATTTCCTCTTGGGACTTAGTGAGTATAACAGACAAGCACATGTAAGTGTGGGAGTGGTCTGGTTTCCACACATGTGTGATGGAGGGACCTTAATGAGAATCAATCAATATTTATTAAGCACCTTAGGGTGGCAGGTACTCCACCCTAAGCTTCCATGCATTTGCCTGTAATACCTGCTGAGCATGTCCTAAAAAAAAAGAGTGTTGGGAGGAGGGAAGGGGACTATACTGTAAGACATAGTTCTTTGACCCTGAGGAGTTTACATTTTATTAAGAGAAATAAGATATAGGCCCTGACAAGCATGATCTATGGTACATGAGAGGCATAATCAGGCATTTGCTGGTAAATGTTTTATAACCAACTCTTTGAAAATGAAAGACAAATACTTAAGATTAATTTACATTATTAATATTTTCTCCATTATCTTCTTTAGTCTAAAAGTCAACAAAAAAATGAATCAAGCCCTGTTTTGTAGTGTTTGTTCATGGCCAAGGTATTAATATTCACAATGAAAATTTAACAATCAGCTCTCATGAGCCTGTACAAAGTGGCTCTACCACACCATTACAGTATAGTATAAATACATTGTTAGAAAAGATCCAAGAAGAATAGGAGCAGGGCAAGGTAAAGGAAAGTGTAATGAAGAAAATGGTCTCTGAGCTGTGGTTTTTAAAAAAATATATTATTTTTAACATTAATTTTGAGTTTCAAATTCTCTCCCTTCGGACCCTTTTCCACCCTTTGAGGAAGCAAGTAGTATGATACCCATTATATATGTAAAATCACACAAAACATTTCTATATTTATCATGTTGCAAAAAAAAAGTGAAAAGCAGTATGCTTCAATGATTATTGATTAGAGAAATGAAAATGAAAATAACCTTGAGAATCATTTTATACCTATCAGATTGGTTAAAATGATCGAGGGGGAAAGTGACAAATGTTGGGGAGGATGTGGAAAAATTGGGATACTAATTCATTGTTGGTGGAATTGTGAACTGATCCAATCATTTTGGAGAGCAGTCTGGAATTATACCCAAAGAATTATTAAATAACCTATACCCTTTGACCCAACAATACCACTACTTGGTCTATTTTAGAAGATAATTAAGGGAAAAGGAAAAGAATCTAAATGTTCTAAAATGTTCATAGCAGCTTTGTGATAGCAAAGAACTGGAAATTGCAGGACGTCCGTCAATTGGGTAATGGCTAAACAAATTGTGATATATGATTGTAATGGGATACTACTGTGCCATAATGGGATACATAATGGGATACATACTGTGCTCAGTGATTTTAGAAAAACATGGGAAGAATTGCATGAAATAGCAAAGAGAAAATTGAGCAGATCCAATAGAATATTATGTGGAGTAACAGCAATATCATTTTAAGAATTATTTTGAACAAATAGGTTATTCTGACTATTACAAACACCCAAATTAACTATAAAGGACATACGAAGTTCTTTCTCTGCATCCAGAGAAAGAACTGATAAATAGAAATATGCGTAGAATAATTTTACATATATACACCAATTTATGTCTAATGGTAGCCATCATGGGGGAGGGAAGAAGGAAGAAAAATAAATTTACATGATAATTTTGTTGTATATTTGAAAAGAATAGCAAGTTGTGCATAGTAGATTTTCAGTTTCACATACAATCATCTTTTTTTATTTTACTATATTATGGACACGCTTGTTTAATTCCATGAATTAAAAATTTTATTAAAAGAAAAAAAAACCAATATGCTTCAATATGCATTCAAAGTTCACCAATTTTCTGTCTGGAGGTGGATAGAATTTTCTCATCATGAGGTCTTTGGAATTGTTTTGGACAAGTCTTCAGCAGTTGATCATCATACAATATTGCTGCTACTATGTATAGTGTTCTCCTGGATCTGCTCACTTTATTTTGCATCAGTTCATATAAATCTTCCCAGGTTTTTCTGAAACCATCTTGTTTATCATTTCTTATAGCACAATAGTATTTCAACACAATTATATAGTACAACTTATTAAGCCACTCCCCAACCAATGGGCATTCCTTTAGTTTCCAATTCTTTGATAGCACAAAAGGAGCTATTATAAATATTTTTGTACAATAGGCCCTTTTCCTTTTTCTTTGATCTCTTTGGGATACAGATGTAGTAGTAGTTGAGTTCTGTCTTTAAATATAGATAAGAAGGGATACAAGATACAAGAGCAGAGAGGCTGCAAAGAGTGGGATTTGTGGGAATGGAGGGTGAGAAGGGTGGAAATAGTCAATTTGACATTTAAAAGGCATAACATGAAACAAGAATGGGCCAAGAATGATAGATTAAGTGGTTTATATTTTATTCACTAGGCAATAGCAGACCTAGAAGCCATGAGAGAAGAGAGCTTGATATATGTTAGTGATAATAATAAAATAATGGTAATAGTAACTAATAATAGTAACTGATAGCCATCTAATTGCTCTCCCTGCCTCAAGTCTCTCTTCACATAGACAAATTATTTTCCAAGTGTAGTTCTAACCATCTCACTCCCCTACTCAATAAACTCCAATGACTCCCTATTGAAGCCCTTTGTTTGGAACCAAAAGAGATTTAGAACCTGGCCCTTTCTTTTCTTTCCAGTGTCCTTATATTTTGTTCCCTTCCATCCATGCAGAAATTCGGCTATACTGGCCTATTTGCTGTCCCTCACACACAAGTGTCACTCCATCTCCCTTCTCCATGCCTTCATGAAGGACTTCACACCTCCCTTCTTCAGCACTGCCTGTCCTTGAAATGTTCTCCCTCTTAATTCCCACCTTCCTTCAAAACTCAGTTTAAATGTCACCTTCTGCAATAGGAATTTCCTGGTCCTCCCAGCTTCCATATTCTTCTCTAAGGTTACCTTCCATCTACTTAGTATTTCGCTATTTGTATACATGTTGTCTTCCCCATTAAAATGTAACCTCTTTGAAGGCAGGGAAGGTTTCTGTCTTTCTTTGCATCTCTATCTTCTGTATATTGTCTTACATGTAGTGATTTGGTTGGATTCTGTCATTTCATGTCTTTAGGAGTCAGTTTCCTCATCCATAAAATGAAGAGGGTTGCATTACATGATTTCCAAGGTCCCTTTCATCTTTTCAGATATGGTGATTCTATTGACTATTAAGTACTATTGTTTATGCTTATATCATGAGTCAATTTGGATTCATAACTTTAATGCAATAATCTATTTTATTCTCTTCTGCTCCATTAAAGGGTCAAACAAGTGGCATTGACTTTGGCCCTTATAGCTTCAAGCGGCACCTGACTAATCATGACATAAATCGTCCTGTTTTGTTGGCATTCAAAACAATGGTGATTTTGGGGGCCCCATAGAAATGATTGTTGATCCAGGGGAGGTTGTGGAGATTACAATGCATGTAACATAGGTTAATCCTAATAAAACATCTCTGTAAGGAACTTTTTCATATGGCAGCATGCTGGAATAGAAAGAATATTGTATTTGGAATCAGAAAACATGGGTCTCAATCCTAGCTCTTCTAATTGCTGACTGTGTAATTGCAGGCAAGTCCCTTAATCTCTCTAGGTCTTTCTCCCCCGCCCGCTACTTCTATAAAAGGCAGGAACTAGACTAGACTAGGGTTTTTTATCTTCTTTTTTTGTCATGAACTCCTTTGGTGGTCTGGTGAAGTCTATGGATCCCTCTCAGAATAGTGTTTTTAATCTCATAGAATAAAATGTATATAGGATTACATAGGGAAAAAATTATTATTGAAATTGTTTCAAAAACAAGTTCAAGAACCTGGGGACTGAATGGTTTCTGGTTCTCAAACATGTAGTCTATGAAGTTCAGAATCTGTATGTAATTTTTCTGCAGCAGAGTCATATATGGTGAGTGTTGGCTGCATTACTAAAAGGTATATTTAGTGACATCTGTGACCACCCTGGCTCATTTCCTTGCTCCCTGCTGTTACAGAAAGGCTGCCATGTGTTCAGTCATTTTACTTTGCCATCTGAGGGAAGTATAAAATAATTGACCAACAAGTATTACTTCATCTAGCCATTAGAAGCTTACTTCTCTCTACTCCTTATGAACTCAGTTCCCTTAGCTCCCCAATGACTGAATTAACCCTCAGGTTCAATAGACTTTAAAGGTACAGTCTGGAATATACTCAAAGTTACCAAAAATGCAGTCTTTTCTTTTTCTAACCCACTCAAGCCCCTACTACCCATGGATTAGTTTTATTCAGGGGTGGGCAACCTGAAGCCTAGAGGCCACATGTAGCCTTCTAGGTCTTTGAGTTGGGCCCTTTGAGTCCAAGTTTTACAGAATAAACCCTTTTATTAAGGGGATTTGTTCTGTGCAGTTTGGATTCAGTCAAAGTGCTGCACTTGAGGACCTAGAGGGTCAAATGTGGCCTTGAGGCTACAGGTTCCCCATCCCTGATCCTTCAACCACAACCCTCCAAACTCAAAGGATTTGAGAATTCACTGTTACTGATTGTGGCATTAATGTTAAATGTTATTTATTAATGCCATCAGAGAGTATAATAAATTCAAATAATCAATAAAAGCAAAACTTCAAAGAGCCTGCAATAACATTGCCACTTGGATTGTTTCATCTTTTTACCCCCACCTTTCCTCCCAGGTAGTTTGAAGGGAATAGAAAAGGAGGCTTAAAAATTACAAGAGTCTCTGGAAGCAAAAGTAGAAAGAAACCATGGACTGGAATTCTACTTGATTTCACTGACAGCAACAGTTGCTTTTACCCTGATCTAGTCCCACAATATTCCTGGACTGGGATGCTCTCCCAATTCCTCTGGCTACCACCAGCCCACTCACATCATGTTCCCCAGTGAACAGCTTCATAAAGAGTTCTCAATTTATGTTTTATATTCCCTTGCTCACACTTTACACCAGGCAGAAAAAAACCAGCCCATGACAAGCCTAGGTAGAAGTTTCTTTAAGGCCAAAGAAAAATGGAACCCTGAGAATTGTGGGAGATAAATTCCTATACACAATCTCCAACATACTAACTTCTGAGACATCTTGGAACAAGCAGGGTACACTTCATTCAATAAATTCTTAAGTCCTTAAGCCAAACATATCAGACTTCATCCTGACAGTTTTTCATTTCTCACTCTTCATTTCTGTTTCCAGGTATTTATGATTAGAGTGAGCTTTCCTGGCATTCTAAAGGCCAGCAAATGTCTCTTGGGCTGCTTCTATTTAATTCTGTTCTCAACTCCTTGAGATGGCCTTTACAGCAGTACCTGAAGGAAGCCCTCATTCTTTAAGTTCAAGTGTATTTTGGTTTCAGCTTTTGGATTCTTTAGTAGCGTGACTCCTTATCTGGCACAATTTTTGAGGAATATTAAATCTCTGCTTGTCTCACTAAAATATCTCTCTCCCATCTGCATGGCACCTTTGTAGGGTTATTTTTAACAGTGATATGCATTTTACTAGGTTAAAGCATTTTATTATCTAGGATATTGTAATATGCTAATTAGCATATTACAAAAATTATCACAGAAAGGAACTAGAAAGAATACAAGAGATGATATGAAGGACTGGTTTGGAGTTATGCTAAGGAGTATGCTAAATCCATCTCTTATTGGCTCAGCTGATTATTAAATTTTCAGCATGAAAATTTATTTATTTAATTATTTAAATAAATTTATTAATAATTAATAATAAAATTGATATAAATAAAACTAATTAATTGTTGTTTTATTATTTTGCTGATTTCTAGACTTAAAGACAGTGATGGAGAAAATGTTAATAATACAGATTAAACTTAAGAGTAGTCATGGTTTATTTGTTTGTTTTTTTCAGAGAGCTGCTTGTTAAACAATTTACCAACACACCACTAGTTGGGCTGGTAACAGCTTATAATGCCTATAACTTAAAGGATCTGAACCTTAGTTTTCTCATCTGTAAAAAAAAAAGCATGATGATAATAGTTATGTCTCCTATTTCACATTATTGTTGTGAGAAAACTGTGAGGCTTAAACAAATTCTGGTTAATAATTATTAGCCCTCCCCCTCCCTCCCCCC